>MEHQ01001300.1:0-38175 GCA_008828725.1 Saccharina japonica | reverse complement strand
TCTGATCATGAGGCTTGGTTAGGCCACCGGTTTCTATTCCTTGTTTACCGACCGGATTTACGATCGATCTATTCGAAACAACAGTTCTAACCACAATGCAAATCGAGCGGACCGATATACGACAGTATCTACCAGCCAACTGCATCGACCGATTCGGCATACCATAGGCGACATATCGGCCTAACAAACCGAAATGCCCACTCACGACAGACTGGCGTATTTTACCGTAACTGTCTACGACGGTACCTACCGACTATTACAGGGATCCGATCTTACCGACCGGTCTACCGACACTAGATCTACGGCCGTTCTACCGACCAGTTCCACGCACGATTCACCGACGATTTACGACACACCTTACGGTCAGTCTTACGAATAGCTATCGACCGACCTACCGACGGTTCTACGAGCCGATCTACCGACCGGTCTCTACGCCGATCTACCGACAGGTTACGACCGGTCTACCGACCGACCCACTCACCTGTTGCGAATCGACCTCCGCGCATCTCCTGGCGGCCATCTCTGCGCCTCCAACCGCTCCTGCAGCACGAGGCACGGTTTCCTCGTGCACGTGGTAGCGGTGCAGCTTCTTGCCGATCAAACGCCCCTCCATCTTCTGGTAAACCTCACGTAGTCTTTACATTTCAATTACATTCGTTTCGGTCACAGACGGAGGAGGGGGGGGGGGGGGGGTTGGAGGAGGGAGGGGACAGGGGCGATGGAGGGGGGGGGGTGTACTTCATTTTCAGTCATGCCGTAGCGTATGGCTAAGAACTCGCATCCTCATGGCCGGGAACGGAGATGTTTCGGGATTTTCAACTGACAGGCAGACTATTACTAGCAACAAGCGCGAGCGCTAGTGAGGTGTTGGGCGAGTTCGCATAAAGGCGTGAATCGTATTTCTAAGATCGTTTGTGAGGCTGGACTTGCAATATGGATGACAGCTTCAATGAGTTAATTATTTTCTGTGTGGCCACTTCGGCAAGGTTGGGTGTGGGGGGGGCTACTTTTGGTTGCTTTCCTTCAGGTAGTCGTATACATAGACCTCGCATCCTACCATGCCGGGACGGGCCAGTGGGTTTTCACCAAAACACGGATATCAAAACTTAAACGGATACGAACCAGAACGAAACCGTGCGAAAAAAAAAAACGAACTGAACGAAACGACACGACAACGAACGAAAAAACGAAAAAAACGAAAACAAACGAAAAAAAAAAACAGAAACTCAACGCAAAACAAACGCGAGGAAAAAAAAACAAACCGAAGCAAAAGGCAGGGGGAGAGAGAGACAGAGAAAGGCCTGACCGTCCCATCCCGCCTTCTCACCCAAATCCCAAATGCAGCCATTTCGGCAATCCGACCCTATAATAGCAATCAATCCGGGGTCGGTAGGTGGGCGGCGGGAGGGGTAGGGCTTGGAGGAGGGCGAGGAGGAGGAGCGGAAGGACGTTTGGGCGGGCGGGCGGCGCGGTCGTGGCAGGCGGGTCGCACCTGCAGTTACGAAAGCGATGGAACGGCCAGCTCGCCGCGCCATCGTTGTTCGGCCCACCCTGGTGATGTCCGTCCTTGCCGTGGCTCGGAGCGATCTCATGTTCACACAAGGTCACTTGAGCGAAATAAGTACGGGGTTTAGTTCCGGTAATTATGCGGTAAGTTACCGGTATTATGCAGAGAGTTTACTGGACTATCGAGATAATTTCGGTACTATCGAATGTGATTACGCGAGGTAATATTCGACTTTATATTTACCGCGTAATTATATCGATTTACCGGTAATTTTGAGATCATATCGCAAGAGGCAGACCGAATCAACAACGCGATAGTTGACTCGAATATAATACGGACGTCATTATCTCTAAAATTACCGGTAATTTCGAGATAAATAATTGCAGAGCAGACCGAAAATAAAAACGCGAAGTGACACGCGACACCACCAGCGGCGCTCCGCGTGAGAGCTCGTCATTACTAGAAGTTGTACATCATAGTAGCTTATAGTACGGAGTTGGGGGGGGGGTACTCATTGTCATGCTGGCCGTCGGTAGTCGTGTAGCCATAGACCCTTCGCTCCTTACGCATGCCGGTACGCGAGCACGTCGGTTTTACACCGACCACGCAGAACATTACTTACACAAGCATTTGCCGAAGTGCTGCCGTGAGTGTGTCTCGCGAGTCGCAGAAGGACGAGCTTGAATTCCGTTAGGGGGGGGGATGCGTGTCTTAAGTGTGTGTGTGTGGGGGGTAGAAAGCTACTCCCGCGGCATGTACTTCGAAGTATTTGATTGTACGAAGAGGTGGTACAACGTTTAAGTCTATGCCTCGATTATCGCGTGTCTCTTTTGCCAAGCTAGCTCCAATTCACTCTTTTTAGTACGAAAATAATTTGAAAATATTTCGTCAACCGTTTCCAGTTGTATGCTTCAGAGAGCTCAGAAAACGCGCGAAAACGCTCAAGGAGGGGGAGGAGTGGAGGGAAGGAGGCGCATATATTACAACTTTTTGGGGACGGAACCCAACACCATCAACACAACAACAACAACAACACAACAGAACACAACAACAATCAAGCAGATCGTGTTTGTAGACATACCGCGAATTCTGTGACACCGGCCGATTCGGTCCCACAAAAAACCGGTTCGCAGCGGCTGTCTAGCCGCGCCTACCACTATAAGCGTACGTACCGACGGAATGTCCAGTCCGTCCGGCTCCGTCGTGTAGCCGATGAGAACAGTTCGCTTTGGCCAGACTTGAACTTCCCCAGCGGCCAGGCGTTTCGGCCTGCCCACTCTGCCGTGGAGGAGGACGCCTGGAACCCGAGGTACGCATGCAACAACGCCACACGCTGTGCAGGCGCGCAAACAACGTAGCATTACCGTTGGCGGCACGTTTACGTTTACGTTACCGTTACCTTGGCAGTTGCCGGTGTGCAGGTAGGAGGATCGGGGGGGAGGGGCGGCGGGGGAGGCCATAGACGGGGGAGGGGGAAGGCGGGGGGTAGCTTTCATTTTTTCATGCATGGCCGCAGTCGTATGACCATAAACCTCGCATCCCTACAATGGTGAGGGGGGGGTGAGGAATTCGTTGGCGATTGTGTAAGATATCCGGACAAAAGCAGTATAGGGTGGGGGGGGGGGGGGGGGACGTCCACACTACATTATTTACAAAGCCAAGAATAACATGGGTGCAAAAAGATACTACCGTAAACAGGTAAGCCAGACGTTGAAGGCGTTAAAACAACCATATTATCCCGCGTATTTTGGTGAGAGCGGTGGGACGAGGGGTCGGCTGGTCGAATCGAGTTTTGAAATTCTGAAGTAGTCGTATGATACCAGCTATCGGATATCAAAGTCTTACTTGTCAAATCGCAGTCTGCTGGTGCGTCAATCCGAGTCTACGTGTCGTCGAGCTAGTCTGTGTTATGTCCCGAATCGAGCGAGTCCCAATTCGAGTCTGCTCTAGTCGAGCTCCATAGACTGTTCAATCAACGTCTTACTCAATTCTAGCCTATTCAATGCGGGTTCTACTACAATCAATGTCCACGAACTCCAACCGCTATATATTAGTACTTTTACTCATTCCAGTCTGCCACCGATATTAGAAACTCCAGCTAGCACCGGAATACCACGAAAGAGTGTAATCGAATCGGACCCATCGTTCACCACACCCCGGCACAGCCGCAGCAGCAGGGCACCACTTCACTTCCCTGAGCAAAACACGCCATAATATACTAGGAAACCGCGTCTTTTTTTGGACGCAGTCAAGGACA
The DNA here is from genome assembly GCA_008828725.1 of Saccharina japonica. Classification (NCBI taxonomy): domain Eukaryota; class Phaeophyceae; order Laminariales; family Laminariaceae; genus Saccharina; species Saccharina japonica. The sequence goes on along the minus strand of MEHQ01001300.1, from coordinate 34,411 downwards.
ACGTCAAGGACCGCAAGGAACGCGGTCAAGGCCTTAACATAATACTGCAAGTAGTGGTATCGTTAGCGTCAAGGGCTTGCATGTTTTAGTTTTTTCCTTCTATAGGCTATGTAGCTTATTATGACGATTACGACCTTACTCATGTGAGGAGTCAGCAAAATATTAAGGCCACCACCCCTATCTATACATTTACCGTTGGCACTTTTGCTCGGGCGGTCAGCCACCGTCAAGGTAAGCTAAAAAAGAAGAGCGGGTCTCTACGTAACGCCGTCAAGGCCGCGGCCTTTTTTGGCCTTACTATACCAATTTACGTGTACGAGTGGCCGGTCAAAACAAGTCAAGCGGTGGTCAAGTCGCTGTCTCCTGCCCCAGCAGCCAAGCAGCAGCATTAGGAAGACCTGCCTTTTTTTAGGGAAGCGGTTCCAATGGTTTGGGCTCAACGTGTTTCACAAGTTTTAGCGATAGGGGAGCGTCTTCGTCAAGTCATAGCGGTCAGTCGCTGTCTTCCACGCCAGTGTAGCTTTAAAGGGACCCCCGGTCTTACAGATGATGTCAACGGCATCGTTTGTCCATATACCTGAACTATTATTCAGACAGAAAGGGGGGTGCGGGCGTAAAAAATACCGCCTTGGTGCTGATGTTACCGCGTAACAAAGGCAAAACCGTGGTGACTCATTATCCGCCGGATCACAAACGCGGAAGATTACAAGTAATTTTACCAAGTATTTTACCGATGTATGTTTTACGGATGTAATTTTACAAGTATATTTATCAAGATTAATTTTTACCAAAGTAATTTTTGCCAAGTAATTTACAGAGTATATCTACAATATATAGGCTGCTGAATGGTTCATTCAAGCAGCGTATGTTTTTTTTTCCGCTTTTACCTGAGCGTTGTTGCACGTCGACACGACCGCGATGAGTGCTCTGCCCCGGCCGAACTCGTTGAGCGCACGATAGGAGGTAGCAGTCCTTGTGCTTTTGGCCGCGGATGACGAGTTACTGCATGCACCAGCGTCTTGGAGTGGCGCGATAACTTGTGAGGCCCCTTCCACCTGGCGCCTAGGCACCGGTAGTAAGGAGCCAGCGGCGGTTTCGAGCGCGTGTTTTTCAGGGGGGGGGAGGGGTACTTCATGTCATGCGGCATGAAAATGGGGCTATATGTCGAGACCCGGTTTGAGCGTGGATGAACTGACTCGCCACCTACTCTGAACCCTTTTTTTTTTGGGGGGGGGCGGGGCGGCTGGCGCATGATAATGAGGGCCAAAGCGGGGGGGGGGCGGATTGATATTGCGGGCAACAGGGGGGGGGGGGGGCGCGGGGGCGCGGGGGGGGCGGGGTGTACTCATGTTGTGCACGGCCGTAGTCATATGACCATAGACCCCTCGATCCTACAATACCGGGACGGAAGGCGCTGTGTTTTCACCACCAGAGCAGACATTGCTTGCACAGCGCGAACCGCCGTGAGGTATTGGGCGAGTCGCATTGGTAGTGTGAGCTGCTCCTGCTAAGAACACCTTCTGAGGCGGACTGCTGCTTGGCGACAGCTTCAATGACGTTTATTTAATTTCTGGTGTGGCTACTTCGGAGCAGCAATGGGTTTTACTAATGTACTGCCTCGCGGACCGTTACCTATTAACACTACGTGATACGCGACCATTCCCTTGTGCGGGCAAAGATTTCTCCACCCCGCACAATGATCTACTCGACCGCCAGCTTTGGCTGACGCAAAAAAAATGACAAAAAAAAACGGCACCCGCGGTTGCTCTCAGCTCCACGCAGGCGAGTGGCGTGTTTTACAGCGCTCGTTGCCAAACCGACCGCCAACCCAACCTATAATATATCATACTATTTATATGGGGCGCAGGGAAGTCGGGCGGGCAGCTTGGCATGGGAAGCATGATGGGATTTGCTTCAGGTGCGTGTATGCTGTATCCCTGTCTACTAGCGCTGCAACCATCTAGAAAAGAGTTGGGCGCACCCTATTAAATAGTAGTACATGTTAGGCCCATATTACGAGATACAAATAAATTCAACTTTTTGCGAAAAAATAAAATTCAAATACGGCTTTTCATTTGCACCGTCAAACCACGCATCAGCCACAAAAGATAGAATTTGGGGCTATAATCTTAGGGTGGTGGTGCGGGTTCTCGACAATGAAAAGCGGATTGGATTTTTTATTTTTCAAATTGTCTTTTTTTTCCTTCGTTAAAACGCGGCCCTTAGCTGTCGAGGCGAGGCAGGTATGTGTTACATGTTCGATCAACAAGCGAGTACGAAATTTTGTTTTCGGCGACAAAAATAACCAAACATGCGGCTTTATCTCCTTGTCAACAGCAGCTTAGATGATCCGACCGACCCGGAACCGACCGATTACGTATCGACGATCTATCGACCGATATATCGACGACCGACGACGACGACCGATATGACGCACTGACTGACGGAACAACAGACGAACCGACCCGACCGACCTACCGCACAAACCCTTACCTATTGCAGCCAAATCGACGATATCTACATACCGACCGATTCGACCGTCCGACCGATCTGGACGATCTGAGGCGACCTGACAGGCAGACCGACGCTTACGCACTCACCTGACCGGGCTTCTTGAGGGAGGCTCGTTAGACAGCTTTGGCACTTCGACGTCATGGCTCGCGCTGAAAAGGAATGTTCTCCCGATCCTCATGGAGTAGTACGCTTTGAGCCTTGTTAGTTCTCTCTCAGTCTGCAACACGAAGTTGAAAACATGCACACCGTTGTGGTGGGTGGCGATGAGATGGGCATTGGCTGGGCAGGGTAGGGGTGCGGGGTAAGAGTTGGATAGAGTTAAGAGTGGGGTGGGCGTGGGGGGGGGGGGCGCTACGTGGGATAGCTGGTATGGGGTGTTTTTTTTTTTCCCCCATCCCCATTTATTATGTTGGGTCTTCTTTCTCCTGCTCCCTCCCTAGTCGTAGCTCAAACTCCGGGGCTACATAGAGTAGGCTATTTTCCCACCCCCCTCCCCTCCCCCTCCACTACGACACGCGCCTTGTATTTTCTATCGCAAGCAGGGTTCAGCACTTTCTTCCCTCGTCGACTCGCGTCCAATAGTGAGGGGGTGGGGTGGGTATCAGCATCACGCATCAATACAAACACTAACATCATCGTGGTCGCACGCACCATGCCAAGCATTCGGTCCGCCTCGTCGAGGACGAGGTACTTGGCAGTCCTCAGGCTGAAGCCTTTCGTGTTCTCGAGGTGATCCACCAGACGCCCCGGCGTGGCGATCACCACGTGCGGCTTCAGAGCCAGCGCGACGGACTGCGGGAAACCGACGCAAGGGCAAACAGAACGTAAGGGAGACAGACATAAGACGGGGGGGGTGAGGGGACAGTGAGACGGGCTTTGTAACCGCGCAAGATTGTCAGCCGCGCACGCGCCTATATTGGAAATAACTATTTTATCGAAAAAGGAAGCGCGTTTTGTCGCGGTGCCGGTAAGGGTGCGACGACTACGTGCGGCGGCTGCTGCGGTTCGCCGGAAGCCCCGGCGGAACAACAGTAGCAGGAGCAGCAAAACCAGCAGATAATAACAACAACAATGACGACGACGACAGCAACAACATCCACCAACACCAACACCAACACCAACGCCAACAGTAACAGCAACAGCAACAGCAACAGCAACACCAATACCAACACCAACACCAACCCAGCATCAACACCGACACCAACATCAGCACCAACACCAACACCGATACCAACACCGACACCAACACCAACACCAACACCAACACCAACAACACCGACACCAACACCAACACCAACACCAACAACGACATCCCACAGAAGCAGCAGCAGCAGGGGCAGCCGGAGCAGCAGCAGCAGCAGCAGCAGCAGCAGCAGCAGCAGCAGCAGCAGCAGCCAGCCAGCCAGACAGTTTACGATAGGCCCGTCCCCCTTCCGCCTCTTCACGAGGGCTGATCTTCATGGCGAGGACGCAAAACAACCAAAACTGCTATTCTCGCTATAAATATCACCAGTATCAGGTACATCGTATTCATACTTCTTGGGAGGGGGTAAATAAAGTAACCAGAACCCAAGATGGACACAAAAACCTATATATTCCAGTATTTTTACTAAGCATATTTGGTTCTGACTACTATTAATATCTGTGCTCTCCCGTAATAGTGAAATGGGGGCACCTGTTGGAACATGTCGATGCCGCCCACGATGCACACCGTCTTCAAGCCAATGCCCACGCCGAGAGCCTCCATCACCTGTCGGTAGAAAACACCAAAACAAAAGAAAAATGACGATAAAAAAGGAAGCGGAACGAACCAAAAGAATAATGCAGAGCAACAAAATAAATAAATAAATTTAAAAAAAAAGTAACGGCATTACTTTTTTTGGGCGTGAGTGAACTAATTGAGCAAAACGAGTGAAAATCCTGTGAACGAACGAATGAACGAATGACCCGACCGAAAAAACAAGTGAATAAACGAACAAATAAATCAACTGCATCACAGGGACGTGCGATTTTTTTTTCACGAAATGATGAGGGAAAAAAAACGAACAAAGGACCGAAATCATGGGACGAACGAATGAACGAACGAAAATTATGGAGCACACGAAATGAGCGATTTCATTCTCGAGTCCGCGACGGAATAATAGACCATTCCGCGCAGAAAAAAAAAAATCGCCGAGTGAGATTTTTAGAGCTATGAGATGTATACACCTGGTACGTCACAAAAGCCCGGTCCCGCCGCCGATCCGACCGAAATGAAACCGACTCAAAAGCGCGAAAAAAAAAAAAATCACCTCGTTGATCTGGAAAGCGAGTTCTCGCGTGGGCGCCAGCACGACAGCGAAAAGCCTCTGCGGGTTTTCCAGCAGAGCCTGGAGGATGGGGATGGCGAACGCCCCGGTTTTGCCTGACCCCGTCTCCGCCAGCCCGATCACATCCTTGCCCTGCTTGGTCAGACATAGCAGTGGCGGTGGTACAGAAAATACGCAACAACAGAACTTAAGAAACTGGAAGTAGTACGCAAAGACAAATGGGCCCGCATTTTGCACAAAACAACAGAAAACATATTTTAATACGGAAGCTACTGCTGTAGTGTAGGACGCACCCTGCCTCACATACATACGTAGTATGTACCACAGGTATAAGAAATCCAGCCTGCCTGGGTTAAATGTTGTTACTAAGGAGAAACGCGTACTTTACAAGCCCGAGCCAAATTATGAGTAAGGAGAAAGGGGAGCACGCAGCGGCGGGAGGCGGATGGGGGGCGTACTCACTCATTTGGTGCTTGCTTAAAGCCATATTTGAACATGCAACTACGCATCCCTTTCAAGACGGAGCGCCGTTCATAATCCTAATAAAGCCAACTCCAAGAATCGGGGACCGGGGGGGCGTACTCGACATTCACGCATGGCCGTAGTCGTTTGACCATAGACCCTCACATCCCTACAATGCCGGGACGGAGCATGTCGTGTTTTCACCGACCAGGCAGACATTTGCTAGCACCAAGCGCGAAGCGCCGTGAGGTGTTCGGCGAGTCGCATGAAGGGTGAGCTGCATCCCACTAAGAACCGTTGGTGAGGCGGACTTGCTTATGGATGACAGCTTCAATGGGGCGGGGGGTGTACTCGATGTTCATGCATGGCCGTAGTCGTATGACCATAGACCCTCGCATCCCTACAATGCCGGGACGGAGCATGTCGGGTTTTAACCGACCAGGCAGCCATTGCTAGCACCAAGGGGGGAGTATGGAGTTTTCGCCCGAGAAAAAACGGCTCTTTCTCCTCAGCAGGCCGCAGAGACCGATCACATCGGCCTCCGCGTCTCCGCAACCTCATCCGCATCCGCCGCCGATCGCCGGGGGAACAAAAATGAAAGCCTTTCACATGCTATGATATGTATGCGTTCAAAAACTTTAGAGATGCGAAACGCATATACCGCGCGTCGAATAGATCGCAAAAATTGTAAACTAAATGCTAAATATTACGCGGGACCACAGTAAGTAGGACCTGCGGTACAGGCAAGAACCTATAGTATTATTTCTCTCTGTTGCGGATCACTTAATGTAAATATCAGATTGGATGAGGCCTCCTGCGCCGGCAGGGGGCCTCGGCCGCGGATATACTATCCGCACTGAAGGTGCCTCGGCCGAGGTGCCTTCAGCGCGACAGCATTTCCTGGAAGTGAGCGCAACTACTTGAAAAATACTTCTACTGTACTGCTGTGCCGTACGTAGGTGACAAGAAAACACACACACCCTGGAAATAATTCCAGATCCAATATTCTACAAAACCAGGGGGGGCTATCATAACGTACAAAACCACGAAGTAACGGCTTTGGGAAGATATCGTCGAGATGGTCTTAAGATACGTCGTTCGTCGCTCTCGGTGTTTGCACTCTCCCCTCTGTCAAGCTACGTAAACAGCTACGAAATTCGTCCAAAAACCATTAAAAAAAACATATCCAGCACTTTTCAATTATGGGGTCACCTCGAAGGCAAGGGGAAGCGCATGCCGCTGGATCTCCGTGGCGTGCGACCAGCCCAACTGCGCCGCGGCCTCGCACAGAGGTCCCGTCACCCCGAGCGACTCGAACGACGCCTTCTCCTCCTCCTCTCCTGCCGCCGCCTCCGCCGCCTCCTCCTCCTCTTCGCCCGCGTTACCAGCGTGTTCCTCGTCTCCCGACCCTACTCGTGTTTTTTCCGTTTTTTTCGCGTCCTTAGAGCTTTTCCCACCCCCCCCCTTCTCCTCCTCCTCCTCCTCTTCTTGTCCCTCCTCCTCGTCCTCCTCTTCCTCTTCCTCCCCCTCCTCCTCCTCCCCCTCGCTCTCTTCCACCTCCACCTGCACGACCCGCCCAGCTGCTCGCGGACAAGCACGAGGCAGCAGAAGCAGCAGCAGCAGCAGCAGTGGCGGCGCGGCGGTAAACATTGCACACGTGGGGACATAAGACGATATGTTGTAGATATCCCAACACCTACCCAAGTATCATAGTCTGTGGTCGTGATAGCTTGTGCAGAAATCGCCGTACAGAGCAGTGCGGGCATGCAAACCCAGGAAACCTGTGACAAGGCCACGTTGGAAGAAATGCCTCACAGGGGTGGTGCCTTATAGGGGTGGTGCCTTGTAGGGGTGGTGCCTTATAGGGGTGGTGCCTTATAGGGGTGGGGCCTTATAGGGGTGGTGCCTTATAGGGGTGGTGTCTTGTAGGGGTGGTGCCTTATACGGGTGGTGCCTTAGACCACTATAAATAACACACGCCAAAAACCTAACCCTCCGTTACGAGGATATGTCGTGATAATAGGGTCTCCGTACTCGCATATATAGTAACGAAAAGCAACCCAGGAAATATGTGCTAGACCATGCAGGTTGTACACCCCGCATTCTGGCACCATACGTAGCGCACACGAGTAAGAGACAGGCACTCACCTCAGCCCACGGTAACCCGTCGAAGCAGCAGCAGCAGCAGCAGCAGCAGCAGCAGCCGTAGCCGCAGCGGCAGCAGAGTCCACCGCCGGTCTCCCCAGCGGGGTCGAAAAAGAAACCACCAAGCGCTCCAGACACAAGCTTGCCATCTGGGACGCCCCTCCCGCCCCGCCCCAGTCTCCCACCCCACCACCGCCTCCTCCAGCCCTGCCCCCTCCGCTAGTCGCGCCTCCCGCTAGTCGCCCCTCCCCCCCCCCCCGCCCCCGCCCCCCCCCCGCCGCTGCCGGTGCCCCCGCTACCGCCGGAGTTGGTGGTGGAACTCCCTCCGGGAGAAGCTATGTGTGTGCCCGTATCGCCCGTCATCTTCCTCGACCGCACTGGTACCGGCACCGCCATCCCCCCCGAGAAGCGCCACGTCTCCCCCACTGCCAGCACTGCTGCTGCTGCTGCTACTGCTGCTGCTGCTCGACCCCCCTCGACCGACGACAGACCCAGCCCCGGCAGCCTCGCCAGCCCCAGAAACGCCTGCGCCCCCTCCCCCCTCCTGTTCCAGTTCCTCCTCCTCTTCGTCGCTAGACTCTTCCGAGTCGTCGGCGCTGGACTCTTCCTCCTCTGCCTTTCGTTTTACACCCCCCTGCTTTTTCGTCTCGTCGCCACCACCGTTGCTACTGCTGTTGGTGCTGCTGCTGCTGGCACTGCTCTTGCTGCTGCTCTTGCTGCTGCTCTTGCTGCTGCTGCTGCTGCTGCTGCTGCTGGTCGTGGTGCTGCCCTTGCGAGGAGTAAGCTTAGGAGCCGCGGCAGCTGCTGCTACAGCAGAGGCGCTGCTCTTCGTCCGTGATTTCTCCGCCCCGCCAGAAGCTTTCGGCGACTTTTTGGAAGCATCCGGAGTAGTAGAGGAACTAGTAGCAGCAGCAGCGGCAGTGCCGTTGGCGGACTTAGGGGTGGGAGTGGTCGCGCTAGGCACGGCAGCAGCAGCAGCAGCAGCAGTAGCAGCCGACGCTAGAGTCGCTGCTAGCCTTGCCTTCGACTTGTCCGACATGGCGCCGACCTGCACGCGGTCTACGTAGTACCCGAGGCCGGCCTTACCGCGAGAAAACATGTACCCCGGCTTGGCCCCGACGAACTTGCTCTTCTTGATGTACTTGGGCAGAGAGGAGAGAGCCTCGGGCAAGGGTGGAGGCGGTCTTGGCTTGAAGGCCGACATCCCCTTCTTGTTTCTCGAGGGCGAAGGCTCGAAGGACCTGCTGCGACGCTGCTGCTGCTGGCCCCCACCGCCACCGGAGAAGCCACGGCCGCCGCCACGGCCACCACCACCGCCACCTCGGCGCGGAGACTTGTTCTTCTGGAACCCTCGACCCATGTTCTCGTGGTGAGAACGGACAGCAAACCAGGGAATGGTTGTGTGAGGTTGCAACGTAGCGGGGCCGCAGAACCAGAAAAATGTTCAAAAGGGTTTCGATTGGTTCTGGTTGCGTGTTTTTTTAGGGAGTGCTGATCACTTTTGGCGTCCCAAACACTGGAATTTCAGCAACACAGGTCCTGCTGTAGGGTTAGTCCAGAACTTCGCCAGCCCCCAGCGGGCTCTTTGATGCACTCCCTCTAGTGTCCAGTGTGGCGAAGGGGCAGTCATTGTGTTGCTCTTCTTTGGGGGCGAACTCATCGTTGAAAGTTTGAAAATGTGGTTCCAGGCTATGGATCCAGGCGGTGGAAATTGCGCCGCATTTATCTCTACGTACTGCTGTGTAGAGTTGCCAAAAGGATGCCGCTCAGAGCGTCCGAAGCCTAGCGAAGCCGGGCCCCTCAGCATGCGAGCTGCTGTAGTCTCTGCACGTGACTGCTTGTATAACAGCCGCTGGCACACCCCTTCTGTATCGCACTGCGCACACAAAAAAATGAAGTAGAACTCACAAATTGAATTCCTTCTTGCGTAACCCTCGTGGAAGCACCACCTCCACTATTACTGCACTGATTTCGCTCAGTGATGCGGGGGTACGTTGAGCTGAGAACAATCTACTTGTCGGACAGACAGATAGATAATACTCGTATCTATCTCCGTTTCATGGCCAAGATATTTCGGGGCAGACGAGTTCCTCAGCTGTACATACCAGTATGATACGATCTGCAAGAGTTAGATCATGTCGGCCGGTTGGGATCTATCAGATATCTATCTGTATGACACAGCCCTTCCTTGCATACATACATGTTGGCGGGGTCAGATCTGCATGATACGCTCGCACGAGTTTACAGCAGTACGCGTACGTAGAGCATGTCACAACGGAAAATTTAAGACCTACAGTAGATGATCTACCTGCTACATACAGTAGTAGTAGTAGATCTTGAGCTGCCTGATGTGTGGAACTTTCAACGATTCTGTAACGGTCTTCTGTAACGGTCTTGCAACGGATCCGGCTGTAGGATCAATCCAATTGTTTGCCAAAACCCGTACGAGTATATAGTACGAGTAGGCTCTTGCGTATACTCTCCCTGCAGTTTGGGAAAACCGACTGATTTGCTGTTGTCCTTTTGACGCGTGGCCTCCTTCGGGGACGACTTCGTCGCTCAAGTTCTGATGTTTCAAGAGTGTTCTTTACGATGATATCAATATTGCCATGCTACTGTGATGTGGTGTCCTTACGGCTATAGATGGTTGATAGAATATCATACAGGTGAAGAGCCTAGTGGCGCTAAGATTGTTCTCGTATACAGAATTTTCCTTGGGTACATCAGATAGGCCGTAGCACAGAGGCTTTATAAGTCCATAGGAGGGTTCTAAGCACTAGAAGCTTCCTAAGGACGAGATATCTCGTAGGATTAGCGCTTAGAATATATCGGGAACGATATTACCCCTTGGATAGGATACTGGTATTATCCTTGGACAGACGAGATGTTTCTTCAGAATGGCTAAACACCACAGGAAAGTTCCAGTGGGCTGCTGTAGCTATCTCGATGTAACGGGTTGTTGGCAAGGATGTACTGTAATCTCCCGTTAAGCCGATCGAGTAAAAGAGTCTGCTCTCAGGCAGACTCCCCCCCCCAGCCAGGTCACTTCTCATTCTCCCCTTGGTCATCCAGGCTTTTGCCTCTCACCTAGTCTAGAGGTTAATAATAACAAGAGGTCTTTCCATATCGAAGAAGAAGCTTGCTTCAAGCTCAAGCAACGAACCTCCGTCTTCCATTCCCTTTTATCATCGTCACTACTCGGTCACCACTTCACACTACTGCTGCAGTGCGTATGACATGGACCGCCGCATTTTATTCACGCATAGAGATTTATTTGTTGGCGAATACCACATACTACGAGCCAAGACGCGCAGTTGAATGAAGTGCCATCAGCGAGCAGTCCATTGGCGGTCTGTGCCGAACCTCCGGTCATCTGGGAGCCCCTCCTGCAGTAATAATAGCTGTGTGGCCTCTGGCAATAAATAAGATCCTACACTACGTGCGACCAGATACATATACGTGCGACCAGATACATACGCGTCCTTGCTGGTTTCCCGTCGCATTGGTATTCGGTCTTGAACAGCTACGAGTATGCTACAGCTGTTGTATGTTGTACGTTTCGCATGCCCTCCTGGTGGATTTCGTCGCCACCGTTGAGGCCAGGCGTCGAAAAACATGGGCCCATCGATAATCGATAGGTTCCGAATCTTTTACAGCAGTGCATTCATCACATCACGAAGAAACCGGAAACGCGTGTGCTTATAACGGTAACGAACGGCGCACGGGCGTCACAGGGTTCCCAGGACCACAATCCGTTTGTAGAGTGCATGATGGGAAACTACAGTAGTAGTAGTAGTAGTAGTAGTAGTAGTAGTAGTAGTAGTAGTAGTAGTAGTAGTAGTAGTAGTAGTAGTAGTAGTAGTATACGTACGTACTCGGTACATTACAGTAGTGTACAGCAAACAAAACTATTTTTACTTCGTAAACACAACGAACGAACGAACGAACGAACGAGCACAACAAAAGGACAGCGCGTCCCGGTTACCTCTGTGCTGAAATAATTGTCGCTGCCGGTAGATCGCCCCTGCAAGCCACGTTGTTGCTCTACGGCCAGAAGGTGGCTATAGACCCCTACGTATAGTAGACGCGTGCTACGACACGATAGAGGTATTTATTAATAGCACTTTTTGGCTATTTCCCCCCCCCCTATAAACATATGATATGTTTATAGGTTGGGTTGGCGTCGGTTGGCAACGACGCTGTAAAACACGCCACTCGCTGCGTGAGCTAGACAACCAGGGTGCCGTTTTTTTTTGTTATTTTTTTTTGGCGGTCACCAAAGCTGGCGGTCGAGTAGATCATTTGTGCGGGGTGGAGAACCTTTGNGTAGCAGTAGTAGTAGTAGTAGTAGTAGTAGTAGTAGTAGTAGTAGTAGTAGTAGCAGTAGTAGTAGTAGTGGTAGTGGTAGTGGTAGTGGTAGTAGTAGTAGTAGTAGTAGTAGTGGTAGTAATAGTAGTAGTAGCAGTAGTAGTATTAGTATTAGTAGTAGTAGTAGTAGTAGTAGTAGTAGTAGTAGTAGTAGTAGTAGTAGTAGTAGTAGTAATAGTAATAGTAGTAGTAGCTCAGGAGCACAACATAAAAAACTATACCAGATAACGGAGCAACACTCCTTCCCAAGGTCAAAATGAGAAACAAACTTCAAAACAGTACTCGTAGCGATATGGTGAGATTTCTGGAAGAATTCTACGCAACGTTCATCTGATTCTTGGCGTTACGTTTGCTTGGTTTTAGTACCCCCCCTCCCCCCCCGTACCGGGTTGGGTTGGTGTCGGTTGGCAACGACGCTGTAAAACACGCCACTCGCTGCGTGAGCTAGACAACCAAGGTGCCGTTTTTTTTTGTTATTTTTTTTGGCGGTCACCAAAGCTGGCGGTCGAGTAGATCATTTGTGCGGGGTGGAGAACCTTTGTTCCGCACAAGGGGAATGGTCGTTTCACGTAGTGTTAATATGGTAAGGCGTCCGCGAGGCAGTTACATAGTAAAACCCATTGCTGTCTCCGGAAGTGGCCACACCAGAAATTAAATTAACTCATTGAAGCTGTCGTCCAAATGCTAGTCCGCCTCAGAGGCGGTTCTTAGCAGGATGCAGCTCACCCTCCATGCGACTCGCCCAATACCTCACGGCGTTTCGCGCTTGGTGCAAGCAATGTCTGCCTGGTTGGTGAAAACCCAACGCGCTCCGTCCCGGCATTGTAGGGATGCGAGGGTCTATGGTCATATGACTACGGCCGTGCACAACATGAGTACACCCCCCCCCCCCCCCCCCCCCCCCCCCCCCCCCCCCCCCCCCACCCCCCCCGCCCGATCTGCATAATATCGGTAGCACGATCCGGAAGCCCCACTCAATGTCTTGCGACAGTCACCATACTAGTCGACGTACATACACGGAAAAGGAAAAATAGTCTGACATTAAAATACGACAAGGGATTCGTGAGTGACAGCGGTCGGGCAGGCAGGGGGGAGTTATTGGACACACGAAAACCGCTGTGTGTTGTTGCATGTGACACGTTTTATGCTGGCCTCGAGAAGAACAAGAAGTAAGTCCTCCTTCTCGGCGGCTGTCTTAGGCGGTGAGGGTGGGCAGAGCCCGAACGGATTGCACCTCCTCCGATGCTGCCTGTCGCGTTTCGAGGGTTTCATACACATGGCAGGCAGGGGCACAAAGCAGGACACGACAGGCATTGTGTACGATTGTGCAAATGTGGTGAGCTACGTAGGTTTATTGTTTTTACCAAATCTACCGGGGGATTATAAAAAAAATCGAACGAGCGAGCGATCGAACGAGCGAGCGAACGAGCGAGAAAAAACGAATGAGGACAGCAGTGTGGCATCGAGCAGTTTTACGCCGTGTATACATAGGCATCCACCACACGCTTCAAATCGGAGGATCACCCAAACGGTACCTACATTTAGTATGTACTTACATGCAGAATGTTTAATCACCGGCATCATACGTACCATCATGCATCTTGGGCCAAGAGATCCGCGCAAAGCGTCACACGTCGTGCGTATGAAGAACCGGGCCAGGTACCGCGTCCGAAAACTAACCGACGAAAACATGTACACCCTCCTGCCCCTGGTTGATGCTAAGTACTACTCGCAGATCTACCTACCAAAAGATGCATGCTACAGTATGGAAAAGTTTAATGATAAGAAAATAATATATTTATATTTAATAAGTATTTTAATTACTTTATTTTGCATTTTAAAAGGAACGCTACTGTAAGTACAGAAAAAAAAATAGTTAAATTTCTAAAAAAGGTACGTAGCTCATTTCGTTGAAGTTGCAACTGAAATCAAATACGACATACGAACTGAAAACAAGTTCACAAGAGATTCATGCGAAATCATTTTTGCTACGTAGCTATCTTAACCCATCATTCAGAACTGAAAAAAAGTATCCCACACTAATTCCAAGTAGTTTGTCCCCAAAAACGGGGGACCAGTTCTTAAGGGGTTAAGGTAGAGATTCGCCATAAAAAAAAAAATTGAGGGTGGTTGGTTGGTCACTTGAGGGGAGCTCTATATATACGTACTTCGCCCTAAAAACTGATTTTGGTGGAAGATAAAAGTGCTAGACGCATGCTACGATAGAGGTGCACCATGTTTTTTTTCTGAGCTCCTCACTTAAGGAGCTTCATACCTCACCGAAAAAAGGGTTTTGGAGAAAAATAAAAGTGCTGCCGGATGCGAAATCTCACGACCGAAGTATACTCTGAAACATGATTCGTCACAAAAATGAAAAAGTCCGACGAATTTGGGTTAAGGAGCCCGATCGTTCAGAAAACGATTCAGCCAAAAAGTGCTACCTCTACCGTAGCACGCGTCGCCTATCTCTCTTCAGCAACATGCTCTCCACGAGCTATTGTCTGCCGGACACAATCAACTAAAAGGCTTGGGGGTCACCTTCATCGTCTTCTGTTCTTCTCTTCTCTTTGAAGCTTCTCGTACAAAAGCTCACCTCACACACCAGTGAGCTCGCGCGTACCTCTGTTTTAGGCCGTGTTTTGTCGAGCATCGACAAGCGGGTCTACTACAGCGTACACATCAGCTACGCGCTGATACACACGCCACAACTACATCCGTAAAACTATACTCGTATATTCTTCTCCCTCATTCGCTAAATTAATTAATTATACCCCCCCCCATACCACGAACAACCTACCTAAAACATGTTTAATGTATAAATATTGCCCATGGTATGCTTAGAGGCCATGGTATACCCGAGGAACAATCCCACGAGGACCTACCTCATACCGTGAAAAAAAAGTGTTGTTGCAATGCGAGAATGAAAGACCGACCCGAGTTTGGGTTGAAGAGCCCCGTTCCGTTCCGTCATTCCGAAAGGTATACCTTTTTTTGGCTGAATCGTTTTCTGAACGATCGGGCTCCTTAGCCCAAATTCGTCGGAATTTTTTCATTTTTTGTGACGAACAAAATGATGCAGAGTATACCTCGGTCGTGAGATTTCGCATCCGGCAGCGCTTTTTATTTTCCTCCAAAATCATTTTTTTTTTCGGTGAGGTATATATATGACGCTCCTTAAGTGAGTAGCTCAGAAAAAACATGATGCACCTCTATCGTAGCATGCG
Source organism: Saccharina japonica (assembly GCA_008828725.1). NCBI lineage: Eukaryota > Phaeophyceae > Laminariales > Laminariaceae > Saccharina > Saccharina japonica. The sequence goes on along the minus strand of MEHQ01001300.1, from coordinate 19,389 downwards.
TCGCTCCGAAAAAAATCTACCTCCATATACCGTAGCACACGTCAAAAGGCTTTTTTTTGGGGGGGTGGCTTCTGAGGGTTCTTACAACAAGCAGTGCGGTCTAGCGCGCCGGACACGGTCAACTTTGGACATGCCGACGGGGTGGAACTCCCATCACCCATTGAAAAATTGCGAAAACTTGATGGGGCGGGGGGGGGGGAGGGGGGGTTGTCGCCTTCCCTGGGTGGGTATGCAACCAAAATGCACGCCATTTCGATTGGAGTTGTACAGTATAGAGTTCAAGAATGGGGCTATAGTACAATACAAACGTTCAGGCTCGTTTCATGGGGGGGAGCGCTAAGAAAAAATAATGAAAAAAATCGTGCTCAGTGGCTGGCGCTAAAATCAAACCCTACTACTCGTAGGTACCACTATGTCCCTAAATATAAGCAACATTTTACTTTACTATTAATATATAAACGGTTCTTACATTCCGGTATAAAGAGTGTAATAGCCCATGCATATATGCTCAAGGTTGCTCAAGATTGGTGTCGCATGCGTTCAGGTTTCAATTCTTGCTCGGATTGAGTGTTCTTCCTGTTGTTGGTTGGCCCATACTGTATTATTACACTCCGCTAGCAAAGATGAGTTTCGACGGAATCCTCGAGCTCACAGCTGTTGTTGTTGTTTTTTTTTTTTTTTAATATATATATTATACCTTGTTACGCAAAGAAACACCACCGGACGGGCCTCGACTCTCGGGGGGCAACCGCAAGAAAGAGTTGGTCGCAATTATTGTATCATCGTGAAATGTCTCATCATCAAATAAATGTCTCGACAGGAAAATATCTCAACATAGAAAACGTCAACATAGAAAACTTCAACAAAGAAAACTTCAACATAGAAAGCCTCAACATAGAAAAAACTCAACATAAGAAAAATTCAACATAAGAAAACTTCAACATGATGAATGTCTCAAGCATGAATGTGTCAAGCATGAGGCGTCTCAAGTGCGTGTCTTACCTCCTCCGGTGACACTCGCCGAAACACCATTTGCGCGCTATCGAGCATTTTCCTCACGATCTCCTGCGGGGAGGGTTCACGGTGGTGGTGGCGGCGGCGGCGGCGGCGGTGGCGCGAGTTGCAGCAGCACTTGAGAGGGAGAGAGAGTTGGGGTCGTAGTCGACGCTCATCCTCATCCCATACCAAAACGACCAAAGCACCCGGTTTACCGAATATACTTCAAGAAACAAAAACAAAAAAAAAGTGTATATACCACGCTTGATGGTTACTCCGTGTGTGGCGAATTGCTTATTCTTTTGAGATGGATAATAAAGGTATGGCGATGGAATGTAGCGACCAGGGAGGCAGGGTTAGTACGGACCCGGGCACGACTGACTATCATTCAAAATCATGCTAAAACAGATCCACGATCTTACTACTAACTGTAGTCGCACCACGATACCACCTTTTTCTCCCATAAATAATGGAACTGGACACGCAAGCAGGCGGTCAACACTCGGGGGGGGGGGGGAGGGGGGGCGCGTGCTGTGCTACGGTAAAGGGTACGTAGCAATCTGTTTTTGATATTTTTCTGATAATTTTCGCGGGAGGGGCTCTCTTTATACCTATATATCACCCCGACAAACGACTTCGAGAAAAAAAACAAAAAATGTAAGCTGAAGGAATGAATCCTCCCTGGACTGTCTAGATCATGCGGTGGGGATTTGTTGATCATGTCCGAGGTGTACTATTACCGGACACCCTAGTAAACAGGATCTACGATACACACCAAAACCAAGATATTTACCTAATTTTACTGGCAATACTTGGTCCTATTTACTACGGTCCTCCGTAATATGTGAAAAGTGACAAGTGCTACGGTACGGTAGAGGCTCGTGGGTCGCTCGAGAAGCTCTATACTACAGTAATACGTACTTAATACTAAGTCACCCAAAAACAATGGTTGTTAAAAAATGAAAGTGCGACGCGCGATGAAAATATCCCCACGGCCTACGTAGACATCTAGTAGTCATACGTACAAAAAAATCAGATCGCCAACCGAAAATGACACTCGGGGGACGATTTTGGGTGTATAAGGAGATCCCGTCATTCAAAAGTGCTACCAGGTATTAAGACCTCTATTGTAGTGGTGAAAACACACACGCGTCGGACCCTAACGCATTGAAAAGTTCCTCACGTTGACGAGCCCCTCGGACAGATCATGATCTAGATCATCTGAATCCTTTTTGGCCGATATGGAAAAGTTGTGCATGAGATCTAGATCATGCAGATCCTTTTTGGCCGACATGGAAAAGTTGTGCATAAGATCTAGATCATGCAGATCCTTTTTGGGCCGATATGGAAAAGTTGTGCATAAAATCTATAATGGATCATCTAGATCCTTTTTGGCTGATATGGAAAAGTTGTGCACAATATCCAGATCATGCAGATCCTACCCGGCGAAACATGTGCAGATCGTGCAGATCATGCAGATCATGCAGATCATGCAGATCCCACCCAGGTAAACATGCGTAGATCACACAAATCATACAGATCGCACCCGCGCGAATATTTGTGAAGGATCTAGATCACACAGATCACGCCCAAGCAAACATGTGTGTAAGAGCTATCATAGATCGTACAGATCCCAAACTGAAAACACGATCGAAATCCCGCAGATCTTATAGATCAAGGATCTATTTGTCCAAAAAGAGCTAGATCCCCGAAATAGGATCTGATGTGTCGGAGTTGTGAAGTAACTTCGTGCTCCAAAGTACAACCGCTATATGTATACCAATAATAGGTATACCGTAGGACGGCTCAACCAATAACACGTTTGTTTTTTTTTCCCGACAACCGAGCGGAGAGATGGCACCACCTCTGCCTCGGTAAAAACGTGCGCGGCTTATAGTGTGTCCGGATACCACCCACAGACCACATCACATCATCATCATCATCCCCTACCTGCTCCTTGCGCTCCCTGTCTCGAGTCTCGAGTCTCGCCGTCAAATCTTCCACCTCGCTCTTCACGGCATCCACCTTCGCCGTAGTAATTTGTCGGAACCAAAAAAAAAACGGCATTTATTTTTTCAATACGTACGTACGTAGCTTAACCCCTTAAGAACTGGTCCCACGATTTTGGGGACAAACTACTTGGAGTTAGTGTGGAATTTTTTTTCCAGTTCTGAATGGGTTAACAACCGTGGAAACTCGGTGTTTTTTTGTGTTTTGTTCCACCCCCTCCCCCCCCCCGCCGAGTGGGGAGGCCACAATGGACTCGATAGATCTGTTGCATACGATCGTTTCACCCGTTGGGAAGATCATGACCTAGATAGATCATGATCTACAGTAGATAGATCATGATCTAGATAGATCATGATCTACGGTAGATAGATCATGATCTAGATACATCGTGATCTACAGTTTATAGATCATGATCTAGATAGATAGATCATGATCTAGATTATATCATGATCTAGAGCATCTGGATCCTAGACTGCCGTTATGCAATTATGACCTAGAGCATCTGGATCCTAGCCTGCCGTTATGCAATTATGACCTAGAGCATCTGGATCCTAGACTGCCGTTATGCAATTATGACCTAGAACATCTGGATCCTAGCCTGCCGTTATGCAATTATGACCTAGAGCATCTGGATCCTAGCCTGCCGTTATGCAATTATGATCTAGAGCATCTCGATCCTAGCCTGCCGTTAAGCAATTAATGCTGCGCAGGATCTTCTACTGTATGTATTACGGAGGACCATCATAGTAAATAGGACCTCTACCGTAGACACAAAAACCTCATGTGTGCGGTACTCATGAGTCCAAGTCGGTCGCCGTCAATCTGCAACACTTCATACATAGCGCTGTTCCTAAGTTAAATTCACACCTGTTCCTGAAGCTGGCGCTTTCTCAAGTCTGCCTCATCCACAACAACCTGCAACCTGCCGCCGCACGAATCGAGATAAAACAAACAGAGAAAACCTCACCCACATTAGGCCCCGCGAAACAACAGACACGCAATTATCCCGGAACAACCACACTGTTTTTCCCCTCGAGTACGAAAAGGACCAAGTTTCGGACGACTGCTGTGTACTCGTACGATACGCAACAACGAGTTTTTCGTACGGCTTATTGACTTTACTACCTAACTATTAATATTTAGATTTTATAGTTTTTTTACTGATACACCAGCTGTGAGTACGACGGATTGAATGGTTAATATTCAACTCTGCACAGCTGCGTGATAGGGTTAGGGTTAGTGAAAACCGGAAAGCTTTCCTTGTTTATATCTCTAGGAAATATGTTAGACATGTGTATTCTGATTATCGAGCAGCTGGTTCAGTCAGTTCTCCATTGAGAAGCATTTTGTGAATATGCTGGAACGGCAGACGAGCGCGGGAGGGGGTGAGGCGTCTGGCTTGACTTGAAGATTTGGCAGGATTATTCTCAGGAATTCTCGCTTTGGTGTGGGCGTATCAGAACCCAGTTGATTTTTTTTTGTCAAGAGGATGTACTCAGCAGGGTGTATACTCAGGGAGTATGTAAACCCAGGTGCATACCCGCGTACATGGTCAAACTAGTCAGGGCGATCTACGGGTCGGGTCATGCCTTACGAGTCAGATCGGGTCGGGTCAGATACGGGTGATTCGACCCGAACCGTGAGATTCTGGAAACCTCCTGACCCGACCCGATCCGACCCGACCCGATCTCACTCGATCCGACCCGACCTGACCCGACCTGACCCGACCCGACCCGATCCGACCCGACCCGACCCGACCCGACCNAGTAACAACCCATCTAAGTGAATGCGTCCCCACCTCGCGCCCCCAAATTGGAACCCCTGAGGGACAAGTAGCCCGTAGGGTATCGCCAAAACAAGACGACCCCTCGCGCTATCTGGGCAGCGTTAAAACGCCCTCCCCCCACCCACTGGAATATATTGATATATTTATAGGTTGGGTTGGCGTCGGTTGGCAACGACGCTGTAAAACACGCCACTCGCTGCGTGAGCTAGACAACCAGGGTGCCGTTTTTTTTTTGGCGGTCACCAAAGCTGGCGGTCGAGTAGATCATTTGTGCGGGGTGGAGAACCTTTGCTCCGCACAAGGGGAATGGTCGTATCACGTAGTGTTAATATGGTAAGGCATCCGCGAGGCAGTTACATAGTAAAACCCATTGCTGCCTCCGGAAGTGGCCACACCAGAAATTAAATTCACTCATTGAAGCTGTCGTCCATATGCAAGTCCGCCTCAGAGGCGGTTCTTAGCAGGATGCAGCTCACCCTCCATGCGACTCGCCCATTACCTCACGGCGCTTCGCGCTTGGTGCAAGCAATGTCTGCCTGGTTGGTTAAAACCCAACGTGCTCCGTCCCGGCATTGTAGGGATGCGAGGGTCTATGGTCGTAGGATTACGGCCATGCATGACTCATTGAAGTTGTCATCCACATGCAAGTCCGCCTCACAAGCGGTTCTTAGTAGGATGCAGCTCATCCTTCATGCGACTGCCCAACACCTCACGGGCTTCGCGCTTGGTGCTAGCAAGTCTTGCCTGGTCGGTGAAAACCCGAATGCTCCGTCCCGGCATTGTAGGGATGCGAGGGTCTATGGTCATACGACTACGGCCATGCATGAAAAGAAGTACACCCCCCCCCCGGGCCCAAAGGTTGAAACAGGAAGAGGATAAGGAATACAAAAATTGTTCATTATGGAAAAACGTATGAGCGCCCAAATGTTGGAGGTGTCTCTCTAGGAGTAGGAACGGTGCTCCGCTCGAAAGGGGATGCGTGGTCATGGTTAAAGTACTAAGGCAAGCAACAAATGGTACGCCCCCCCCCCCCCCCCGCTCCACCCCGCCCCGCTCTCCTGCCCCCTCCTGTGTGCGTGTTTGCTTAGCATTGAGAGACTCTATCTCGGAAGTCAGCCCCATCCAACCTTCTTGTTCCTCGTCGATCTTAGCGAATCAGCAATAATAAAAATAAAAAATAAAAATTTGAATTTCGGAAGGGCGATAAGTCATTCAGCACACGCCCTCCCCGCCCCCCCCCCATTCACCCCTCTCTCCTCCCGGGGAAAACTGATAGAATTTTGTTTGTTGCGGTACAGTAGTGCTATGATATACTCTATTATATGTTACAAGCAGCGAAATGCCTACTACGCGTAAGAAAACCCGGAAGTGGCAGCAGGCAGGGCGTTAAAAAGGCAAGTTGATAACTTACAAATGATACCGAACGAAGAAAGAGGAAACGCTTCTGATTTTTTCGGGATATCGCAAGCATGTTTTGCAACGAACAAAACACACAACATTCGGCCGCTGAAGTATGTGGGTGGAGTGTTTTCTTTTGCAGCCGGTCACCCAGGCACGCACGACACCGTACTCCTGAAAATGTCATATATATATGTATGTGTATTTCCCGAAAAACAAACCAGTCGGGTGGGGTTTCTGAACGAATTTTACGGGGGAAAAAAAAAATCTCAAAACTTTTGTTTTGCTTGGTCCCCCCCCCCCCTCCCACCCGTAGGAGGCAGCTCACTCTTCATGCGGCTCGTCTAATACCTCACACGGCGCTTCGCGCTTGGCGCAAGCAATGTCTGCCTGGTTGGTGAAAAACCAACGTGCTCCGTCCCGGCATAGTAGGGATGCGAGGGTCTATGGTCTATCCCCCCTCTCCATGTATGGCACGTATGTAATGGGGTGTTGGTGGTGGTGGTGGTGGTGGTGGTGCTATCAATGTTACGCATCTCTGAAAGATAGATAAGATTATCGATTCCCACCCACTTGATGCTTTAGATCTTTCAAGGAAGATCTACTCTCGATCTTGTATGATCTAGCTCATCAATGTTGACGGGCGGGAGCCGTATAATCTGCATGATCGACAACTGTAGCACATGTTTCTTGGTTTAGATCTGGTTTAGATCTGTACTCGTACGATGCAGATCCTGCACAACCCTCTCACAACGGCGGGTGATGAGCTAAATGGTCTAGATCATGATCTATCTGTACATGATCTAGATCATGGTCTATCTGTAGATGATCTAGATCATGATATATCTGTAGATGGTCTAGATCATGATCTATCTGTAGATTATCTAGATCATGGTCTATCTGTAGATGGTCTAGGTCATGATATATCTGTAGATGGTCTAGATCATGATCTATCTGTAGATTATCTAGATCATGGTCTATCTGTAGATGATCTAGATTATGATATATCTGTAGATGATCTAGATCATGATATATCTGTAGATGATCTAGATCATGATCTATCTGTAGATGATCTATATCACGATCTATCTGTAGCTGATCTAGATCATGATCTACCTGTAGATGATCTATATCACGAACTATCTGTAGATGATCTAGATCATGATTTATCTGTAGATGATCTAGGTCATGATATATATGTAGATGACCTAGACCATGATCTATATGTAGATGATCTAGATCATATGGTGATCTATGTGTAGAATATCTATATCATGATCTATCTGTAGATGATCTAGATAATATGATGATCTATCTGTAGATTATCTATATAACGATCTATCTGTAGATGATCTACAGTAGATCATGATCTATCTGTAGATGAGCTGCCCGAGGTGTGCAGCTGTTTGCCCCCCTCTCTACGGCACGCACCAGTTCCTGAAGCTTCTTTATCTTCTCCTCGCGCGCGACGCAGTCTGGGTGGTCGCACTCCAAGTACCCCCGCTCTCTGTGGTCGGCCGGTCGATTACGTTTGTCGAGAGAAAACAAAAACACACACACACACACGGTATCAACTTTGTTGGGGGGGGGGGGGGGGGGTTCCTTGTTTTTACACGGGTGGGTGTCGTCGGTGGTGCTGATCGCTAGGGATGGTCGAGACCTTAACCACGGAACGCTTTTGTATCAAACCCAGCTATTACGGGAGGGGGCATAGTAAACACTAGTAAATAGGACCATTTTTTTTTCGTAAAAATAGGTAAATATATAGTTTTTTTGTGTGTTTGCAGCGTAGGTCCTGTTTACTATGGTTCCTCGTAATAACAGGTCAGCACGATTGGCGTACACATATCGTGCGGAAAATCCTATCGGTACGACATATATCTAGACTCTCGTACGTATAAAAGATCAGGAAATAGCTTGACGACGGCACAGCGGGAGACTCTCCTCGGTGACTCTCGGCACGAGCGAAGTGAAACTGAGCATATGGGGTGAACGTCCGCAAAACGAAAGAGAATACGACCTATTCATAAGTGCCGTATATGATTCCAATATCATACATATATCATCGGCTCGGTTGGTGCTTTGCCTGACACGGCTTTCTACGACTATGTACGCACGGGTGTTCTAACTCGTATCGGTACTCGAGTAGATATCATATGAATAATTCAAGCATTGATGGGGTACAACAATAGCCCGTGATACATATCACATACGACTACTGAGCTTTCGACGACTCCTATTTGTTTCCCCCCTACGCAGATGTTACGGGAAGCGCGTAGGTCGCTCTCTCCCCGTAACAAAAAAATATGGTTGAATGTCCCCTGCTCGCCGTGGTGACACAGACCACCTCCTCGGCTTTCAGCAGCTATTCTTCAGTGGTCTGTGTAATGGCAATCAGGCCCATGTAATAGGACTGGGTGAGACACAGAGTATCTAGCCCCTTGCAGGTTTGTCTATTTAAGCATCCTTGGCGTCACTCACTTTCGCGTACATAGAATCAAGCGTAGAAGAGAAGAGGCAGCTTTTATTATTTCCCCAGAGCCTGATGGCATCTAAGCTCGGAAGGGTACCAACGCCCTTCCGTTCTTATAAATATCCCGAATACGAATGCCATCCAACTAATACGAAAACGGACCAATTACCTATAACATGAGGTAAATACCGGCCTTCCAAGCCCGTACTATTACACCCGCCGGTAGGAGTGGGCCACCCCCCGTGCTACGCTTGGGATATCATGTCCATTTTTCGTGGCTCTTCGCTTGATGAGGTCGAACAGCCCCAACAGCCGACTTTTATTGAATTAAAAAAAAAAAAAAAGTGTTAAGCTCTAGGTCGGGTGCACGAATCCCACGGGTTAGATACCCTGCGAATGATTGACATGTATTTACTCGTACACAAATCGGATCCAACGATAATACATGCCTTATTGGTGTAAGGCATGCCTTATTGGGATTATAAGGCATGCCTCATTGGGATAAGACATGTCTTATTGGGATAAGACATGCCTTATTGGGATAAGGCATGCCTTGTTGGGTATATAACTCTCAACTCGGTTGAGCGGCTACTTGTTTAAAAACGTATGTACATCGGATTTAACGATAGTACATGCCTTATTGGGATAAGACATGCCTTATTTGGGTAATACATGCCTTATTGGGTATATAGTTATTCTCTCCGTTGAGCGGCTACTTGTTTAAAAACGTGTGTAGATCGGATTCAACGATACTACATGCCTTATTGGAATAAGACATCCCTTATTGGGATAAGTAATGCCTTATTGGGACAAATAATGCACCAGCTTGGGATAAGGCGTGTCTTATTGGGTAGCTCTCCTCTCGGTTGAGCGGCTACTTGTTTAAAAACGTACGAAGTATATATATATATATATACATCGGGTTCAACGATAATGCATGCCTTATTGGGGTAATACATGCCTTATTGGGATAAGGCACGCCATATTGGGATACGACATGCGCCTTATTGGGATAAGGCATGCCTTATGGGATAAGGCATGCCTTATTGGGATGCCTTATTGGGATAAGGCATGCCTTATTGGGTGATAAGGCATGCCTTATTGGGATAAAGCATGCCTTATTGGGATAAGACACCCCTTATTGGGTAGCTCTCCTCTCGGTTGAGCAGCTCCGCGTCCGTAAGTGTGTTCTTTTTAGGCTGAAAAAAATGCAACTCCTACAGCAGTAGCAAGGGTCTCACCTCGCTTTTTCGCCCCTCCGGCTCGGCTGCGGCCATCCAGAGGAACCCGGCGGCGGTGGTGGGGTTCACCCATGCGGTAATACATACCAGTGCCAGGTATAATACACCATAAAAGCGGAGAAAAAAAGAGGGAAGCAGGGGGTGAGAAGGCGGGCAGTGTGGTGGCGAGTGACTGCTACGTATCGTGCGCGCAAAAAGAAGCGGTGACCTTGGGAAGGAACAGCGTTGTACTCGAGGTGTTGGTGATGCATGCAGCAGTATTGCATACTGTTTGTAAGTGGGGTATGGGGGTTCAGATCCGCGCATACCCTTGGTCCCCGCTGCCTGCAACATGGTTATATCGGCGAGGGTCATGGAACTTCACCGCTGCCCACCATCCTCACGAACGAAGTTCTTGTCCTGTGATACCATGTTTTTACGGAGGACCATAGTAAATAGGACCACATATTGTTAGTACAAATTGGTAAATACATAACAGCCGATTTTCTTAATTGAGAATTGCCTTTCCGATGAGAATGAAAATCGAAAATATATTGGTTTTTGAATTGTGAGAGTATGTACTTCCCTCAAAGTCATTTTTTTCATTGTAAACTATTGTCAGTTGTGACACCCGTCGATGACAAAAAAAAAAAAAAAAACGAAATGGGCATCGGCAGTCTCAAGATATCGAAGATCCCAGAAAATCTGGATTTATGGGCGAGGTACCTTGCTCATAAATGCAAATTCGCTTAACTCCTTGATTTTTCGAGCCTGTCAAGGTTGATTTCAAATTTTTTTTCGTGGATCGATACCCACCATCGAGGAACATATTTTCTAGGTCAAATTTTGACCGTGAGCGCAATACAACTCTTAAACAATAACAAAGTACTACTGACTGTAAAATCGATTTCCATTCTCATCGGAAAGGCAATTCTCAATTAAGAAAATCGGCTGTTATATGGATGTTTGTGTGTGCCGTAGTTCCTATTTACTAGTATTTACTATGGCCCCCCGTAATTGTGCTATTCTGTCGAAGCCAAAGCGAGGCGTTGTCGCGACCTCTTCGGGAGTCAACCGCAAGCTATTCTTAACACGATACCCATACACTGCTCTACCCAGGGAAAACGCGAAAGTATACGTAGTCCGTATACTTCGTACATTTACGGTATGCATGTACTCACAGCATTGTACTGCTACAAGAAGCACCTTGTTGAGGTTCCACACACTTAACACAACGTACATACGCACGGCGCTCTCGCTCGCCCGCCACGTATCGTATCGTACCGCACCTCTCCTGCAGGCCGAGGCTGTATCTTGAGCATGGGCAACAGCCGCTCGAGAGCTCCTTCCTGGCCACCTTCTTCCCTTAGCCCGATGGCGAACGAGAGAGACTCGAGGCTCCCCTTCAGGTGCGACACGCTGGAGTACGCGTCCCTGGGGTTGCCGCTCTCGAACGCTTCATGTCGACGGCTTTCCGCGGCTGGGCCCTCCGGAGAGCGCACATCGTTACTGCTCGTAGCAGTAGCTGGAGTATACCAGGTATATATATATATGAAGAAAAAAACGCATGGAAAAGAAACGCGGCGGCGCAACAGACAGAGGTTTTGCTGTAATAGTGGCCTCTATACAATGGGGGGGGGGGGGGGGGGGGGGGGGCGGATAGAAGAGTAGAACGTTACCGTCGGGGGGAAGAAAGGTCAACGGATGTTTTGAGGGTTTTATTTTGCGGGGTGGTTGAAGAACGTGCGATGCTGTAGCCACCCAACACGGCTTTCTTACGCTCGGGGGATGTACATTGTTTTGAGATTTTCCTGACGCCCCCTATGGCAGTCCCTATGGCGTGCCATATGGCATGCCATGGCCGGTGCCATGGCCGGTCGTGGTACCGCCATGGACTCCCATGGCAATTCGTATCATGGCGTTGTTACGCCATCGTCAGGATGATGCCATCGGAACCATGCCCTATATACTTCGAAGTATCATAATGAGCCGCGCGAGCGCGAAGCGCGAGCCTTTTTTTCATTGATTTTTCAAATGAAAAAAAAGGCTCTTCCTATCGGGTCGCATGAGGGCTGGTAGGGTGGACAAAAAAATGTTTTCTCTGTAGCTGTGAGACAGTCAACATCCACGTTCGTACTTCGCTCTCATAGTACGCGGCACCAACGCCAGTCCCGTCGGGCTCTGTGCACGCACAAATTTTAACGAAGTCTTCTCGTGCTGGTTTCGCTCTAACTCGTCCCGAGTTGGTCGAGCTAGGAGCGGCAGCGTGTGCTTTTAGAGGCACATGACCGGAGGCGTTTTTTTCAATATTTTTTATTTCACAACGGTTTTTCTTTTTTGAAATACAGAAGAACTCAATTATGCCGAACAATACGATAGACCCAAGCGTGGGAGCATCGGATTCAAGTGCTAGACCGTCAAGCCGAGCGTACAGTGACGTTGGCCCTGGCCTCGTGTGTCGTGCTCCTGCTGCTGTTTACTGCTGTTCCGTTGTTGTTGTTGTTGCTGTGGCCGCCTGGCCATGCACATGGCTGAATCATGTTTTTTTTTTTCGGAACGTAAAATATCGTAACTGCTGTTTTGTGTTTTTTACGTAGTTCTACCGAACGTAACCCGACTCTACCTGTAGGCGAAATATATCCGACCAAAGCAACGTGTGGGCCTTGTCCCTACGACATGACGAAGGTGGCATTGTAAGGCCTACCCCCCCACTGATGAGGGGACTGGTAAGCTCTGCTGTAGATGCCGTACAGCAGTAGTAGTGGTGGCACTTGTGCTAGGAGAATATCGGTTTTTGGATCAGGTTTAGATTTTTTCATAATATGCCGAATAACAATACGAACGAGGTACGTGTCGCGTTGAGGAAGCAGGGGACACACGAAAAATTGAGTACGAGTACAGAGGGTTCAAGTGTTAGACCGACAAGCCGAGCGTATTACAATGACGCTGAGCCTGGCCTCGTGTGTCCTACTACTGCTGTGCTGTTTCGCTGCTGTTGTTGCTTCGGCCAGCACAGGTGCTGCTGCTGCTGCTGTATGCTGACGTTTTTTTCTCTCCAAAAAGGGCCAAAAAGAACGAACCAAAGCACGTATACGTAGATGTTCGTTCGTGTTGGTTCAGCACACAAGTATTTTTCCAGCGTGATGCATCGCAGATATGACTGCTGCAGGTATTTGAGGTCGCGGCTCATTACCACCAATTACTAGTAAGAGTAAAAAATCTTAGGAATGCGCGCGCGTTCACGACTAACCGTGTAGACGTTCATGAACTTTCTATCAAGACATTTAGCCCGTTAGGCTACGTACTGGTAAAAAGTTTAACCAACCACCCACCCACCCAATCTAAGCTTTATAACACTCATTCTCCCCCCCCCTCTTTCAGAACCGCGGGGAATCTTTGGCCTCTGCATGGGGCCGTACGTGCCTAGTCTGAAGTTCTTAACAATCTCTGGGGACCCAAGGAAGAGTGTTTTATCAGATTTTGACATGAGGAATCAGATTTTGACATAAGGAGATTCGCTTTTCTTTAGAACACGTTTTCATGGTGGTCGTAAGGTTCGAAAGTTGCGACCACTACATATCACATAGCCCATGTCCTGTCGACGACGCCATTTATTAAGGCATTGTTATTATTAGTGCGTTGGGCTACTGGTTGAGTGTTTAACCAATTACCCACCCAATCTAAGCCTTATAACATTTCACGAACTGCCATGGCTTCCTTGGCGATGCTATGGCGGTGCCATGGCCATTCATGGCATTGCTATGGGATTTCATTAAGGCACCGACAACCACGGCATGTCTATGAATAATATCATTGGCATTGCCATGGACATGCCCCCATGGCGGTTGCCATTGGGGGTCCCATATGGCATTGCCTATTGTGGGACTGCCACTGCTGCCGTGTATTTTTGGCGCGCCCGTGGGTTTTGGCAGTGGCACATGATGGCTAATGCCATTCATGACGCGTACAATGCATGTGGGAGTTGATGAAGGCGGGGTACAATGGCAGAACCAGCCACGGCCCCCCATGAATGGGCACGCTTGTGGCGTGTCATGGCGGTGCCATGATGGAACGTGCCTCAAGGGCCATGGCATTCCCATGGCGTGTCCCATGGCAGTGACACATGGCATCTCGCCATTGAAAACGTCAAATAATGATGTGCATTATTGGGATATGCGTCCAACAACCAAGTACGACCCGAAGCCTCAATCATCAACCTCTCCTTCCTTTCACATGCTTAGTATTGTCCACAGCCAAGCACCCAACAAACCAAACCTACCCCCCCCCACCCCCTTCATTTGCAGCTGGGATTGCTTCGTATGCAATATCTCCATGCGTGGTGCCGGGTACTCTGCAGGTACACCATCATAATAATATCCTCAACCGTAATGTACACATTACTGTTATACGAGTATGCACAAACCGGGATTTCGTGAGGTCTTCCCAAGCCCCTTGCGTGAGGACGTCGACTTCAATCTGACCGGCGATGGGGCGGCGCCAGTCGGCCCATCAGACCGAGTAGCTGTCATGTCTCGGACAGCTCCTCCTGCCGCTGAAAGGAGCGAAGCAGCAGCAGATTGTTGTGTCGCGTGGACGGGCGGCGGCGTCGGGCCGGGGGGGGGGGGGGGGGCGTACAGTTTTTACTCGTGTCAGATATTTGAAAATAACGCGCAGGACAAAGAACGAACAAACAGAAAATAATACCGCAATAATCGTGTAATTGCACGTGCTCTGTACCGTATACCTCGTACGCATTGTAAGTACGTACCTGCACGTAGAGCTAATGCCGACACCACTGGAATCCTACACCCTGATACGAGATGCGAGTACGGTAGTTTCCGTACGTGCTATTGTATACGAGTAAGTGTTCAACAGCAGTAGATGGCAGGCTCCCTCGAGCGACCCCAAATCGCTGTCGCTGAGGATGCACGACTCACAATTTTGCTCGACGACTTCTGTCGAATCTCCACTGAAATCGCTTGTTGAATACTCGAGCTGCACGTCTACCATACCCCCGCCTTTTCGTGCCACGCTGCGTCGCTTCACTCTCGTCGTCGCGGTCGCATGAACTCGAAAGGGAACAAAATCAGCGCTTTCATTGGCCAACTAATTATTTTGGACGTTTCATTCTACGGAGGCCTCTTTAGGGGGGGGAAGGCTTTGCACCAGAAAAAATCCGGGACATCACGACGAAAACTGGAAACCCCACAACAGCACAGAGGACTCACAGCGGCAGCGGACGCTGAAAGACGCACAAACCATCGTGCATAGCGGCTGCATTGCCGACCGTGCTGGCCGGTCGAATGCTATAGAGCCCTCTCCTTATTTTCTGGCGTAGAGCGTGCGACGAGAGCCGGACGATGGCGATGGCGAAACAGGCGAAGCAGGCGCAGATCGCGCAGCATCTGGAACCTATTGCGGATGGACCAGAGTTCGACAAAACACTTGTGAGTTGTGTGCGTGCCAAACACATTAGTAGGGGTGTGTGTTGCGATACGGGTACCTCACAGCAGCAGTCAGTATACCGTGGGAGATCTGCTACGCTGTCGTTGGATGCGTTGTGCAGCAGTGGTCCCTCGCTCCTGCTGCGTTTTGTTGTTCGGCTTGTCTGAAGAGCAGCGGCAGTAGAGATACGCAGATTTACGACGTAGTTAGAGGCGTACTGCTTTACGCATATATCATAGACTCCATTCAGCAGGAGCAGTATCATAGTAGCAGCAGCAGCAGCGGCAGCAGGCAGAAATAGAAGGTTGGGTCCTGCTGTTCTATCTCTTATCTCGTGCACACACGTACACCCTCTCTTTGATATGATAGTATGAGTACGAGTATCACAATCGTAGTCGTAGAGCAGTTCTGTGAGCTGAGATCGCTGTTCGCCTATATACCGTACGTAGCTTTCCTGAGGTGCGAGCTGCGAGGGCGAGTGGGCTCTGTGTGAGATCTCTCGGCACAACGGCAAAACACCCGCAGCCAGCAGGTATCGCAGCTCATCAGAGCTCGAACTTCTGCAGTACTCGTACAGCACAGCAGGGAACCGCACGTAGAGTGGACGCTCCCTGATGCAGCTGTCCGTTCCAAGCAAAAGCCCCCCGAGCAAACAGAAACGTGATCACAGTACGTGTCCAATTCATAGGCATTTTCATTGGTTTACAGCAGTACTCGGAACATCTGTTGTTATGGTTGATACATTGATATCATGCCGACGGAAGGGAAGGGTTGATGTCTGTGCAGTGGTGTACCCATTTAAGACTTACGACCACCCCGTGCCAAGCCCTAAAACGTGGTCTTATCTCTACTATGGTCTTATCTTTTACTACTGACAATACTAAGTCCAAGTAGTTTTTTTTCACGTGAAAAGCCGACTTACTGTAGCTGGTCTTATCTCTACTCGTATGGCCTTAAACCGGATGGTCTTGACCCCTTAAGAACCGGTCCCGCGTTTTTGGGGACGAACTTCTTGGAATTACGTCGTAGTGTGGGACAAGTTTTTCAGTTCTGAAAGGGTTAAAATGGGTACACCACTGCTGCATGCACATCAACAGAGGCAGAAGCCAAGCGCAGCAGCAGCAGCAGCAGCAGTGGTGAGTTGCTCACTCGTCTACCATCCGTGCCACGCGCAAAGCTACGCGAGGATACGGTACGTACATAGCAGACGCACGACAGTCAGTACTGCTGCCGACGGAAGGGCTCACCGACGGAACGACTCACCGACGGAAGGGCTCACCGACGGAAGGGCTCACCGACGGAAGGGCTCGCCGACGGAAGGGCTCACCAACAGAAGGGCTCACCGACGGAAGGGAAGGGTTGATGTCTGCATGCACGCACACCAACAGGCAGAAGAAGCAAGCTCAGTGCTTGCTCACTCGTCTACCGGTACCATCCGTGTCTCGCGCAAAGCTGCGCGAGGGTATACGTACATATAGCAGACGCACGAGAGTACCCCGAATTAAGAGTGGCCAGCCACGCTAAGAGAATGACGCGTGCTACGATAGAGGTATACGGTATACCTTTTTTTGGCTGAAACGGATTTCTGAATGACGAGGCGCTCCTTAACCCATCCAGAACTGAAAAAAAATGTCCCACACTTATTCCAAGTAGTTTATCCCCATATTCGTGGGACCAGTTCTTAAGGGGTTAACAATTAATCGTCGGACTCTATTTCATTCTTGTGTTGCAGAAAGTTTCATTTTATACTTGAGAGCCATGGGATGATAAATAGATAAAGACGAGTATACTCGTAGCACTTTTAGTTTACTACTCCAAAAACGGTTTCGCGGTGAGGTACGTACAGATCTCCTCAAGTGACCTCCCTCCCTCAGAAAAAAAAAAACATGGTGTGCACCTCTACCGCAGCAGGCGTCGAATACCGGTATGGTAGTACAGTTGAGATATACCGGTATACATATTGTATATAGGCGAGATCGGCTGGACTCGCCTATCGGCTGGACTCGCCTACACTTGAAGCTATATATTTCCCACGGTAGATAAATGACAAGGAGGCGTTTTCGGCCATTATAGCTGTACATAGGAGGCGTGTGTTAATTATAGCTGTACATAGGAAGCTATGAATTTACTTAAGGAGGCGTACCCGACATGTGTTAATTTATTATTTAAGTAATTCGGAGTTTTAAGATTTTCAGCCTGATATTTTTGTTTTGTTTTTCAAGAATTTTACAGCTACCTGGTCACCTGGCAAGCACTTGTGCTCAGCGTGGAACGTAGCTACTCTAAATCCTATTTCTGTTACATTATTTGCCTTCCGACAATGTGCAGGGCATTTATTCACTCAGAATGAAAAAAGCTGACACAATTCGTCGTATACCACCAAAATCTCGTCCAATAGTCTTGAAAAGAGTCTTAATTTATGCTTAGCGTTGGCATCATCACAATAAACCGCGGGTCTCAGCCAAAATAAGAGATTATTAATCCCTTAAGAACTGGTCCCACATGTTCGGGGACAAACTACTTGGGATTAGTGTGGGATAAGTTTTTTTCAGTTCTGAATGGGTTAGCTGGTGTCGCGTACCTGTTGTTGTACCACACCTCTCTTATATCGGGGTCCACTGCTGTAGTACCCACTATTGCTGTACCTGGTATACGGCATCGACCCCACGAAGCAGCGCAGCCTTTTAAGGATGGCGGCTTGACTTTCCGAAGCGCAATCCAGGGACGTTAGACCACGTACATACAAGGTGTAGCTTATCCACCCGGCACTTTGCGAGAACGAGAACGGAATCCTCGTTGAGGTACTGAAATTATGACACAGCACAGCTCTACCGAAGCTCTTCACATATGATGTGCGTATATACCAGGTGGGCGATGCTACTTGCGCGATTGATTCGAGCAATACGAGCTTTATATATGTAGCAGCATTACGGCAGTCGTGTGTAAAATATGGGTCGTCTACTTGTCTTATCATGAGTTTGTTATGGGAGTTGTCATGGACCATATGACACCCCCGCGAATCATGGATGATTATGTACTCTGGTGCTTACACAGCACGCGCGCAACGTGATACTGCCTATACTCGTTTGTGCTCAGCGCGCACACTAGGTGCATAATACTGGTATATACAGTACGTATTGTAGACGTTGATATGGCCGCACCTCTCGCTGTTTTGGTGGCGCTTTTTGTGGAAGAACCAGTGCATACGTACCGTAGGAAGGACAGACGTACCGACGGAAGGACGGACGGGCGAACGGACGGACGGGCCGACGGAAGGACAAACGGACACTGCTGTGTTGTGTGCCTGTGTTCTTCACATGAAACCGTCATTTCTACCCGTCGACATCCAGCACACCCAGTGTCCGTGCCGATTCTTCCTTCCACCTAGAGAGAGATAGATACAAGCTTTGTGGTGGCAGAACCACGACACATCAGAGACACTACTCTCATACAGCAGTGTATTGCAGTAAGCAGCGTAGACAATGCAATGACATACCCATCGTACTGGATACGACAGGTACGACATGTGTGCTGGATGGATGTCTTTTGGGTACACACGTACGTATGATAACATGCGTGCGTGCCGTAGAAATACCGGTTTTATGTTGAGAAAAGACAGCAATCATAACAACAACAGCAACAACAACAACAACAACAACAACAACAGCAAAACGACAGAGGGGCGGAGGAGCAGAGGGAATTATGCTGGGATTGCGTACGATGATTTGTCAAGACGACATTGCGCACTGCGTAGCTTGGTAGCTGTGCTGTTGCGGAGCCTATCGTGCTATTAATAGTACTTTCTGCAGTAGTACTGGCCAATAATACTGGCAGTAGTACCAGCAATACTGGCAGTAGGGTCAGTACTACTGGCAGTAGGGCCAGTAATGCTGGCAGTAGTGCCAGTATTACTGGCAGTATACGTATTGCCAGTTTCTTTTTGTGTGTTCTTGTAGCATTTCACGCCGGCATTTGCCATTGCATCTGTGTAATAGCTCATAATTTCCAAAATTTAGCCCGTTTTCGCGAAAAATCTCCAACAAGGAGTCTACAGGCAGTGA
>MEHQ01001257.1:287799-404299 GCA_008828725.1 Saccharina japonica | reverse complement strand
CTACGCCACATCCACGCCGGGCTCTTTCCCTTCAGGTGTCTGCCTTGACGTTGAATCGGTGGTAAGGAGGGCTATAGATATATACCAGAGGTAGATATCCACGCGTCCTCCCCCACCAATTCGCTGTCAGATTATTCGAGGTCCGCAAAAACAGCAGCGAGCGGCAGCAGCAGCCGTCTCGTGCGCGTATAGTAGCTCTGCCTGACGCCCGACAGACTCCAGGTTTGCATATAGAGCCAATGATACTCTCTCCGAGGCGTCGAACGAGACTGCGGAAGCGGACGAAGGTATGGCTGTGCTTCCCTGTGCCGTGTAGGCGGAGAGCGCGAGAGGTTTGTGTTGACTTTGGGGAGGAACGTGCTCGGTCAATAATCACACAAATCAGAAACAAAAAACATATTCGACGTTCACCATACGAGTAGCTGAGAAACGTTTCATGATTTTATCCCGCAACGCACAGAATCACCATGCCACTTAGAAACGAGCTCGAAGCCTGAATGCTGTTGCACACCCGAGGGCCCGATATGAGGGGTGGCCAGGCGACCGTGCTCGACGTGCGGGGTGGCCAGGTGATCAGGCGAAGGGCGAGCTGCTACCCGCGGAGAACATGCGAAAACCTGGTGCTGTTCTTTTCGTCGTGGGGTATTTCACTGCCCTGTTTGGCTATGGCTGGCCGGACAGCCTCCCCGCGATTACTTGCCAGGTTTCTCGCCTTTGAGCACCCAGAACACGCGCCACGAAGTCCATTTGGTAAATACACATAGTGTATGCATGCGCGTTGCGATCTAAGCGTCGCGAGCAATAACGCGCTCGTTCCAGCCGCCGCTGATATGGGGAGTAAGTGACGGGATTTCGACCGAGGCTGGGGTTAGCCCAGGCGATTCTATAATAATATTAGCAAACGGGATGAGAAAACACATATTCTCGATGAACACTGTATCTACTGTATAGATGCGGTTTTCGTAGATATTGGCCTGTAGATCACTCTTTGTTTTCACACGCATGTCTAGCTCAATTACCGATTCAATCCCTGTAGAATACGCAAGCGGTGCGATTCTTAAGTTGTCCGTTTTGCCGCCCTCGTCGGTGAGTGGCTCATCCAGACTACTATTACGGCAGGGAGTCTGCCCCCAAAGGTCACAGCCGGGTTCGGGCCACTCGGACGAGAGTCTCTGGACCTCACTCGAAATTGGACTTTGAGAACGTTTGTTGACGCGCCGTATCAGGTGCATATCGGGAAACCAGGAAACACAAACGCTACATCTGGTAGGCGACAAAGAAACAGGAAAGTGACTCGGCCGAGTGGCTCTGAACAGCTGGACTCCAAGGACCTGCAGTTACCCCCTCTCGTAACGTTGGTACCCGTTCATACTATGATATGGCCGCGAGGAAGAGAATCACCCGCAGCACCACACCCGCACCTCTGCACTCAGCTGGAGCCGGGAGCCAGGATCGAATCTACCACCCGGTTCTGTAGATGGACCCAGACCAACAGAAAAACGGGACAAGCAAAGATATCTGGCATGCTGCTTTGTACAGTACCCTGCCCATCCATTCCAAGCTACAGGTACGTAGATGTAAACGTTCTGAGTGCTTGCATCAAGTGTCGGTACAGTGCGGCCCTGCCAAAGGAGTGAACCGAGCTGGCGCTCTCGGCAAGTAGAACACACTTGGCGTGCAGTTGTGTCTACTGTCTTGGTACCGTCACATCTCGCTTGTTGTCGGTGATGAGCGACACAGCGTCCGCGAGGCACGTTTGCTGTCGGTGATGGGTGAAACGGTGTCCGCGAGGCACGTTCGCCACCTCCGGGAAGATAGAAGACATGCCCCCAGTGTGCTATGTCCCTTTCGATTTATTTAATGGAGATTGTGTCTCCGGCAGGATGTGATCATATTCCACTTTGCTATTTTCGCGTCAAGCTGTCCTTTCTACTCATCAATGGCATAGACCCAAGCACCCGCGGGGTACTGTAGGTCAACATTCGAATTCCCGATCACAATCTACGAAACAGAAACCTAAACACAAATACGAATATGCTCCGCAACCATACACGAGGACAGTTGAGCGAATGATATGCCAAACGCACTGAGCACGAAAAGTCACAACCGAAGCAAACCACTTACGTAAGAGTAAACCCATACGCAAAAAAGGATAGACATAACAAAATACGAGGAAAGAAGGCAGAAGAAAACTAGCGGAAATACTGGAACAGCAGATAAAACAGGAATACCCACACCGGAAAAAACCGAAACTACAAGGCCGCATGAAAAAACATCAAATTCGAGAGACATCAGCACCCCAGGAAGGGCAACGCCTGTGGGCAACGCCTGTGGGCAAGGTAAAGTCAGCGAGATTTGATGCAGTGGCAGCAGCAACAATCGGTGTTACCCCCTCATCGTATTGAAGCCCTGCGCTGCATTATGCCACCTGTTTGCTACCAGTCTCGTCGAAACCAAGTTTAACCGTCTTCACGGCCCCCGGACTAAATATACGATGATGACGATGATGGTGCTAAACTATCGAAACTTACCGTACAACAAACTAATTACGAACCGTGTACGGCGCAGCACCCGACCGCCACGAACCCTGCTATACTCTTGGGCTGCCCTCCCTGCGGCCGATGCACTACTGCAGCACTATATAAATAGACGAGTCGGCATATTACCGCCGTGTTGACTCGTGCTAAACTAATGAGGCGACCCTTACTTTCATTACAGCGTTTAGCCCACTCGGGCGAGTGGCCTATTATATATATATCATCCAAACTTGGACTTGGCATGAAGTTCAATGGCGGTGCATATCGCAAAACCAAACTTCTTGAAAATACTAAGACTGCATTCAGTTCGAGTATTCCATCGGCTGAGTGCTTCTGAGCAGCTAAAACAAACAATGGGACCTAAAACGGCCTCTCATAAAGGAGCCTTGGTCTATTCCGCACAAAGCGTTGGGCTTCTCCTCCTGTCCGTCGCCTTTGTCCGGCCATTACGTTTTGCGCTTCACCCATCTCTCAGTCATTGTTTTGGGGTTGTGCCATGTTTTCCTTACGCTCTGCATCTATCTGGGCTGAAGAGAGGGTTCGGCGACGGACGACACCACTATGACAAATCGCGTGAAATGGCCGTGGCACGAGCATACATCCTCAACGCGGCCCTCTCTTACATGTCGACTACCATGTACCTACGATATACAAACAGTTGACATCGACGCCCACCTGGTCGCGTGTTGCGGTGTAAATGGCACATATTGTCCCTTCACGTGTCGGCGTCACTCTCACGTGGGCCCGCACAGGCCACAGCAACGTTCGACCGATGGACCTATACTTCTTTGTATGATCGGTGAAACAAATGTTCATAGATTACCGCGGCGGGTGTACTCGCTTCCGGTCAACTACTGCGGGCGTTGTGTACGGGACCCTTACGTCTAATATCATTCGCTAGACTCCATCCAGTAAGAACGAAAGCAAGTACTTATGATGACACAGCATTGACTGTGGGTGCTGCACGCAGGCAACGCATGGCCCAGCCTTAGGAAATGGCGCATTTCTTCATGAAGTCACGTCGACTGCGTGTCGGAAGAGGTGGCCCAGTCTGAACCGCTGCTGGAGGCGCTGACCCGCTAGCGCCAGAGGCGCTTGCTGCCAGACGCAGAGAATATTCCGGCGATAACGCTACCGTCGGGCTGGTCGTCTTCGACCCCAAACCTGCCATGATCATGACCATCTCGACGGGGACGTCGTCGGGACCAAGCCTTGCACCTATCTGGCTCTTGCCCTGCAAAAAGACAGGAAGTATTACTGTGCGTTTTCCTGCCGGTATGCCGAATTTTCCGTGCAAAACGACCACCTTAACGGTGGCACCAGCCTGTGCTTCCTCGGAGATCGTCGCGACGAGAAGCTTGCCTTCCCCCGACTGCGCAGGAGGGTTGAAGGGGAACGTGCCCCCGCGTGCAATCGAGACATCGTCAGGAGTGAACCCTGCTGGTAGAATATGGCTTTTCACCACGCGTTCGTGACCCGAGCCGCCCCCGACGTCGACTGTCACCCCGGCGGCCCCGAAGCCGATGTTCCCGGTGTACGTGACGCGAGACGTTATGTCGGAGTCGAATGAAACAGGCACGAGGACAACGAAGAGCTCGGCGGTTGTGGCGTTTTGCACCTCAATCATGCCGGCGTTCGCAGAGTCTTCTAGGCGAACGGGATCGCCGGGATGGTTTCTTGTCCCGCACGTGAAGCAGCAGAAGTCGCTGACTGCAGCGCGCATGTACGTTCCCCACTCGTCCACGCGCAATTCCGATTCGACCTTGCGCCACCCCTCGACCTCATTCTTCAGGACAAGGACCTGCCATTGAAAGCGGTGACAATGTTGGTCAAACGAGCGGATGTAGTGGACAACCCAAAAGGGCAGTGGGCGACGCTTCGACATAAACTTGCGACGAAACACAGCACATTTGGATTTCGGTTAGATTTGCAGAACAGAACAGGCAGCTGTGATGGGTAGCTATTCCAACCTCTCGACGCCGCTCCCCTGGGGCGTGGAACACGAGGGCTGGCACCGTCAAAATGCTAAACCTATGGAGAAATGAGGTCAAGGTAACTCTGTATTTTACATGCAGCCGAAAATGGGTGCACGAATAATAGAGTAACAGACTCAAGCCACCTTTTCGCGGATCTTCAGTGGATGATCTAAGCACAAACATACCAAACCGTTTATGACACGCAGCCCTTCGAACGACCGTGGTGTGACTTTCCTACTAACATATGGCCGTCGAGATCGTAAATATTTGATATGCAGTCACTACGTACGGATAAGAGTATAGTTCGGACATTCTGGTAAGAGCGATAAGCGGACGGGCTAAAGTAGTACGGTCTACTGTATACCCAATGCATCACCATCTGCAAATATCCCTGAGAACGTGGCTAGAACGTTAGTATAACGTTGTAGAGCACATTGCAGGGGAACAACACAGGCTATCGTAAAGAACACCTTCCAGTAGCATGGGCATTGCCCCGCGGTGATCAAGCGACGGCAACGCCAACTTCCACCACTCCACTCCTCTCCTCTTCACTTCTCTGCTTCGCTTCTTCTTGTCCTTTTCGTTTGAACTCCCAGACATTTTTTTCTTCCCATATTGGCCACGTAAGCGCCTTTTCAAACTACGTATTTTACTCTTCTTCACACGCAATTTTCACAGATACTTCGGCACCACGTCTGCATTGTTTCTCACACAGACAGAAAGCCTAGATACGCAATTTTTATTGTCATGTTCTGTTGCGAGCCCCTCCCACTAGTTGAGCTGGAGCGTCAACGCGCTGATAGAACACAAATGGTACGCCAAACCGTACAATCCCGACAAACAAATGCCCTATAATGGTGGTGTAAATTACGCACAGGGGCTCCACGATGGATTATATTTCGAACGAATATGGCGGGGGTTCGCTTTGCCTCGGTACGTCCCTCACCTGACGCGGTTCCAAGGTTTTGCCCGGGAGACCATCCGCAACCGCGAAATCCAGGAGAATAGGGATTCCTGGAAACTTTCTCCCCGAAGGCTGACAGTCCACGATTGCTTTCACAAGGTAGTCCTTCCCGTCGTCCTCGCACTTGACAACCCGGGCGAACTGTTGAACTGTTATCGGTCCGATTGCACTGTTCAAGCTGCCTTCCGGCACCGTCAATCGGAAACCGTGTTCTTTGGACTCACGCACGGCTGCCCCCGGGCCCACACGGCTGGCCAACAGGAAAGGAGCCGGAGGACACGCCTGCCAGGGTGTGACATCGCATCAACTGGGGACTTAAATATAATCGAGCAGGGAGAAACGTTCGTTCTAGTCGAGCTACGTGTTATGCCTGCTAATGAACTGTACCAACCATTGTAGGAACATTTACTCCTCGTTAGGGCCGTGCTTATCGATGTAGGTTTTGTAGAAAAGTTCCGCGTTTTTGTGAATTTTACTAGGCTTTTAACAGTACGTAATCATCGACGCGAGACGGGACGGTAGTATTTTGACTTGTTACGCGAGAAACGAAGACGGTATGTACATTTCCTCGCGACGAGACGGGACGGCACAAACAACTGCTAACGACGGGACGGTATATTTTCTATTTCACGACGGAACGGGACGGGAAAGAGAACGTTGGATGATTGTTGACGGCTGGGCGGGGAGGTATGGTTCGAGGGTAGATGGTTTTGTCGACGGGACCGGACGATGGGGGCAATTATTACGTTGATTTTATCGTTCTGTCCCGCCGTTACCGGCAATACCGTCCGGTCAACATACCGTGAAAAGCTTTGTAATTTTGGAAACAAATATGCCATAGAAGTGAAAAAATTGCAGATTTCAGCCCTTTCGGTTCTTATGCCCTGCTTAATTCCACGAAGGTTCATTTGATTTAGCGGTCGTTTGAATATCTCAAGAAAGCATATGTTGGCCTGTTTTAGACAACTTAGGCTTCGAGAAGCACGGCTTTTATCCAGGAGAAATGTCTACAGTATTGAAATGAGACGGGTAAGGAACAGTGAAATTTGTGTCCACTAATACACGCCTCAGCTGAAATTCCCCAATATCCTAGCCTTACCATTCGTTTTTCACACTTAATTTGTTTCGCCTACGGCCCTTTGCTGCAACTTGAAGAGCTCGCTTCGCTGCAAACCATGAATCTAGTGCTTGTCTGCATTTCGGGCTTGTTTGCGAGGTGTGGGGCCCTTGTAATACTGTTCTCGATATGCTTGAACGCGCTGTCCGGTATTACCTGGAATACAAGCGACCTACGGCAAGGTATGCGGTAGCGGTGTCTCATCGCTAAAATACTTCTAGGGAGACAATGTATATGCATCCAATGTATGTGTCAAAACGTCTGTCTTTGACATAGCTGCCTCTCTGTTGGTGGTTCTTATCGTTGACTGCGATAAATGTACTAAGCTGGTTTCGGCCAGCACGACGGCGTCTGCAAAACAATACGGATTTTCCCCACATCGTGGAACTTGTTTTATTGCGTATAAGGTCGAGGGGTAGCTCCCGTGGCGGTACTGCAGAGCTTGCTGAATCATTCGGCGGGTTGGTTCCGTCCCCATTGTGTCCGCTGGGCAGTTGCTTTCTAGTTTTTTTTGTGTCCTTTGCTTCCAATACATTACGACTACAAGAGCGCACGCGGTGTACTGTACGAATTGAAACAGTAACACCTCACTACCACGATACTATTGATGGTACTCACAAATAGAAGCTACAGTAGTAGTCACGTGCCAACACTCCAGAACATTTGCCAAACTAGTAACAGCACGTAGGTCATAATAAACATACATGGTGTGCATGTAACGTTTGTTTTATGAATCGACGATATTTCTAGCACTCCACAGCAGCTTTCATTTATTGCACCCATATCATACCCTCGTAGTTGATAACAAGCACTTCCGTGTGTAGGGCATCACAGACCAAATTGGAATAAAATGGCTTTGAAACCTTGACAGGTAGGCGGTTATCTCCAATATGTCTTGATGGGGAAACGTAGAGCTCGTAGCTAGAGTAGTGCCTGTTGTACTCTTTGGGTTATCTACAGGGGTTTTCCAGAGCCTGTCTGCAGCGGTGTTCAATTTCCGTCTCACCCGAATCCGTTTCCCAGGTGCATCCTCAGGGGTTGTTGGCAAGCTTCGGCCCATTACCACGGCGTCCGTTCTCATTTCTTCATCCACAGTGATGCCCAACTCTTTCACGACGGCCGTCGTCTTGTCATCCCGCTCGTCAGTTTGTCCGGTCTCCGCCACTTCAATTCGAAAAGATAAGCGCGTGACGATGCTACCTTCGGTGATACACGCTCCGCATTGCGCAACACCAACAGGGGCGCCTGGCAAGCACCGTACGCTGAACGTTGCGTTCTGCACGTTCCCATTCCATCCCAAGTCTTGACCGGATCGGGGCTGGTGAGGGGGCTTGTTGGAGTCGTCAATGTTCGTTGACTCCTGAGGGACGGCAACGCCGCCACGATGGCGAGGCAAGGGTGGGAAGCATGTAACGTGGTGGGATGAATGTTTAGATCAGGTTCTGACGTAAATGTTTCAAGCCGGACGAGTGCTCCACGAGATGACATCGGCGCTGAATACTGACGACGCTAACATGCACACAGGGGGGCAGCGTTGAATTATGTCATGCTAGAGCCAAACGATGGTGAGTTCCACTCAAGGGCGAAAACCACTCACCGAACAAACCTACAAGCAACAGCCAAGCATAAAAGGTCAGCAGCGTTAGTATCACCGCAGACTGGTAATCACAAAGGCCTCCATACCAGGCATATACATCAAACTACATTTATCAGTATGTTCAAGTCAATATTCACTTCGATTTCTATCTATACTTACAGTAGACACCCCCTATGCACTACCACGTTGGAGCACGTTCTAGCTAGGCATACCATCCTGTTATTTTCTAAGCCTACGATGTTGAGGTACAAGTTTATCTCGCGGTCAACCTTCTGGTCCGCGGGCTTCCTGGTGTCTCCGCTGGAGCTGTCCGTAGTCGGGTCCAACACCTTGAACACATGCGTCGGAGCCTCCTGGGAGAAGTTATCACGATGAGCGCGGGGCAAGAGTGGACGGGGCGCGCAGCAGGGGGGTAGGCTTAGGCCCCAAGATCCGACTCGACACTCTCAAGCTTGAGGGGTGAGGCTCTTGGGTCTGGAGCGTATCCATGTTCAAGGTGAAATACGCTAGCGTTCGGGCGGTTGATTAGCTATGTTTTCATATGGAACGCAAATCAACCGAACAGGGAGGTGTTTTCTATTGACGCGCGCTTCAGATTAGATCCTCCCGATCTTTATGGAGCTCCTCGACACATGAGCTATATATATCACCAATATACCAAGTATCTCACCAATATGACATGCCCAGTCCGCCTACTACCAACATAAAGTCGCCTGAACACAATAATACGCCAAATGTGATTGCCAGGGTATTGGATAGTTCATCGGTTGGACGGCCGCATCAGCGAGATCGTTTGGGCCACTAACGTACCACCATGCCGCCCTATGGACCAGCGACCCTCGTCTTACGGTCGTGCTTCGACAAACACGGTTGAAAGAAGGACACGACCACCTTGAAGCTAAACCCCAAACCGTTCACACGACGAACACGCTTATTGCGAAATCACACCCACGCCAGTGCCAAGCCTTACACCCGCGACACGAATGTTGCACGTAGTAACCCTCCCTCCCCCCTCCCCGCGTGACTACGGCCATGAATGGATATTAGTTACACCCCCCCCACACCCTCCTACCGCTCTCACCAGCGTGACGGTGAGGATGTTCGAATTTTCGACGGGCATTGCCCCCGGTAACCTCATCTCGGTTTCTGAGTGGCCAGACTCAACCCCGAGCACTTCACCCTTGGCTTGACTCGAACATGCCGAGACCCTCAGCTGGAAGTGGCAACCCGCAGATACCAAAGGAGGCGAAATGGAGACGCGGTAGACTGGGTCTGTTGCATCACGCGTCTGAAGCCTCCCCAAAGCTGGTACCGCGCTTGTCGCGGGGAGGGAGCGTGATTCTGCCGTCGAACTTGACAAACTCAGAGCAGCAGGGACGACGTGAGGATCCAGACCTTCTGCTGTGCCGCTGCGGTCGTTGCTGAGGGTGTCCCGTGCACGAACCGCGTTGTCGTTGGTTTCTGTGAGCCGAGCCCTGTTGAGCCCCGTCCCTAAAACGGCGTCGTCGCCATCCCCATGAGTAGACCCCGTATCATCTGGATCTGGGTGGTCGCCCAAGTGCGAGTCCCTCTCAAATGCGCTCTCTTCCTCGGCTTGTGCCCGGTCGAGTGCCGAACCAGCGCCAACAGGCCTGCCAAGAGATACCTGCTCATCGGAGGGGGGCGGCGACGGCTCTGTTTTGGCGGTCTCCGACCAAGGAGGAAGAGGGGGGGGTGACCGTGACGGTGAAGACACTTCCTTTCCATTCACTGACGGAAGCGGTATGTCTACGCTTCGGGGTTGTGCCTTTGTCTCAACGGACAGCTCGATGTCCTTGTCGAAGGGAAGAGGGGGAGGAGAGAGTGGTTCGGTTCCACGCCTCAACGGCAACCGGTTCGACGCGGCGTCAGGTTTCAGAATCGCAAACTCCCGAATTCGATCAAACAGGGGAACACCCCTTCTTCCGCCAGCCGTACTCACATCTTTTGAAACGGTCGTAGGGCCTTCCTTCCGCAGAATCCCACTGCCTCCGTCCATGGGCCCCTGCCGTATTTCGCCGATTGAGTAAGATGGGGCTCGGGGAATGTGGCTCGTGCTTGCCGAATTCCCTGTGAGAGACCCCAAGGGAATGCTCGGGTAGTCACCGTCTAGCTCCCCTGAAAGCCAACTGTTGAACTTGTCTTGGTGTGCGCATGCTGAGGACTCGACTTCACACGTGGGGGGCACGGTCGACTCTACCGGAACCGCACCTTGTCGGATCTTGAGTGCTGTGTCTTGGTCGGTAAGAGGATTCATCGCGAACGAGATGTCGGGGCTTTCGGCTGAACGGCCGCCGTCTTTCATTAGCAACGATAACCTCTGCATAAAATAAGAACTCAGTGACACCGATCTCGTGTGTCTCGTCTGTCGCCCCTGAGGTCGGGCTGCGCCCCCTGTGCCCAACCCCGCCCCCGTCTTGACGTCTTTGGCCGACGCCGTAGACAAGTTTCCGACACTAATATTGCCAGTCGCGGGAGGAAAGCGCATGGACTTCTTGTACGTCTCGGTTCCAAACCTCGGTGACGAAAAGGAACCCTCTCGATGCCCGCACCCCTGGGCAAACGTTTCTAGGTATGCCCGCAAGTTAGGCCCGGCGCCGGGGGAGTCGGAGCGGTGCTGCCAGACAGTAGGATGCCCTGTCACGGAGTGTTCGAATCGGCATCCTGTCACGAAGCTCCAGTGGTCCGTTTGCGTCTCCCTCGAAGCTACGGTGGCAATGATTGTCTCGTCTCCCACGTTGACAAACATTTCAAGACGTTCTGTCCACTCAATGGCGCCATGAGCGTTCGGCCGCTTCGACGGCGTCTCCGCCACTGCCGTCCCGGCGCGGAAGGTTGCCTTGAATGACGCCGCCACCCCTCCAGACGGATTCGACAAAGGTAGGTTCTCCAAAATCACCTGGTCCCGAACGTGGTAAATATCACAGACATAATTCGCCCGCCGGTAGGGCTTTGTTAGCAGCTGGATACTTTGTTGGACTGTTTCAACGAACACCCGCATAGGTCGGTTGGTATGCACAGTTTGGTGGGGTAGTAAATAGAAGCCATGTTGACGGAAAACACAACCCAGATCCCGTAGGGGGTATATATATATGTGTTTAGTGGTATCCCCGAGTGTCTCTGTACCGCCAGTGTTTCACGCGGCGGCAGCGGGGTAGATATTGCGCGCAATCTAGCCCTCGACGGGGCCCACAACGTGTTTCACGAAGGCGTTGGCAATTGACGACGAAGTCGGTGAGCCATCGAGGGGCACCGATGGATGAGTGTTTGATGACCACTGTTTTTTGTTTTCGCTGTTCTTCTTACTGTGCCTTGAACCAGGTCGAAATAGGCGCGGCGTCAAACTCCCCTCTTCGCGGTGTAAAGGCACGTACCCTTCTCTTGTGCAGGTTTGATGACTACGACGTTGGTCCTGTAGACCCCTTTTCACGCGCTATCCGAGCGAGACTAGTAATTGTTAGACGTGCCTCTACGATCCGGTTTACCACGACGGTGCCCTCATGTCACTAGGGTGCGGTCAGGTAATTGCAGTGTGGTCATGCCACTGCAGTTTGGTCATGTCACTAGAGTAACATCTTGACACTGCAGTGCGGTCAAGCCACTACAGTGCGGTATAGATGGTGCTTCTGGGCCGAGTACCGCCTGCCTGATGGGGCTGGCCAGGCGATTATCCGCGTGTAAAATATATTTTATATTAGGGATAGCTACCATGCTACCCAGCAGTAGCCATAAGTCTACACCCAGTCCCTGATCGGTAACATAACGCCCTGTAGTCAGTAGGCCACAGTAGCAGTACAAAGTCCTACGGCAGTACAAGCAGCGGTATGTCCAATGCAGGTGCAGTAGTATGCGGTGGAACCCTGTGGGATCAGTTATCTCGGATATATGCGGGAGAACCCTGAAATACCGTTTAGAGTTCAACCGAGTTTTGTTCGTTCGAGTTTTAGCTTTCCCCGCATGTGAGGGGTCTTGAGACTTGGGCGCTCCGTGATCGATCGACCGTGCACACGCACTCGCTTTCACTCCTCTTCTTCTCTTCTTCTCTCCTCCTCCTCCTTTTCAGCTTTTCCTCTTGGACAACACCGATAATGTACACACTGGCCTTGAGCGCTATTTTTATTTCTGTATGAGCTTCTGAGAGCGAAGCTCGAGCAACAACCAGTTGATTTGACACCGGCTGAAGTGCTTACCTCTGCGGCGGGCTGCCTGGTCTAACCCAGGAGCCGCGCACACACGCCCGCGACGGGAAATTCCTAAGAGATTCACGAGCCTTCGATTTACGTAAGCACAGCAAATCCGCGAGCCATCAGCATCATCGAGAGGCGACAACGACTGAGGCCGAACTGCTGCGACATCTCCACACATAACTGATACTATTATCAAGACGATCTGGAGATGCTGTACGAAGAACGACGACGGACAACAAAAGAAGAAACATTGACTACAGAGCTACCAGGATCATCGCTATCTGGAGCTGCTTACTGATACAAAGGACTACACACGGCTACCAAGATCCTTGCCATCTGGAGCTACTGCTGTGAACTACGAGTACGAGTACCACTGTGCTGTGCTTCTGGGCTGACCCTGGATAGTAAGTAAAAAGCGGCGGTATTTGTTTGATTCGAGTAACTACAGTATATTTCGTCGAGAGAGCGGGGTCCCCGCTGCGATACGTCGGAATCCGCTACTTTCGTGTGTACGTGACGGGGTTGGCTCGAAACTGCTGTTATCACTGCTGCTGCACTGCTGCTGCTGCTGGTAGAGTAAGAGCGCCTGTGCGTAAACAAACAACACGGGGTATTTCAAACCGAGTACTGATACTTCGTCGCTGCTGCTACGTACGAGAGGAACAGCTCTGCTGAAACCATGGGCGATTTTACGCAAGGAAGCCTTTCAAGCGTGTTGAGAGGTATCCATCCTTTCAGCGGTACGAACCCCGACCAGTTTGACGACTGGTACGAAAATACTTGCTTCACGCTGAGTATCGCCCGTCCAGAGGTTTTTCGCATACTGGAGGGCTAGCATCACGACGACGGGGGCGACAGCTTCCTAGCACGAGTATCTCGAGCAACGCCAAACCGCGTATGACAGAGCCAACCAGGACATTTTTGCCATCCTCTACTTGATCACCAAGAAACTGGCGGCACTGCTAGTGACGAAGCACGCAGAGGGCACAGAGGGGAGTCGTGGCAACGGATTAATGGCCGTCAAGGAGCTGGGGTCCAAGCACCTGAAGATCACCAAAGAGACGACACGTGCCACACAGGTGGCAATCGCGACTACGAGCTTGACGCCGGGACATGACCCGGACGATTAAATCAACGACCTCACGTGACTGCGCAACCTACTGACCGAGATGGAGGAACCTATCACGGACAGGCACTTCACCGACATCGTCCTGCAAGGCCTCACGGAGGAGTACCGGGACGTCAAGCTGGTCACCTGGAAAGATCCAGACTTCGATCTCCCGAAGATTCAGTCCGTGCTATGTCACCTCTACCTGGACGGGCTGTCGAGGAATAAAACGGGAAGAATTGCTGAACGTGGCGTGGCCATGACAGCAGCACCAGTATCACCTGATCCCAGTTCCATCATATGCCACAACTGCTGCAAGGCGGGGCATTACAGGAGCGGCTGCGCCGTGCCTGCCAAGGGCCACGGGAAAAGCAACAAGCCCGTCGGCCAGAAGAAGAACTCTTGATCATTGGGCAGTGCTGGGCAGAAGCGGTGCTCTACGCACAAGACGACCACGCACAATGACGCCGAGTGCTACGGGTAAGGGGCTCCGCGTCCACAGGCGTGTAGTGCGCACACGGCTGCTGCGATGGGAGCCCAAACCCGCCCCGATGACACGTAATATACGCCGGTTGATAATTTTGACGACGACTCCGACAAGGGCTTCGCATTTCAACTAGTTAAAATGCAACAGGGACCACCAGCCATAACAGGGGTCGCCATCGCGTGGTCGTCGAAAAGACGTTTCACGGGATCGCTGTAAACAAAGCGCTTGGGATTGCTGAAAAGACAACTTTCGGAATCGCTACAGCACTGTTCGACGGGACTGCCGGAGCCTCCGGAGTCGCCGCACAAACAACAGAATCGTGGGGTCGCCGAAGGGTCTTGTCGGGATCAGGTCACATAATCATGTATCTGTTGAGAGTTCCGGGGGAGAATGTCTTCTAGAATCGCCGAATCATCATCGATCGTTTGGGGCTGCTGGAACATCGTTTCTGGGGCTGCGGGACATCATCATTTGGACCGCTCTGGGGCTGCTGGGACTTCCACTCTAGGCTCGCTGGACATCGCCATCGGGACTGCTAGGAGGGGCATCTGCATTGCGGGGTCGCATCCACATAACGGTAGCATTTGTTTGCCTCATCGAACGAAGCACGAAACGTCTTCTTTGAATGGGAGGGCGGCAGAAACGGGGTTCGGCTGCTAGTCCATTCGTGCAAGGTTTGTTATGTGTTAACACCACACGTCTTCTTTGTACGCGTGGGCAGACGCGTGGCAGGCTGCAACGTGTTTGTTTCACCGTGCTTGGTCAACAAACTGATCAGTGAGACATCGGAGTTTCTTGAGATGAAGTTGTGAGTTTTTTGCAGTAGTACGTCTTGTCTCTCTCCAACACAGACCTGCCTTCAACTGTTCATTCACCCTTTGTGCAGTTTAACACCGTGGCAGTTTGGAATGTGTTTCAGGTGCAAAGTATGATGGTTAACATTGCTGTTCGACTGGTATCCTTTCAGAAGTAAAACCTACGACCAGTAACAGCGTCGTAGTAGTTAGCGTACGAAGTATTATCGTTCCGAGTATGTCTGTCTGGCATATGTATGGTAAGACCTACGCGGGTTCCAAGGTCTGCGTCTGATATGGTTGCGGTTTGCATGCTCGTCCATGCTTCAAACCTGTCACAGCAGCAGTATGCATTTTTGTTGCCAGGTTTCACGTGTTGCTGCATTAGCTGTGCAAGAGTTGGCCAACCATCACAAGCGCAGCAGGAAAAGTCAATGTTGCTGCGACTCCGCAAATTAGTAATGGGATTTTATTGCGACATGGCACCGGATTCACACGTAAAATATGCAGACGAGTAGTACAGAGAAGTACACCGACGAAGTAACGAGAGTTGACACATTTCGAGAAGATAGAACGGAGTAGGTTATGACACTTGCAGTAAGAATCAGGCAATAGTACATTATAGCCTACGTATTGGGTAGTCCAATTCGATATTTGAATGTAGCAAGTTTGACTGCGTCACCTCCATCGAGGGGTCGTATCTTAGGATAGCTACCATGCTACCCAGCAGTAGCCAGTAGTCTATACCCAGTCCCTGATCGGTAACATAACGCCCTGCAGTCAGTAGGCCACAGCAGCAGTACAAAGTGTTACGGCAGTACAAACAGCGGTATGTCCAATGCCGGTTCAGTAGTATGAGGTGGAACCCTGTGGGATCCGGTATCTCGGATGTATGGGAGAGAACCCTGAAATACCGTTTATAGTTCAACCGAGTTTTGTTTGTTCGAGTGTAAGTTTTCACGGCATGCAAGAGGTCTTGAGACTTGTGAGCTCCGTGATCGATTGACCGTGCACACACACACTCTCTCCTTCACTCCTCTTCTTCTCTCATCCTCCTCCTCTTCATCCTGTCCTCTTAGACAAGAGCGATAATGTACACACTGGCCTTGAGCACCATTAGTCTTTCTGTATGCGTTTCTGAGAGCGAAGCTTGAGCAACAACCAGTTGGTTTGACACCGGTTGAATTACTTGCCTCTGCAGTGGGCTGCCTGCTCTAACTCAG
Organism: Saccharina japonica; assembly: GCA_008828725.1. Taxonomy (NCBI): domain Eukaryota; class Phaeophyceae; order Laminariales; family Laminariaceae; genus Saccharina; species Saccharina japonica. Next base: position 388,291 of record MEHQ01001257.1, on the reverse strand, counting down.
AAGCCGCGCGCACACGCCCACGACGGGAAATGCCCTAAGAGTTTAACCCCTATTTGGATGATAAAGTCACATGTTTGTGATACGGCGGGGTGACGTGCACAACAATCCCCAACTTCGGGTTGAGGGTAAGGTAAGTCAATCGTTTTGGGAAGTTGACAAGCGCCGGGCATCCGCCCCCTACCGTATACAGCGTGGCTCGTTTTGTGTGCTGTCAACGCTAGACGCGCACTAAGCGTAAGGCTTTACCAAACGTTTGGCAGACTTCTACTACAGACAACGCTCGACATTGTCCGAACACCTACTCTGGGGTAGACACGCCGGTATATCGAAATTGTAGGGAGACGACAAATGTGTAGTGCTGTGAGCAAGGGTGAAAGTGCGATTGGATTCCCTAAGTTCCAAAAAAGACTATTTTCTTAAAACAAGTCGGCTTTTCAGATTACATTGGGACCGGTCGAAGGAACGAAACGAGCTCCAATCGCCCTCAGTTGACGAGGGTGTAAATGATGGTCCAAGTCAACCGCAAACCAATCCAATCAGTTTTGCGATGCCAACGTAGACCAAATGGTACGAATCAATTGAACGAATTAGGCTCTAACATGCGGCACTAGCAATACACACATTAGAAAGATATCGCGCGAGCAAGTCCTTAGTGGAGGGGCGGCGACATATCAGGAAAGTGGTTGTCTCAACCCTACCGCCTCTAACGCCCCTAAACCCAGGAGGACGTGGCACGGGTGACATCGTGGCTGTACAACAGAACCTTGCGAAGGAGAGTCGTGGCGTGCCATCACCATGTGACCCTCGGGAACAAGCTCGGCTCTAATGAAAGTACCCACGGCTGTTATTGAGGTCCGACACGTCGCGTGGCTCTGGTCAAGAAGAGTTCAAATTATCGCGGGCCGCGTCGGCCCGGGTGGGGAGGTTTTCGGGAATCGCACGGGCCAGGTCCGGGTGAGGAGGGAGGTGGTCATATATCACAGGCCGGGTGGGGTCTGGAAGTGTTTATCTCTCGCCAATATTACCGGGTCAGATTGGATCGAGAGTATTTTCATCTCTCATGGTTCGCTTTGGATCAGGGTTGAACGATAGCGCTCTGGCGGATCCGGTCCTGTCACGACCCGTGAGGTACGGTTGCTCGCTGATCGGGTGGTGTTGGAAGTCGAATGTTTTATGTTGATCCCTGGGTTCGACTCGTTTGTCCGAGCCGCACATCCGAATAAGACACCAGGGACGCAATCAAACGTTGATCCGAACCGCGCACCCGGCACTGCAAGCGCGAAAGCGTAAACTGGAAACTAATCCGCAAGCATAAAGGAGTGTTCAACCCTATGTATGAAGCAAACAAATGGTATGTTCCAGGGGTCGGGGAAAATCGTTCGACACCTGTACCATCGGCCTGACCGTAGACCGAAATATCGAGAAGAGCCTGAGCATCCATGCAGGGGAGGCAGACAACACACGTGCCACCACAACAGCCAAAACAGGGGAGCTGGACAGAACATGAACCACAAAAAAACCAAGCAAATCAACAACAAAACATGAGCCACAAAAACAAAAATCACGTTATTATTAATAGTCCAAAGAAAGGGCCATATAGCGGCACGAATGTCGATCGTATCGTTTCTTCGAAGTCACCAGAACCGAACCAAGTCTCCGCTTCTCACCTTGAAAATGTTGACACGGTACCCATCCACGGCCGCCATCGCCACCGACCCTGCAGCGTCCGTTTTTTGTTCGCCGTTTTGCAGTCGGACGTATCGTACAAAACAACGAAATATCGTGAATTAGACGGGCAAGGTGTAGTAGTTTTTATAGCAGCAGAGGTAAGACGCGTGCTACGACAGATTTATCAAGTTTTTGATGCGCCATTTGTTCAATTACGAGGGGATTCTTAACTCAACCTCGTCGGAATTTCATTCTTCTGGTGCAACATGTCTTGTTGTATAGGCAGGCCATGATGGGATAGTTCGTAGGGTATTAATAGCACTTTTAATTTCCTTCAAAATCAGTTTTGACTTGGTATTAGTATAGACCTCCGCAGTGAGGGGCCTAAAAACAAGCATTGTGCTCCTCTGCCGTAGATTGCGTCGTCACCGCGAATGCGGTATGAATATTGCTATTAGAGTAGCTGGCAATCGAGGGGGACATTGTTCTAACCCTCACAACATAATGTGACTCTAGCGTTACTGTGATACCTGTACACCCTGCCGGGTACCAGGTATGTATAAGAATGACGTCCATTTTCTTTTTTCTTTTTTGGAAATAATTATAGTGTTGGTAATTAACAATATAATACATGATTAATAAAATGCTGTTTTTTAACGTGATTCTTATCCATCAACAACAGCCGCGACGGCGTACTACTGTTGTAGAGCGCAACTACTGTATAGTATATGAATTTCAGTTATGGGCGTGCTGTAGCCTTTTTAGTATGTCAATTTTAAACCACAGTATATACATAAGATACAACAAGTCAATATGTTTCAGTGTCCACATATTTATGTCCAATAGGTTTCAGTATGAGTTAATCTAAGAATACCGTGGGTACACTTTAAATGAGTGTGTTTTACTCATAGTATACATATGCAAGGAACAGAGTAATAGTCGGTATATAAGACTATACCTGGTATAATATGTTAAGTACCAACACTTAACCGATCACCAAGAGTACAAAATCATCAATAAATGCTCAAATCAAACGCGTCATTATTGTTTGTTAATTTCCGACATTTTAGATCGATACACGGGAACATAAGCCACCCTCCCAAAAAATACACGGATATATCTCTTCTGCTATGTATGTACGTATACATAACACATACACCTGGTATTAATAGTTGGCTGAAGGATGCACTGCCGAACTTTCATTGTCGGAAAGAAAAAAACAAACATCGATACCTATGGGTGATGACCCTATAAAAAAAGGTGGGTCATCACCCATAGATCGATACCTTCGTACCTGGTGCACGAACTTGATCACCCTCGTTATATCAGTTATTATATGATATCTACTACCTGTGTAACTATTGGTACGTGGTATATCAGGCACCTGGTATCCGGTACATGACTTACCAGCAAAGGGGTTGTTTTCTAAGTAGTGTTCTCCGTGTGCCCTTCCGTAATCTCCTGCTTATTGATGTGAGAAATAGTGAGGGAGCTTTATACTGAGGCTGAGTGTACCTGTAGACCAGTTCGGCGTCCTTAGCGTGAGCGTCACCGGTACTTTTGCATTTGGGGGGGGAGGATAATACAAGTTATTCGGGTACCCACAGGTGGTGTGTCGTCACGTTTTTCAATACGTTGTGATTAGCGTTGCCAGCCTGAATGGCCTATGGACACATGCTCATGGTAGAGGTGCCCCATGTTTTTTCGGAGGCTCCTTATTTCAGGAGCTCTATACTAATACTTAGTCAAAAACTGATTTTGGGTGAAAAAAAAAGTGCTATTGTAGCAGTATGCATACAGGCAATGGTCAAGCCTGATGGAAGGTGGCCGCTGCAGCAAAATTGTTATTCTTGTGGCCGTTGGGTTTACGATCATCATCTGTTTCACACGATGCGCGAGCAAGATTCAATGCCCACGCGAGCAAAGATCCAATATAGTAGTAGTGTACTGTTGTAGTCGTCATATAGTACATAGGTAGGTTGTTCGTGGTATGGGGGAGGTACAATTAGTTGATCTAGCGAAAGAGGGAAAATAATGCACGACCCCGACAAACAATCTCCCCTGGCCTGACGATCAAGCGAAAAATATTGCAACACAAAAAAAATGGAAAACCGACGAATATGGGGTAAGGAGGTCCTTCATTCAGAAACTTTTTCAGCCAAAGGTGCTACGTACCTCTATCGCACCACGCGTCTATTCCCCCGCCTTGAACTCTCGGTTTTGCGGGTGGACTACAAATATCGAGATGGGCAAAAGCAAGACCCCGTAACGGTTGTCGATGCCGTTCGTTTCTGGTGGGTATCATATACATATCATACCTGGTACTCGTAAGACCATGCCGCTTTCAATGGATGGACACAGGCATACGGCATGGGCGTTGTTTTGTACTGCACCAGGGGATGCCCGCTTCGCTGGCAGCGTTTACATCACAATCAACCATAAACTGGACACAAACAAGACAGTTGAACGCTCGCGGTTCAGTGAGCACTCTGCTCCCTATGTACTTGTCACGACCGCTGTGCACGACCGGTTGACCTTTCACGGCTACGTGTACGGGCTAGCTGGCAACGATCTACAACTGATGTGTGTTTACCAATGCTACTACTACTGTTACTACTACCACTGCTACTACTGCTGCCGCTGCCGCTGCTACTACTACTACTCCTACTACTACTACTACTACTACTACTACTACTACTACTACTACTACTACTTCTACTACGGATACTCCCAATAGTAGCAGGACTACTACTGCTACTACTACTACTACTACTACTACTACTACTACTACTACTACTACTACTACTACTACTACTACTACTACTACTACTACTACTACTACTACTACTACTACTACTACTACTACTACTACTGTACTACTACTACTACTACTACTACTACTACTACAGTACTACTACAGTACTACTACTACTACAACTACTACTACTACTACTGCTACTACTGCTACTACTACTACTACAGTACTACTACTACTACTGCTATTACTACAGTACAGTACAGCATTCCTACGACCCCTTCCACGTTGTTCATGAGATCGCTCACCCGTGGCGTCCCTGAAACCAGTGTCCCCTCCTCCTAGAACCCCTAAAGCTCTGTGCGCGGAGAAGGAGCGTTGCTGTTTACGCCGATCTCCTTTTTCGATCGTTCTGGAATCTCGTCCCACAGCAGGTCTTGCGATAAATGAGTTCGGCATATTGACCCTGCACTGCTGTACTTGCCGTTTGTTTTGTATCTTGTTGTATAGGTCACGTTTATACCAACAGCTCGCAGTGCCCAGCTCTACGCGCAGTAAGGAGCTGCTTCACTTGAAAAAAATATTTTCTGAGCAAGCCGTGGCGAAGTTGGAGTAGCGTTTCGCCTTTCTCGTCCTCTCAAGCGACTGTTTGTCGAATGGTCCTCGAAACCGGGTCGGAAGTACGAGGAGTGTGGTCAGAGGCCCGCCTTCTTTAAAGAGAGGAGACCCAGAGAACAGTCTAACTGGACCGGTGCTATGTGGCTCTTTGAGGTCCTCAGGTTTAACGCCGCGTTCGCTTCGCTCTCACTCGAGCTGCTGTGATATCTCTAGTCTCGCCCAACTTGCTGCCGACAGATCTCCTAAATAAGCCTTTATCGTATATGGAGGACGGAGCCTGGGAACGACGGTGGTGTTGGTGGTTATATTTTTAGAGAATTGAGGGTAGACGAGCGATATATATCGCCTGGTTGGAACAGGCTTGTGACGGCGGCACAAGGCCTTGGAGACGAAAACATTAAGCAGTGTAGGAAGATGGTGGGGGCTTGACCCGAAGGTGTTTGCATGTTTTCAAAACTCTCCACCAGCACACAAGGAAGGGTGGAACCAGGGGAGTGCTGGTGGAGATTTTGCGTGATAGAACTGCAGCCCCACCCTTAAGTACGCAACGATAGGGGCAACACCGACAAACACATGTTTCTCGGGCTCCGCACTTGATTGTAGTACCGTAGCTCCAACGTCCGTATCTGAGAAGCAGTATACCCGTCTGGTCGAAAGTAGAATGAGCGTTGAAACGTTTCTATGAAGACCAAACCGTCTTAACAGTTCCGTCCAGTGTGTTACAGGGTTTGTCCGATACACAGCGGTCCCATCTGGTCTACAGGTAGTAATCTCACGAATAGTGTAAAAGACACAGACATCGGGTTCGACGTCATTGGCCAGTATGGAAGTTGAGGAGCTGCGTCAATGGTATTCGTATCTGTATTGTGTGGGGCTGAAAAGTGAAACGCCTATACCGTACGTAGCACGGGCCTCATATATCTTGAATTTAGTGGGGAAATCTATCTAGGATTTAGCGGGGGGTATGGTTCGCAGTATAGGATACTAAGGGTTACGTCACAAATGCGCATGTATTGTAGTAAAGTCACTTGTGTGCCTGGTAGGTTCTTGCTGCTTGTTTCCCTTAGTTTCGTGGTCGTTTCTGCGACCCCCGCTAAACCTTACGAGGTGGCGCCGTACATAGGCGGAAACTTAAAGCAACGTTTGATGTTCATGTTTATATCACGACGGTCTTTACATTTTCGTCCAGAGTGGCATTGTGTGGCACAGCAGTGTAATCATAGAAGGAAACCCTTTCGTGTTACTGTTGTGTTACCCTTGACTCTTTTTTATATACTTGATGCAGACATTCGTGTATTCTTCCACCATAAAATGTGCAGCTTTAGCTTCAACATCGATCGCCGATCACACATAATAAGCACCTCCAGAAAGAGCAAGTAGAACAACTTACGGTGGACTCTTTTCATTGCCGGGTGAATCGTAATATGTTTCCTTGATATGACAACAACAGCGTAAATACCATAAACCACTATTATTGTAGATAGACTACATACACCACTTAAAAATGGGAATCAAAGAGAAGCGGTCAGTGGATCTTGTATTCAGTGAATAATGTGCCGGTAGTCAATCCGTCAGCTGTGAGTTATATGGATTGATGATTTTCGCCGATAATATTTGCAAGCTGCGTGGCTAGACACTTCCCCCCAGTGTCCCTTTCCAGCTTGTGGAACTTGAATGTATCACAATGGTTTTGGAGGACTGTATCCGATAGTACACTCTGAGCTTCAGCCGTCTATAATACGCATTCCACAAGCAGGCGCACAGTACAGTGAAACCAAATAGGAAACAGGAAATCGGTTCCAGGCTGGATTTCTTATTTGAGACAGGGTGCTTTCTACACGAATTTGAAAATACCGACTCCAGGATTTCCTAGTTTCCTCCGAAATATCAGCCTGGCTTTCTTATTTACTTGTTTCTTATTAGGTGTCCTGTACTGTACATACATATTAAAAAATTAAAAAAACAACAGCTGTGAGCTCGAGGATTTCGTCGAAACTCATCTTTGCTAGCTGAGTGTAATACTTCGATCGCGCGTACTTACGGATTTTATATGTCCTCATGTAGGATGTACATCCCGTATGAGGGGGACACAATCTGAGGCTGTAGAATTCAGGAAGTGTGTGTCTATTTGTGGGGGAAGGAAAAATTAAATCAAATTAAAATTAAAATTAAACAGTCTGAAATAAACGTACCAGGTATACTATAGTGTTCCGACGAGTTTACGTGATAGAGGGGTTCTACTATTTGTAGCCATGTCTGGTATATAAGAAGAGGTGTGTGAGGACAGGTTATGGAGTACAACTTAAAAGCACCCGGATTAATTTTTAATTAATGAGTGATTTGGGTTTTTTATATAGTGTGCATTATTTATTTGTACCTATAAGGTATGTTTAGTGGCAATTAGTAAGAACAACAACAATGTTTTATCCTTTATAATGTTAAAGGGGGGGGGGGGGGGGAGACAATACATACAAGGGTATGAACCAATCAACCATGTTGACAGGAGGTATGTTAAAATCTAGTATGAATTTTCAGGGGTTTTTTGGGGGGGGAAATTGTTTGTAACAAGTAAATAGTGGTTAATCAGACGATTTTATTATAATAGCAGTATTATATTTTGCAGAAGAGGTGTGTGAGGACAGGTTAGGAGTAAAACTTAAAGGCACCTGGATGGATTTTAATTAATTAGTGATTTGGGTTTTTAATACGTAGTGTGCATTATTTATTTGTACCTATAAGGTATCTTTAATGGCAATTAGTAGGTAGGGGTTAAAAAAAAAAAAAAAAAGGGGGGGGTTTGTATCCCTATAACTGTTAAAGGGAGGGGGGGGACACACATAGAGACAGGGGTGTGGACCAATCAACCATGTTGACAGGAGGTATGTTAAAATCTAGTATGAATTTTCAGGGGTTTTTTGGGGGGAAAATGTTTGTAACAAGTAAATAGTGGTCAATCAGACGATTTTATTATAATAGCAGTATTATATTTTGCAGTATGGTTTTAGGTTAGGGTGTGTGGCAGGGGGGGGGGGGGAGAGGGGGTTAGTACGTAGGGTAGATGGTGGGGGATACATTGTATTTAATATTAATAGCATGTTGAGTATGTATCGTATTTCATCATGGGGGTGAAAAAGTCAGGGCGGAGATGGTGTAACAGGTATACTTTACACAGACAGGTCTTTTTGGTGTTGTCATGTGATAATAATGTTGATCCTTACATAGATTACCAAACCAAGTAACTCCCTGTTTTTTGTAGTCGCGGACCCATGTCGATCCACGGTCCATTCCAGTCCCGTTGATCAGGTCGTGTCGGCATAGAGGATTGCTGTTTTACGTACCCATCATTCCTCATTGATGGTGCATGTGGGCAATCTATAGACAGGTTTACGCACGCACGCGGTTTTTCACCTGAAAGGATGGAGAGGAGATCCAGAAGAGGTGGTCTTAGGTTTTTGCAGTCACAGGCGTTCGAGCAGTGCACTTGAAGCTACGGCTCCTTGTCTTTCCACCTAAGGCTCTATCGGGCAGTACGTAAATCACAAAGGTCTGGACCAAGACCTGGTGCCGCAAGCGCTAAAAGGAGGTGGTATGAGACGAGCTCAAACGGAATGACAAAAGTGCGCTGCTCACAGCGGTGATCCCACCCCTTTTTTCCCCCTCCCCTTCCCTCCAAGAGGATGTATTTGGGCCGCAACCCTAATAAGAAACCGCACATAGGCACCAGCGCAAAATGGGTTGGTCGCTGTGGCTTACAAGCTGCACTCCGCGCCAGTAACTGACACAAGGAACGTGTAATCGCTTACAGCTTTGTCACTGTTTATCCTACAGCGTTGTCGTTGTTTATTTTGTTTTCCCGTTACTTCCGTCGTTTCCGTTGATGAACCCAGAAAGCTTGTCTGGAAGAACAGTCTGCTAAGTTCGATCCGTACATCGAATACGTGAAGCACTTGTTACCGTCCCCGTTTCCAACGATGAAATCAAGTACACAATGAGCCACAAATTGTTTGAACGAAACACGCATTATTCCAATCGTTATTGGCGTGAAAAACCTACCAAAGGGCAGTTCGTTCTGTGACCATCTCGTGTACCCACTGCTCTCCGAGAATGAGCCGTTCAACCGTATGGTGATCTACCAACGTTAGGTGGTCATCTAGCTTCTAAAGCTATGCTCAATAAAACCGAGACCGTCGTTAGGTACCCCAATACATGAAAATACGGAGACAAACAATTCGATGCTGTTTTTCGTACCAACATTGCAAGACGTTACACCGTCCTCTGGAGTATTTGTTGATCATCGACTAGTTTCCACCCATTTCATGTTTATACACTGACCTGGTCGAGTACAAACCGTTGTCGATAAACTCCCAGCAATTTAAGTCAGTGCGTGAGCACATCCAACCGTTACATCGTTTTAACTGCGATTTGTTTTATTCCGTCCGCAACAATCGCCCACCTTTTCGTAGAGCGTGACGTTTTCCTTTGGTTTAGTCAACCCCCGAAAGTTTGCACTCTGCGAGGCAGTGAATTCGAGATTGACATCGTTAAGCAGTTGCAATCCGTGGTTGTGGGGTTCTATTGTTCGGACGCGCATGTCTGCGTACCACCCTCAAAGCAACTCTGTTAAGGGCGTCTGCATTGTTCGATGCATGTAAAAACGTGGAGAAGTACGTTATTAATGTCTCGTCAACATTTGGGCATAATTACTATCGTTTATTCAGCTTGCCCGTTAAACCGCCTTATCACCGTATTAAAACGCTCGAGGAAGTTACTAATTTATTATAAATCGTTTAACCGTAAGAGCTTCGTTAAGTGTCGGCATCATTCTCAGCATACTGTGTGTGGCCGGTTCTGGAACACGATCGGCATGTTGCCGTCGTACTTTTTGTTTTCGCAACTCGCGTACGAAATTGTCCCGTCACAATTTACAGGAACGTACCGAAAAGCAGGCAGAACCGAAAGAGAAGTTGCCTATTCCGCATTATCAGCCTGGATATCATGTGTTAATACGCTGTCTTGTACCGTTGCTGATGGATCAAATCCCAAACTTTGTAGTCCCTGGCATGGTCCCTACTCTGTATGTTCACAGTTAGTCGTCTCCCGTAATGTATCGTGTTGCGAAATATGACAATTTGCGGAAACATTTGTTCATGTAGGTCGTATTAAGGCATACCTTCATGATGCGTTGAGATTTGTACCCCAGGGTTATAGCACTTTACCGTTTCTGTTTTGTAACACAAATGTCGGTATCAGATCTCGACGGATCGGTGCTCATCGTGCACATCGGTTCGTTTATTATTTGAAAATCGTGTTAGTCACAAATATAGGCCTGACATTGAGCCTCATTGATTTAATTTCAATATTGTGTATCGTTCAATTGTTTTTGTCGTCAGGCTTTGTATGAGCGCAATCGTTGCTCATCAACACCACGAGATGATCCGAGCGTATAGTACTAGGATTTTAGCTGAAGATCCGCGCCCGTCTCGTCGTCTCGAGAGCAAGTGAAACATCGTTGCTCAGTCGTCCCGACACAAGCCCCAGTATCATCGTACCGTTAAATGCTATAGCCCCTGGGAGTACTTGTTGTCCGAATCGTTTGCACCACCACCACCAATCCTGTTGTATCCGGCGCTGGATTTCGTTTCGTTAATTGGTGGATAGTTTGACCCATGAGTCGCAACCCCCATGAAGAGTCCCCATCAGGTGGTTGCTTGGGAAATATTGTCTGTGGAGTAGTGCCCACATGCTTAAGTCATGGTTTATTGACATTTAGAGCTGCATCCCAACAGCAAGTGTCTCGGTATATTGTTATTATACCAGTGTGGTTTCGTTCGTTAGTTCGTGTGGAAGTACCTCACACGATATGATAGCACCTTACGTGTGTAAGTTTTGCTACAGAGTTTGAGGCGTACAGTGTAGGGGAAGCGTTCAACCAGGAGCTACGCAAGGGTGTGCATATACCAAGAGTATACACTTGTGCGTCGTTTTCTTGGGTTATTTGAGTGCAGTAGCTGCGTACAGTGTACATATACTTTCAAGTATACATTTGTGTGTGGTTACCCAGTCAAGTAATGAACGTCATTTTTTGTTTTCGGGTGAGACACGGTGTGTCCATCATCCGGATTTTTGTTTTCTGTGCGACACAACAGGGATTCCTGGATGCATCGATAATGTATCCCCTGTGGTGGCGGAATCGTTCCCTTGGGTTATAACTGGTGAGATGCAGTCGAGCGCGTGAGCTGCACACTCGAAAGTAATATATCCTCATCGGGCACAGTATCAATCCCCGCCTGGTTTAGTGCATTGTTGTGTTTGCTCTGTCAACAGTCAACCGTCAATGACTGACAGAACGTCTTTTATACCGTTCGTTAACTGCATAGATAGTGTGTGTACTATCAACTCTCGATACAAGTCGATTCAAGTATTGTTCACTGAATCCCAGTCATGTTCTTGCTTGTGCAGTCGATGATGCCTTTTTCGACCAAGGAGACATGTCGTTTTATCGTTTACCATGCACCAGCAGTCCGTTGTACTGCTATATCGTTATTGTTTTAACCACACCACCATCGTTAGGTCATGCAGACCCATTCGTTTGTCGTTTTTAAAGGTTGATCAACCAATCGTTCGTTCGTTATGTTGCACTCTGCATGCACAATTTCTGGCAAAACCGTTGATCAGTACATGCATGTATCACTACGTGTGTACCAAGCCCTGCAGGCAACCGTCCCACACACATCGTACAGTGGTCATAAATGTACTGACTATTGCCAAAGGTACCATCGTTAAGTATAAAAAGGTTCCGTATACCACCGTTATTTATACCTGTATTGGTTTTGTATACCAACACTCGTTATACATGGTTTCGTATACCACTGTATACATGGTTTTGTATACCATCACTCGTTATACGTGGTTTTGTATGCCATTGTATACATACATACTTGGTTTTGTATACCATCACTCGTTACTCGTTACACATGGTTTTGTATACCATGATATGCATGGTTTCGTATACCATCGCTCGCTATAAAAGGTTTCGTTTTCGTTGTGTACGTGAACCCTGAACCATGCAAGCGTGCATGCGAAGGACACTAACACACTCCACTATTAATAGCAGTTGACACTTCGTAGTATATGACTGATACACTAGCAAATCAAATCGTGATCACACAGGCCCGTGGCTTTCACTACGCAAGGGATGACACGACTAGATGAACAAGTGCGAAGCCTATACATCAACTACTGCTGTGCAATGCCTTTGAATGGTAGAAAACCAGAAACCTGTCACCCTTCTTAAATGTTCAAACGCTGTACTGGGTTCTCCAGTACTACGCGTTCAAATATTGGGGGGCGATGTGGGTTCCAGGTTCTCGACCCAACCGCCGCATGTATATTGTCCCGCGTAGGTCCCACCATTCGCCGAGGTCGTGGATATCCGTATCCTATTGTACGACTGTGGTCACCCATATTCCTGGGTTATTTGTTGTCGTCAGCAGTGACATTGTCCCGTGACAAGTAATCACTGCAGACATGAATGCAAGGCCCGTGCTTTTCACTCCTCTCTCTCCTCCCCATCATCGTTGATGGTCGTTTCGTGGGATCGTCCGTACCGATCCTATACCAAAAACCTGGCGTGTACTACACGCTGCCCTCTAAGAAAGGGAAAGTGCCATAGATGTTGAGTCGAACCGGGGATCCTACCCTCAATACTACCATTTGTTAGCGCGAATCGCCAACAGAACAAGCAAACCAACGGGCAACGGAGAGTCCGCGCCTCGTCAATGAGCAAGCAACACGTGCACCCATGCACGGTTCGCCACAACAGCACGTCTGTCCCAAGCTTCAGTTGGAAAGAGTATTCACGCTCTTCTCTTAGGCTTGTTGTTACAGCCATCCATGAACACCGAGCCGACGCCACGTCGATCAAAGATGAGGGTGGGTGGATCTCCGTTCACTTTCCGGCCACCGTCGGTCCCTCGTCGCGCAAGAAGCGCATCGGTTTTCCCGCCTATTATTGATTCGACCTTGCCTCAAGTCGATACCTTTTCATTGAATGGTCATATCCGGTTGAGGCACTTTTCGTGACGAACAAGGCGTCTGATCGATATGTCTCTTGAGACACAAAGGTTGACCATGCTCTAGGCTCTTTGAAACTACTCATTGGGGAAAATGCTGAGCATTAGAACTGGAGCTATGCCGTTTTCCGTAAGGAGTCCTGATATGGTGTTATTATACCAGAAATAGTATTGCTGCCGTAAAAAAACGAAAAATATATATGTTTCAAATCTCAAGTACTCGTGTTTCATCATAACCGAAGGGGCCCCTTAATACCAAAGTATTAAAAGGCCCAGCTAAACTCATGTATGATTGATTATGAATACCTGGTAAGTGTTTTCGGGTCCGCGTCTATAAACGTATTACACTTCTATATACAAACATCGAACCCTGATCCCCTGGCCGCCCATGACCGCCCATGACAGGGCTCTGGCAGCTTTTAAAAAGCTCAATAAGCTACGTATACGTATCACGTACCCGGAATAAAACAATACTTGACGATTTATTTGCAGCATACATCGTGGCGGCATCATGCTTCTGATGTCGATCTTGTTAAGGAGCGAGATCTTCGGGAGATCCACTGGTCACCAGTAGATGTTCATCGGAAAGTCAGTACAGGTATGCAGGATACTGACTACATTGTCGTACATGGTGTCTATACGTTGTTGTGTCGATTAGTTGGTAAACAACTCGAAGAGGATTCACGCATGGAATGGGATCACACCAAGTAACGCATTGTCTAGGATAACGAAGGTTACCGTGCGTGTGAGGCGCCTTTATCAGAAAGAATACTAAACATATTATGATTTCTTGCTGGTTCTACGTGTTTTATTTTTTTTATTGTTTTTATAATCACGAGAAGCCGTCGACCCAACCCCACACTAATCCTAACCCTATCCCCAACCTTAGTCCAGGGTAAGGCTTGACCCGTGCGCCGCTTTGCCGCGCGTTTTAAAACAATCTAAAACAATGTGCGGACCGCCACAAAAGCCGTAATCTATCGGTTGAACTCACAGCTGACGCATTTATAATAATTTTATTTAATGTATTTGGTACTTTTATCTGGTACGATTTGTGGGCCAAGAGCACTGTGGCAAAGGCTACTGGTGCGTGTTGACTGGGGTAACATGCGTATGAATGCTGACTGGAGCAACGTGCGTATGAGTGTATAATATTACCACAAGAAGATACTACCGTGAGAAGAAGGAGCAGAGCAGGAGTGTTTCTGCACGCCCTCTTGTTCACTCCTCACACCCGCATCTGAGCTTCCTACAGTCCATCGTACCATAGGACTTTGTTTGCGAGCCCATTCAACTGATCCACCGTTGTCAAAATTCGTCATCAGCGTTGCTCGAACTTGTCTCACGAAGACTTTGTGTTAGCCTCTGAAGACCGTCAACGGTCAGCCATCTGAGTGTGTACTCGTCATTTCTATCAGGTTGTGAGACCCGTAAGCGTGCAACACACAGCGAGGGGACGTCCTCCGCGGTGGAGCTACAGACTGGTGATCATACTGGAACACCACGCGACAAGTTTGGAATTCAACGTGGGTCAGGTCAAACGATACTACTTCAGGCGATCTGCGCACAAGATCGAGCTGAACGAGGGACAGGAAGCCCGGCGAGTGAAGGTCGGCACGGACACATGATACGATGGAGGTGCACCATGTTTTTTCTGGGCTCACATAAACAGCTCCATACGTCACCGAAACAATATGTTTTGGAGGAAAATAAAAGGGCCACCCGATGAAAAAACCCGATGACCACAAGTACAAGAAAGAGCACAGATTAAGTCTAGATAGCGAATACGAAGATCACCAATCACGTGCTACATCAAGAAGGCCTGCTGCTACTTTTACAGGGAGTATCAAGTATATTTACAACGAACTGCAGCATCTAACTATACGTTTATCATACAAACTTTCCAATGTCCAGCATCCTTTGTACTCCTTACCCATGTATCCCTTTCGTGTGATCTGCTGTTTCGGTACATGAGGTGGTATGGGACGAAATCAACTGGATATCGCTCGTATACGTAATGTCGTCTCGTCGACCCTGGTAACATCCAGGGGAGTCACCCGCCAGTGGTCAATCGCGAAGACAGCACAGAACGCTAATAAAATGGAAATACCACGCAGCTACGTAGCAAAGCTGAATATCGACCGATCGGGAGAATTCACAGCTGGCTGACGTGCTTCTTACTATAGTTTATTGTTTGATCCCCCACATAAAACCAATATAATTTCGACCCTAACACTGAAATCAAGTCAATTTCGATCCCCTTCTAGAACCAACGTAAGTCAACTGTGGTGCCCCTACACACAACAAAGACATATACACTAAGCACACTGGCAAACATGATATAATGTTTGGCGAACTGCGTGCCCCTACACACAACAAAGACATATACACTAAGCACACTGGCAAACATGATATAATGTTTGGCGGAATCGTTAGGAAAATCTATTTAAAAGAAGCAGTCAATAGTAAGGGTTCCACATTATTTCCAAGTATTTGTATCCCCAAAAGTGAGCAGGTCATCTGATGCAGTTCTAAAAAATAGTATGTGTGTCCCTGCACGTACGGTGATATACAGATAATTAGATAATTCATAACGTCGTACTATGATATCATATGCATGCGTAGGATACAATATGGAATTCTGCATAAGCAATTCGTTCTTGCGCCACTCCCCTAGGCACGTCCCGGAGGGGAACCTTGTAGTTTATTATAAAAGTACACCAGGAGAATTTTTGCAAGACACAAGAAGAGTGAACGTACGACAATTTCGGGTTGTGGAGGCCGACCATTCAGAAAACATTTCGGCCAAGAATTGCTACCTATACCGTGCCACGCGTCCACGACGCGTCTTTTCTTATTGTATCATTACAGTGGGTACCCCGACTTAAGAGAGGTGTGGTCCATCCCAAAAACAGCTCTCTTAACTATTAATGGCCTTGTCTCTTATCCACAGTGATACATATGTAGGTTAAGGGTACGCGGGTCCAGCCGATTCGGTCTCTCTCAACTGTACTATTCTCTTAAATAGGGTGCACTCTCTTAAGTCGGGGTACCCACTGTAATAGACGTGGCACATTTTGGCTGAGACGCTTTTTGAACGATCGGGCTCCTTCATCCAAACTCGTCGGACTTTCAGTCTTGTGCTGCAATATGTTTCCGAGTATACTTCGGTCTTGAGATTGGTCATCGAGTAGTACTTTAACTTCCTTCCAAAAACGTTTTTTCGGTGAGGTATACAGCTCCTCAAGTGGAAAGCTCAAAACATATTCTGTATGCAGGTGCACCTCTATCGTATCGTGCGTCCCACGGTTCAGACGATCCGCACAAGATCGAGGAACAGGAAGCCCGGCGAGTACAGGCCGGCACGGTTCAGACGATTCGCATAAGATCGAGCTTAACGAGAAAAGGAAGTCCGGCGAACAGGTCGGCGCTCTCCAGTTGGTCTGCCCGGCCGCGAAGGAAATAGGGAGAATTGATGAAGGGCGCTCATCCTGGGGATGTGTTTGTGTTCCAACTCGGAACAGGCGATGGCATTGTGATCACGAAACGTTCAGTATGGGCGCTGCGCAACTGCAGGGATTCGGCCCGGCCGAAGCTTGTATTCCCTCCGAGACCGCAGTCACCGAGTACATCCTACTAGCAGTTCACATCGGTGCAGAACTGAGACAACTATGTTGAGGTTGGAAGGTTGGTACACGCAAGCAAGCTTGGAGCTTATAGTAGCTTCCTGAGTACCAATTCGAGTGCTTGACCGATCACGTACTGCACACGATTGTGTCCGGTGTTAGGGTTGGGTTTTAAAGAGCTGGAGTGGTGTTGTTGACGCCTATGTCAATGTTGACGACGCACATGACCAGGGCGCTCAACGGGTTGGAGCAATGCCACAGCAGGCAGGGGTGCGTGCCGTGTGTTCCGAGCTCTTCATATGAGGAGCTCAGTATGTCACCTGAACCTTGACTTTTCCAAGAAGTTTCTTCACGCAACCACACCAGTGTTTTGACGCGCTATGTGTCATTGTCCTAAACCAAACGCACTTAGTAAAAATATCACGCTAACCGGAATTTGCTCACTTAGGGAACCCAACTGGTAAGAAATTTTTGCCTCAGAAGGCAAAACCTAACTGATACAACGTTATGGTATACCGTGGGATGGTTCGTTGTCCGTTGCAGACAATATTTAGTCAGTATGGTTGTGGAACGTCGAGGGTAGGCTGCGGCATTCGTGCCTCGGGAACTCCTAAAGAAGTGGTCACTGACGCTGGTAATGTACTATTGACGCTTGATGTGTTCGGTGCCCAGGACTCTGACGTGTTTACACCTTGACAAGGACGTGGTGACCACATCAAAGCGGCAACAACACTGCAGAGGCCAGTGGATCATTGGTCGCGAAAGACGCCGCCATTGGTATTTGAGGCCACCGCGCACCCTCCGTGGGGTAAGGGTTCCCAACCTGACCTCCCCGAACCCGAATCTGTACACAGAGGGTGCTCGGTATAGTGTTTGTCTTGTTGGGCTGAACATAGTTACTTGGACACAATTGCCCAACAGGAGCCCCTTGCTGACGAACGAGCTGTGTACACGCGAGTTTGGTGTGGGGCTACTTGGCTGATAATATCTCCAGGCATGTATTACACGAAACCTTTCAGCGTGACCCCAACCCCCCCCCCCCTCCCTTCCCATCTCTCTAAATAATCGTTTCTTGTTTCACAGGAATTGCTGCTGTGTAGTGCCAGACCACAATACCAGTAGCAGTAGTTTTGCCTCCGCGCATCCGAGTTGCGGCCCTTGCCTGCAACACGAACAAACTCTGTGCTTGCAGTGGCTGGACGCGTTTCCCCTACGAAATTCCAACCGCAGCAGTACTACTTACTGCAGAAGCAATACCACCCTGTACGGACAGAGATATTCCCCTATCGAACCGATCGTGCCGGTGACATCTACGGGCGTGGGTGGGGCGTATAGCGAGCGTCTGCTGAGGCCTAGTGGCGATTTGCAGGCAACGGTAAAGGGGGCCGTTGTCGTTGCTATTAATAGTGGTACGGTGGGGGTGGTCGTCTCGTAAAAAACAAATGGAACCTGAACACGCTGTGGGCGATGAGGCGAAGTCAGGACCACCTAGTAGGATATTGAATGACCGACGTTTCTAAAGTTGATCGCATGGAACTGTGAAAACTGATGGGTAAACGTCAAAGAGCTTGAACCTCTAGCCTCGGGCCTAGTCTGTTTTTGTATAGTGCAACTCCCACTAATATTTACGCCTGGTTCCGAGAAAGGAGTAATACTGTTGGAGGTTTCGCGGGGTTGATATTGTCGAAAACTATTTGAGTTGAAGTAAATAGACGTAGAAAACTCGGGAAACACGGCGAGGGCATTCTCCTGCCTGCATCCGGTGCGGTAGAGGCCGCTACCTCCTAGCGGCCGCTGAAGGGCGCGGTGGACGCCTTGGTAGGGGACAAGACACGTTGGGGTGGCTTGATGGCGTGATTCACCGATGACGAGCGAAAAACAAAAAAGGAGCGCCCGCGTCCTCCACGTTCTTCTCGAAGGCAGCTGTGGGTCGGCAGTGGAATCCGGATCGGACCGCGAGTGACAGATGTGAAAGCCTACAGTAGTTTGGGTATGAATATGCGCGGCCCATATCGACATAGTCTATAGCTCTGAAGGTCTGCCACGGAATAGGGATCGATGGACGCGAGCGCACACAAATCTTCGTCGAGGATGACACACGTGCGTCGGAACGGCGGGCAGTCAGTGTGCTTCGTCAAGTATTTTTAGTCGCAGCAGTGGCACTACTGTAAGGGATACAATAGTTCCGGTGTAATCATGCGCACCATCGGTACGACCGTCCCAGTAACTGTTTAGCTTTTAGGATACACGGGCGCCGCGCCACACCTGCTTGCCGTAGCAGTTCATTATAGCATGTTACTGTGGTAGAATCTCCGTGTATAGCTTACATCCAGCCCCTCTGACTGTTTGAACGCGTGGAAACATTCCACACGGATGCGTACTTGGTATTTGTTGGCAAAACGTTAAGCTACAATAGTATTGGTAGTAGGTATTACAGGTACATCTATTGGAAACAATGAGTGTATGCACAACAATTACTCAACGGGGCAAGCAACAGCACGAGTATCTTGAAAGTAGGTTTGGGCCTGCAACCGCCCCGAAACAAGGACGAATCTACCTCCCAACACATCGCCAAATGTCGCCATGAGTAGTTGTCAACCCGACAACCATAGGCCGTTATTCACCACAAGAGATACCGGTACATCACAACAGTCACCGGTGCGCTTCGCCTTTTTAGCAATCGCGGCAGGTGCTTGCCCCTTCACTGTTCACGCGCGCCTGTAATCTAAAATGGAGTCTACTGCCTTAGATGCGCACTACGATGGGGATGCACCTACTAGTAGCATTGCCTGAAGAGCTTAATGAACCACCCAGAAACCCAACCCTGAAAGCAATCACAGCGCACCCAGACTATCGAGGTAAATACCTACTATGCGTTCCGGCTAGACACGCAAAAACTCGTCGAAAATACAAATAATATTACAGCGATAAGTCATACGCCTTGTAGGACAACTCCTCAGTTGGGGGAGCCCCCCCGTCAGCCATCCGAATTTCGGCGAAAATCGTGCTGCAGTTGTCCTACGACGCGTCGCTACGATAATTGTGCGGCGCTATGTCTACCATCAGTTTGAGCAACCTGATAAGTATCTGGAGCATGACAGCACCAAGAATCCCAAACACCCATTCGATTTTGGCTGAGCGCAAAAAACGGATAACCCCAGGCATACCCAACACAAAAACCGTATCACTCGACGGAGGGTTGACGGCGCCGCTAAGGGCGAACATCCCGGAGAGTCGAGGGGGTCACACGCTTCACTGATGGAGTCGAACGAACGGACTAAGCAGAAGAGGGGATGCACACGTCCTCGCCAGTGAAGCCAATGAGCGTTGCTCCGTCGGCAACCTCTCCGAAGAGGCAGTTTAGGTCGTCCTGTCAAGATGGGAATAGGACACGGTCGGGAAAAATAGTTTGTGAGGTAAGGGCACCCCAGAAACGCAGGCGGCGCGACGTACGGTAACTATATGTAGCCGAGCGTGTTAATGTGACCGGCCCGGTTTAGCGCACGCTCGTAGCAATAGCGGTTGATTGACGAGAGCATCTCGAAATCGTCCATATTTCTGTTTACCCCCTCTTTGAAATTAAAAACAGCAGCCTGCAACGATCGCTATCCTGTTGTGCTTCGATAGCATCCACCAAAGTGATAACCCCCGCCCCGGCTACCGTGATTTGAGGCCAATGCTGTTTAACTTTTCGGACCCTCCTGTCAGTAGCACGCACCGCAAGCGGGTCGCCGGTGGCTTCCCCGTTCCTGTACCGAACCACATCTGGGTTTTCGAAAGTGAGTGACCCTTCCAGAACGGCGAATGCCGCGCCCGAGTCGGCGCTGTTGCCGTCAAAAGTGACCGATTTGCTGAAGCTGGACGATGGTGCAAACAACGGGTGCGGGACGTAGGTTGAGGCGCAAAAGCGGCAGTGGTGTGTTTAGATATGAGCACTGTTGCAGGCACAGGGTTCTGTAGGTGTTCTACGGCCTAGGTGTACGCCCAACGAAACATAATATACTCGTATATACCCAACAGAATACATCGTGACCGTGACGGGCGACAGCTGTGATACTGCTGTGTTTGTGTCTCGAAAGCCGCACCAAACTGACTGTTGCTTCGTACAATCCTCCGGTATCTAACAGTGCTAACGATAGCATCCAGTCAATGCTGAAATCCCCCTCGGTGCATGCATGGTAGGGGGGGGTACATGCAATAGTATCAAGCTCCTCACTCTAGGAGCTCTAATCTTCACCGAAAACCTGGCATAAAAAAAAGTACACTATCAAAGAAAATTCCCATGGACCAGGTTTGGAACAAAATCGATCACAAAAAAAAATATCTTGTAGGATGTCGGGTGGTTTCTCAGTCGCGAAGATCCAAGCGTCATAATGGCTTTGACCTACACGAGAAAGCGTCTGTTGCTCACGTAACATCGCCCCCACGCACGGCGATCCCTCCGCCGTAGTCAGCCGCAGTGTTGTTGTTGAACTGAGCGGCGGATTTGAACCTGCAGGGTGTCAGGTGACCACCGCACATAACGTCGGAACAACAAAGTCGTCCGGAGTTTTGCCGCCGACACAAGGGAAACGACACCGGCAACGAGCAGGAAGCGTTCAAGGTGGGCTCAGAAACAACACAGGCTCATCGCAAGGTTTAGGTGGAGTAACCTTTCAAGGCACCTCACGAGGTGCGACCCCATCGATCGTAACGTTATGGAACAGGCAGTGGCTCTCGGGTTTCGTTTTACCAAGACAGGCCGCACCTGTATCCTACCTAGGCGAGCATACCCGAGTATCTTGAAAGTAGGTTTGGGCCTGCAACCGCCCCGAAACAAGGACGAATCTACCTCCCAACACATCGCCAAATGTCGCCATGAGTAGTTGTCAACCCGACAACCATAGGGCGTTATTCACCACAAGAGATACCGGTACATCACAACAGTCACCGGTGCGCTTCGCCTTTTTAGCAATCGCGGCAGGTGCTTGCCCCTTCACTGTTCACGCGCGCCTGTAATCTAAAATGGAGTCTACTGCCTTAGATGCGCACTACGATGGGGATGCACCTACTAGTAGCATTGCCTGAAGAGCTTAATGAACCACCCAGAAACCCAACCCTGAAAGCAATCACAGCGCACCCAGACTATCGAGGTAAATACCTACTATGCGTTCCGGCTAGACACGCAAAAACTCGTCGAAAATACAAATAATATTACAGCGATAAGTCATACGCCTTGTAGGACAACTCCTCAGTTGGGGGAGCCCCCCCGTCAGCCATCCGAATTTCGGCGAAAACCGTGCTGCAGTTGTCCTACGACGCGTCGCTACGATAATTGTGCGGCGCTATGTCTACCATCAGTTTGAGCAACCTGATAAGTATCTGGAGCATGACAGCACCAAGAATCCCAAACACCCATTCGATTTTGGCTGAGCGCAAAAAACGGATAACCCCAGGCATACCCAACACAAAAACCGTATCACTCGACGGAGGGTTGACGGCGCCGCTAAGGGCGAACATCCCGGAGAGTCGAGGGGGTCACACGCTTCACTGATGGAGTCGAACGAACGGACTAAGCAGAAGAGGGGATGCACACGTCCTCGCCAGTGAAGCCAATGAGCGTTGCTCCGTCGGCAACCTCTCCGAAGAGGCAGTTTAGGTCGTCCTGTCAAGATGGGAATAGGACACGGTCGGGAAAAATAGTTTGTGAGGTAAGGGCACCCCAGAAACGCAGGCGGCGCGACGTACGGTAACTATATGTAGCCGAGCGTGTTAATGTGACCGGCCCGGTTTAGCGCACGCTCGTAGCAATAGCGGTTGATTGACGAGAGCATCTCGAAATCGTCCATATTTCTGTTTACCCCCTCTTTGAAATTAAAAACAGCAGCCTGCAACGATCGCTATCCTGTTGTGCTTCGAGAGCATCCACCAAAGTGATAACCCCCGCCCCGGCTACCGTGATTTGAGGCCAATGCTGTTTAACTTTTCGGACCCTCCTGTCAGTAGCACGCACCGCAAGCGGGTCGCCGGTGGCTTCCCCGTTCCTGTACCGAACCACATCTGGGTTTTCGAAAGTGAGTGACCCTTCCAGAACGGCGAATGCCGCGCCCGAGTCGGCGCTGTTGCCGTCAAAAGTGACCGATTTGCTGAAGCTGGACGATGGTGCAAACAACGGGTGCGGGACGTAGGTTGAGGCGCAAAAGCGGCAGTGGTGTGTTTAGATATGAGCACTGTTGCAGGCACAGGGTTCTGTAGGTGTTCTACGGCCTAGGTGTACGTCCAACGAAACATAATATACTCGTATATACCCAACAGAATACATCGTGACCGTGACGGGCGACAGCTGTGATACTGCTGTGTTTGTGTCTCGAAATCCGCACCAAACTGACTGTTGCTTCGTGCAACCCTCCGGTATCTAACAGTGCTAACGATAGCATCCAGCCAATGCTGAAATCCCCCTCGGTGCATGCACGGTAGGGGGGGGTACATGCAATAGTATCAAGCTCCTCACTCTAGGAGCTCTAATCTTCACCGAAAACCTGGCATAAAAAAAAAGTACACTATCAAAGAAAATTCCCATGGACCAGGTTTGGAACAAAATCGATCACAAAAAAAAACATCTTGTACGATGTCGGGTGGTTTCTCAGTCGCGAAGATCCAAGCGTCACAATGGCTTTGACCTACACGAGAAAGCGTCTGTTGCTCACGTAACATCGCCCCCACGCACGGCGATCCCTCCGCCGTAGTCAGCCGCAGTGTTGTTGTTGAACTGAGCGGCGGATTTGAACCTACAGGGTGTCAGGTGACCACCGCACATAACGTCGGAACAACAAAGTCGTCCGGAGTGTTGCCGCCGACACAAGGGAAACGACACCGGCAACGAGCAGGAAGCGTTTAAGGTGGGCTCAGAAACAACACAGGCTCATCGCAAGGTTTAGGTGGAGTAACCTTTCAAGGCTCCTCACGAGGTGCGACCCCATCGATCGTAACGTTATGGAACAGGCAGTGGCTCTCGGGTTTCGTTTTACCAAGACAGGCCGCACCTGTATCCTACCTAGGCGAGCATACTCGTCAATATCCCAAGATATGTGGCGGTAAAGAACCGTAGGGACTGGCATACGCCACAATACTCAGATACGACATAATTTGCGCCCTATGGTGAACACGGTATTACGGACAGTCCCTCCAAACGAAAACCGACCGCGACAAATCCAGCCCGTTGAGGGGACGCAAGACAGACGAATGCGAAAGGTGGTCAAAACTTACTTCATTGACCCGCCGCGGTTGTCCACTGCGCCACCGCTGTCCCTGTACTCGTTGTTGTTGAAGTACGCCTTTCCGTAAAAGCTGCGGAAATTTCGTCGGGTACGTTAGCGGGCGACAGCAATCACGCGGGAAAATATGTTTTACCTCGAAAACGTTTGACATCGGGCGAGTAGTGCTCATGCCTGCACGTCTTGTGGACAGGCGCCGGCGGCTTGCACACGGACGGCGCAAGTTGAGAGGTCGATCATCATGTTGCACTCGTTATACATACATACATGTGTGGGCGGTGGACAGATGTTTGAACCTGCTTACGTCATCTCCGCCTCGTTGTAAACGGCCACACCCTCTCCGCAGTCGTTGTCCTGGAACGTTGCCTCTCCTCTGAAGCTGCGCAGAGGGGTGTGCGTATTTCGGGATGGCGTGAATGGGACGGTGCGGCGAAGGGAGACGGGGTTTGTTTAGGACACAGGGATAACAATGAGCTCGGAGGTGTATTGGGAAACATGAGTCCGACGAAGGGCGTTCACAGCAAGGGTACATTTTAACCGGAAGCGCGATGAGCATGGGCGTGTGGTGGGTGACATGAACCAAATCAACGGTGTCCAACAAAACGTTTAATTGCACAGTAAGCGCAGTGATCTTGAGGGCGGTGGGCGTGTACGGGATCGAGGGCATACAAGCAAACATGGGGTGAAACTCAAGATATTAAGTTCACTTACCGCAGACTAGCCGAACCTAACGGGGGGGGGGGGTTCGGGGTCAAACATGGGGTGAGCGCGGAGCAGGGCACTTCAACTCACACAAGTTTTGTCGTATCGTGGTTCGCCACACTACAGCCAAACGCCCCGTCGAAGTTGAAAGCATTGTTCTCGAAGAACGCATCCTTGGAAAACCTGTCCGCCGAGTACGCACAAGCGTCCAAAAACAGTTTGCACACGACGAGGGTAAAAGCCGCGGCGTGCAAGGGGAAGAATCAAAATGAGATATCTGCAATCGTACGTGCCACGACAGCCGCCTGTGCTATCACCAACCATATATGCGAAAAGAAACTGAGGAAGTTTACGCGCCGTCAAACCAAAAGTAGTACAAACAAAGGTCGGCCCAATGGCGATGCAATATATTCGAAATTGAAACCGCTGCACTTGTCCTGCACGCGGTTTCTGACACACACACACGATGTGATACAGACAACGCGTACTACGAAAGGGGCAGCACTTTGTGGGGGAAATGTGTATGGCCGACTATTACTGACTATCACTGACTAACCGATAAAACGGCGGATGCTACGATAGACCTGCACCGTTTTGTTTTTTGAGGTTAAGTCACTTCAGGCGCTCTATACCCCCACCCAAAAATCATGTTGGGAGGAAATGACAAGTGTTACCCGATGAATATTCCCATGGCCTAGCGATACATGAAAAAAAAACAGTGCAACACAAAAACGGATTTTCGACGACTTTGGGGTTAAGGAGCCCCGTCATTCAGGAATCGTTTCATCCAAAAAAGCCAAAAAAAGGTATACCTCTACCGTAGCATGCGTCAAACTCAAGTGAGGAACTGCATTAGGGAACTGCATGATATCGATGGAAGGACTTCATTTGTGTTTTGTCCCACGTAGACCGCAATGGGATTGCCCATAGGGTAGCACTTTCAGCTTTTGTCAAGTCAAGGTCCGCTTTGTGTGAGGCATACAGCTAGGTGAGGCATTCACCTACTCAAGTGGGGCGCCTCGGAGACACTACGGCTGTAGGATGCATCCCTATCATAGCCTGTGTCTGACCAGAACCAGCCTCCACACTGACCTGACATATGCCGAGTCCTTGTTATCCAGGGCGAGGTAACGGTTGTCTTTGAACGTAGCGTTACCGCGGAACCTGGGGGGTAGAAATACGAGACAGTATACGGCATGAGTTCCGTTCTTGAGTTTGAGCGATTAACACTATTAATAATACCACGCGTTGCCTGGAAAAGTCGTCACTTTAGCCAAGATAACTGATACAGCGCGTATGTGCACGATCCATCACTCCGCTAGCCGTTTGATATTTGAAAGGCATGTAATAGCAGCTATATATAGATTTAGACGATATGTGTGGCAGGTATAGCCACGATGGAAACCATATCACCCGGCCTCTCACGAGTTTGTTGCAGAAAAACTTGCAATCGAATCGTGTGTAATCGTTCGACCGCAAAATCTCTCGGCCTTCGAAGAACAAAGAAAGTATGAAATTTAGTGTTGCCCCGATCAATATGTTAGACGTTTCAAGGCGAGTCCCTGGCCAAGACTAGTCCCTGGGACGCGTTGGCTTAGAGAAATCTCCTGCGAACAACTTATATCTACTGAACTATAGGACAAGTTTGAGATTAGGACATGAAGTATATGGTGACGACCATAGCATTCGTGACCATGAACTAGACCACAGCGGGAAGCGTTTGCGCGACGTGCACACACCCATGCCTACCGGAACATGTTGCAAGCAAATGGCCATAAGTCGAGATCCAGGACAGAGATTCGGCAAACGACAAATATGTCGGTGTACTCACTTGACGACCCCGCTGTTGTCACGGAAGACGTTCCCGCCGTCCTGAAAGAGTACGCGTTTTTTAAACCTTAAAACGGGCGTGCAAATAATACAAAAACAAGTGGAGGGAAGGAATTTTATAAGCTTTAGATGATCGGAGACCTCGTCGTTTGGAAGCGTGTCGAGAACGCGCCAATGTACATCGAATACACCCATATTTGCCATACCCATTTCGAGCACATGCACGATATATATTACATTTTCGATTGAGGCTGCTTTACGACGACTCCATAATGTCTGCGCGGCACATGATAACGAACCTCTGCTTCCATGGTCTGCGTTACCCCACCACGACTTAGCTATGCGTTCCACTACTGCAAAATCGTCCCACGGTCAATGCCAAGTACAGCTGCGAAGGGGTTAACGAAATATCTCGGTTCGCAATAATGCAGAGCAACGGAGTTGCAGATCTGACTACCAAGAAACCAGATCGACAAGAATAACAAGGAATGCGAAAACGAACAAAGGCGGGGGGTGCGAGATACTTACTCAATGCTCCCGGCGTTGAAGAAAAGGTTGCGCACGTTGGACACCTCCTTCGCCACAACCTGACCCTCAAAGGTAGCACTGCCGCCCTCCTCCACTTTAACGGTGTTGCCGACGTAATTGGTGCGATGTTGCCCCTGAGCGGACGCCGGAAACCAAACGAGAAGGATGCCGTCGAGTAGGAAGGAATAAAGTCTACACGCGAAATGAACGTGGTTTCTGTCGTGATAGGCACACCAACCTCTCGACAAGTTCGTAGGCAGAGCTGAAAACGGTCGAAAGACATTTCATATGCAGTGTAGAATCGACGATCGACCTTGCCGGCATGGCCACCCTCCCACCTTTCCTGCTTTCGATCCGGAAGAGAGACGACTGCTACCGGAAAATGTGCAACCCACAATTCAGCCTACAGCGGAAGCGAAAACGACCCGCGCTGCGATTTAGGTTAGAAATTTTAAGGGAAAAAAAAAACAGCTCTCAACTGATGGGGATTAGTTGGAAGGCAACTCATGTTCTGCTACGTCTAAGCATGAGTTCATTACCTGGGCCATGGGATTGTTCGCTTTGATACATGTTTTGTTAGTTCCTGAGGTCCCCTACGAATATAGGAGGGGTTCCCCAGAGATAGTGTCGCAAACATTGGACCTCGTACCCCTATCGCAGAAGGCGTTTTTTACACACCTTTCACACACCAGGTGCCACGCATCAAACAGAGGATTCCGTCAACAGCGCTACTATTCCGTCCCTTCCCACATACGTGTATACTGCTTACCTCGGTGTTGGGTCCGAACTTTGTTTTGGGCATGTCGAACACAATGTTGGCCCCGGACATGACGGCGAATCCCACGTTCACGAACCTGAGGGCACCGGGAGCGAGGGAGAGTTGTTGCCACCATAGTTGCAAGTTTTGGGCGGGGCCGTGCAGTTACTGGTGACGCGGTGAAGGATCTTGCATGGGAGACACATCAACCCCGCAGAGAAGCACAGTGCAGCAAACTGATGCACTGCTGTCACCTAGTTCATCCTATCACCACGATCTGTGAAACAAACCTTGCGTCCGGCGTCTCTGTGACTCCCCTACAACCTCCGTCGTGTAATACATGAGACTTGTCTATACGTTAAACTACAGTAATGCAAAAACAAAAGCTGTGTACCTAGATTAGTGGGGTATATAGATGCCGGGCGAAGGCTCTTTCCGAAACACTCGTCTGATTTGTTTGCCTTTTTTCCGCGCTGGAATTGCGTGCGGTATTGAACCGGTCTGCACGAGGGACGTCGTCTATAGCGGACTTGAACCGAACACAAAATAAAACAGACTGGAAAACGAAGGCGGCAGACACATACTACGCTCGCCCCGACTCGCTATATTCGGTGGCTCTAGAGTTTCAACGTTCTCGTTTATTACTTCTTTAGTTTATCGCATATGGCGGGCAACGATTTCCTGGCCCCAAGGTATGCGTGGAAGGCCCTACGGCACCAAATATATACTCTATCCAACCAACTGTTCGAAAACAAATACGCAAAGGAATTAATGACAAACCCAGTATCACCCCCTTCTCTCACGTTCCATGAGCCCCTAGCGGAAGGGGCAGTTTTTTCAGGGTGGCATTGCTTGTATTGTGTGCTGAGACTTTCGAACGATAGTCGAGGGAATGCCCCAACGTGAGGGAATGCTCCAACCCCGGTAGTGCTGGAATCGCCCGGAATACCGCAACAATTTTTGTTATCGTCGCCAGCGATATACAGACGACGCCCAAAAGTACTCATCAAAATACATGAAGCCGTACCTGACATTGTTGGAGCTCTTGAGCGTGAGGGTGCCGCCATCGACAACGACAGTCTCCAGTCCGTTCGCGTCGACCTCGGCATTTTCGCCGATCTCTTCACATTCGATTGTGTCCACTGCGTCGAGGTTGATTTCCATGTCGCCCGTCATTGGTGACGGAATGTCGAGGTACTGGTCGATGTCCACGCATGCTGCTCTGCGAGTTTTGGTATCCCGCGGCCAATCACGGAAAGGGGGGGGGGTGTGGGGGGCAGAAGGGTTGAATTCGTTGCGAAGCAAAACAGCCACGGGTATAAACAACCAATACCAGGTGCTGTACCAAGTACCTTACGCTGTCCTGCTGTAGAGCTGGACCACGTAAATATATACGTAACGGTACCTGTTTCGAAAAATTGTAACAGTAAGGGCACACACCACCCATTCAGTCGCGGTAAGAACGTTGAACAACTGTCCCGGTTAACGATTTTTACTATGTTTACACACGAAGTACGTACCACCAGCAGTACCAGTCATTTCAGCTCTCGGTGTCCTGGGGACTCGCGAGGACTCAGTCATTTAAGCTTTCAGTACTCTGGGGAATCGCGAGGACTCAGTAATTTCAGCTTGTGGTACCCTGGGAACTCAGTGTTACTTGAAAAAAATCTCGGACCCGCGAGTCAAGGGTTAAGTCCCGATGACTGGTACCGGTACTCTGCCAACCTTTTCCATTTTTTTTTTAAAAGGGCGAGAACAAAATCCACAAAAAATGAAATTTATTTTTCTTGGACACGTTTTGGTTCGGTACTCGCGAGGACTCAGCCATTTCAGCTTTTGGTACACTTGGAACTCGCGAGTACTCATTCATTTCAGCCTCTGGCACCCTGAGGACTCATTTTTTTTAAAGGGCTCGGACTCGCGAGTCAGTGAGTCTCGATAACTTGAATTGGACTCTTGACGACCTTTGCAAGCATTCCATCAATCAATGTAATCAAGGAATTCCATACATATCATCAACAATCAAAATATTAAAAACAATATTGATATTTGGCAGGCCGAGCGTACATTTCTTGCGTGAGAAAGAGCGTGTTTAAAAGTTACTCATAAATCGAAACGTATTATATTGGGGTTCATTGTTTCCCCGATATCTGCAAGGCGTCCGTGTTGGCAATAAATGCTATTAATATTAATATATTAATATTAATATACAAATCGTACAGCAGTATGCTGTTTGTTGTACCGCAGTTGTACTGGTTGTCCTGTCGTGTGCTGCAAAGCTCCGTCAAGCGTTGTTAGTGTTCCATTTACAGGCGGAAATATACCACACACTTGCGCAACGACTACACGTACCAGGTACCAGGTGTCATACTACGAGTACGTACACGGGGTGTGCATTGTTGTGGCAACGAGTTCACGCGAGAACGGCGACAACAACATCAACGACAACAACGCAATATATACACGTACCCTGTGCCAGTACGGGTACGACGTGTAAGGAACTATTTTGCCGCCTTGGTACGGCGAGATATTGACCGAAACAACGCGAATTTTGTTGTTGTTAACCGTCCACGAGCAGCGTGGTCCACGAGCAGCGTGGTCGCCCAGCAGTGCGGGTAGGACCATGCTGCCTGCGCCCATGCCGTGCGGCTCCTTCCATCGAAACTCGGACATCAACTTGTGTCACCCCCCAATCATCAATCGCGCAATGGGCGTTGCGGTAAAGTTTGTTTTATATCGATATTTTCCGTCGGATTGGGAGGATCGAAAAGGTCGGTTTCCGATCCACTCTAAATTCGAGGGGGATGTGTCTGGATGCCCTCCCGATGGTCAATCGGATCAAGTTCGTAGATTGTTGTGCTCTTCCTGGGGGCGGCTGATACGAGAGTTGAAAACTGCTTCGTGTCTTGCCCGCGGGTTTGTGTGGGTGGGTCTAAAATCATTAAGTAGAACGGGAGACAAATCGTTTTCGGTACGTAAGGAGTCATGAAATGTCAAAATCAATACGAGAGCGTAGGTCATGGGCAACAATTTTGTTTCAGGAGCCGGATCGATCTGACTCCATTTCCATCACGAAAAGAGCCTCTTACTAAAAATACGACTCGGTATACCCCTGATACCTGATACCATACGTGGACGGATTAGAAAAATGTCACTTTCTCGGGCTGTTGATACTTTTTTAAGTTAGATTTTCGATGAGGACGCCGAGCATAATCAATAGTAGACGAACCTAACTGGGCCTGTAGTTTGACTGTACGTAGCGTCCTACGCGGCCACAGCAGAGTGCAGATACCTGGTACCAAACAGGAGCTCCGGAATGGTCAAAGTTGTTGCTTCTGAGCACTTTCGTTTCTTGATGCAAACACAGCAATGTTTGCCCCCCCCTGCAGATTCGAGGCCCCCAGCAACTCCTAGAGACCATCACGAACAAGCTTATAACGTTGGTCGATAGCGGGTCTGAGCACTAGAACTAGATATATGCCGTGCTTGGTAACGAGTACGTACGTACGGTAGTGATCTCGTACCATAATGGTGTTATTAATAGTCAGGAATAGTGCTGTATTGCTACGAAAAAGCCGGAATATGTATTTTTCAAAACGCTCATTTGTGGGAGCCATGCCTTATTCCACGCTACGCATACAAAGAAGAAACTGTTGCAAGCTTCGAGTCGAACCTTCGAACCTTGAGTACTTGTACTCACACATATACGTATACAATTCGACGGGAGTCGACGAGGGAAGAAAGTGCTGAACTCACCTCGGGATAAAAAAGCAAGGCACGCACCGTAGTGGGGAGGAAGGAGAAGAGTGACCCCGGATCTGGGTTACGACTACTCTACTACAGTTGTAGTATGTAAAGAGGGAGATAGAACAGAAGGGCGACGATGATAAATAGGATTGAAAATAACAAAAAAAACATGATGAGACCTACGTACTCGTCCAGTATATAATATCCGGTATATAATAAGAAATAGGAAATCTCGTTCAGGCTGGATTTCTTATTTCGAGAGAGGGTGCTTTCTACACTACAGTAAACGTAATTTCAATACAACGACTCCCGAGTTTCTTATTGTCCTCTTGATATCAGCCTGGCTTTCTTGCTGGCCTGTTTCTTATTGGGTGTCCTGTACTGTACAGCAGTAGTAGTAGACTAGTTCTTTCTCTCGGCCGCAGCGGCCCCTTAACTCCCTAAGAACTGGTCCAACGTACAAGCAGTATTTCGGGACAAACTACTGTACATGGAATCGGCGTGGGATATTTTTTTCGGCTATGAATAGGTTAAGAAAGCACGATTGTGTCTCCCACCGGAAACCAGCTTTTTCGATCCAAGTATCATATCTGACTGCCTATGGATTAGCATAAAGTTTCAAGAGGGCTGAGTATAGCAGAGTATAAAGGGAAAGCTCCTCCGACATTGAGGTTCCACCAAATATGGGGTTCGGAGTAGTGGTCCCTCCGTAGTGCCGGTTGGGTAGTGCCCGTTGCGGGAGTAGTGCCGGTATTTTTTACCCCTTACGAGTACCGGAATATATATTTTGGCTGCCACAAGTAGCCACAATAGTTTTTAATTTTCGCACGGTACTACTGTACCGGTACTACTGCTGTATACTCGTACCTTTGAAGCAAATCCCGAATGTGGAGTAGTGCCGGTTGACGCAGTATGAGTACGTCGGTAGTGCCGGTGTTTCAGGTTGGCACACACCGGTACTACAGCTATAAAATAGTAGTACTCGTACTCGTATTGATACTGCTGTACTGAGGGACCATTACCCTGTGGTATACCCTCGTAGACGTTTTGTATTTAGAGCAGCTGAGTTGTCTACCAAATCGATCATGGTTTACAGTACGAGTAGTAGTAGTTCGATAGGCAAGCACGCCATGGCTGTACTCGTACTTGTAGTCGGTTTCCAGACACAAGAACCAGGAGGTTAGGATGCTACTGACTGTACGTACCTTCTCTGTGAGCGAGGGGCCACTTCTTTTCCACACGGCAAGGTACGTAGAATCGGTTTGTTCCAAGGACCCTCAGTGAAGTTCTCGCCGATACGCAAGCATCACGCCGCCGCCGTTGGCGCAGTATGCCACAACGCTAACACGACATCGAGGTATGATATCGAGATGTACAGCAACATACCAGATATCGATCAATGATGTGATGAGTGAGTGAATCGACGTTGATATTCTGTCGTGTTTCCCATTGTCGTCTTCGTCGTCGTCTCAGCACACCCTACTTGCAAGCCTGCAGCTAGCTGGGGTGCTACAGGAGACAATCAATGCACCAGGAACCCTTCAAGACAACTGCCATGATAGTCTCTATCCCTACCCCTTTGAGGCCGCGTGGCAACGAGGTGTATCAGCTACCAGAGGCACAGATGTGAATTACGACTGCTGCTGCTGCTTGCTGCTACAGCAGCAGCTGCTTTGTCTGGTAGCCCCTTAAAGCAGCACAGCAAGCAGTAGATAGACCGACCAAGATAAACTTGCGCGAATGGTTGAACCTACCTGGCCGTGGACAAAACAGAAGAGGTCGCCAACGCAAGCAAAGCCCAAGACTTCACCATCCTGAAGTAATATGTCAGTAACAGCGGTAGAGGGTGTGGTGTCGAGATCGGGAGGTAGGGAGAGACTGTTTAGACGGATGAGTACTGCTGCTGCTGCTGCTGCTGCTGCTTGTTGCTATGTTTGGCACTGGTGCGGCGTGTTCTCTGGGGCGGCAGACCAAGTTGGAAATTCAGAACTCGGAAATTCCGATTTATCTCGTCACGACCAGTTTACGCAACCAGTTATACGCATACGTACTCGTACGTACGTACGTATGTACGTATATACGTACAGTACGTATACGTATACAAATTGGTTTTACTGTAGTTGTCGTATTTTACACAAGCGGTGTGTTTGATGGCAATCTCAATTGGCCCTGACGAGTGGTCTGCAGAACTGCTGTAATGACCTCTTCCAAGGTTTTGCTGATTGACACCCCGAACTCTGGCCGCCAGCAGCTTGCGCATGATTCTTGCATGATTGGACATGTCCACATCCATCCATGTAAAATATGCACGTGCAACATATTTCAGGAAACGGCAAAGAAAAAACTGCAGAAACGCGGCAACCACTCCTCCTTTCTGAAAAAAAAAACTTCAATTTAACCCATTCAGGACTGAAAAAGTATCCCACACTAATTTCAAGTAGTTTTTCCCCCAAAACGGGGGACCAGTTCTTAAGGGGTTAAGGCATCAGTACAGCTGCTGCAGTATAGGACACCATCATAAGAAACAGGAAAGCTGGCGCACAGGCTGGGTTTCTTATTTGAGAGAGGGTGCTTTCAACACTAATTTCAAGATAACGAATCTCGAATTTCATATAATATGTTCGTCTATATCAGCCTCGAATTCCGTATGATATGTCAGCCTGCCTGATGGCTTATTTCTTGTAAGCTTAATTCTTAGTAGGTTTCCTGTACTGTACAGACAGGAAGATATCGAGGGCTAATATTAGACATGGTGCTGACAGCCTAGATAATGGTGGCTGACGGCACTGCTGAAGGAGTTAATGGCGCAGGTGACGAACCCCACGTGGGCGTGGCACAGGTGCCGTCTGGGGCTGATGATGCTCTCGAGTCAATGCCAACCAAACAGCCTCCCCATCTTTTTCCCAAGTCAAAACGCTAACGGGAATATGGCCGCCCGGGAGGGCTCACCACCTCTTCGGTCTACGAGATGTGCTTGGATCCGATCTCCAGACCACTCATTCCTAAACGACGGTGTCGTCTAGCTGTCGGATCTCTGCTGCACGCGAAAACGGGATTGATTAGAATATGAGGGCTACTTGCTTAAAATAGCCATGATTTTGCCATTTTGTCGTGTTTGTCGATGGAAAGTTTTTTTTTGCCAAAAAAGACTTGCCAAGTTTTGGTTGCCAAAATAACAAGTTTTTTTTTGCAATTCGTTGTGTCGTTAAAAACGACCCTTCGCATGTTGCGGAGTGCCCCTCGTACATCGTTCGAACGGCATGCTCGTCCAGTCTACTGTCGCTTTTGTGCATTGCTCTTGTCATGCAAGGCGGCACAGGACCACTTGGCAAAACAAATGCGAAGTACCTTGCTGGCTGGCTGAGCTACGGCGACGGATCGCTTGGTTCAACATCACGGATTCGAAAAAGTAACCGAAAAACAAAGGGTATACCCTCTGGTACTTGATTTTTACTACTGTACTTTCCCTCACAATCCTGACAACCAGCAACTATACTGAAGCTTTGTTTTGGGGCAACTGCCCTTTCTTACATCATTGATTGTTTAGCCGGGGAGGGTGAACAGCGGTCTCGGTACAGGCACTCGTATAGGGGACTGCATCCCCCCCCCCCCATCACATTTATTTATGATCTTCGCCCTTCCTTTTTCTCTCTCCTTCTTAGTCGCAAGTCAGACCCGTGATCACAAAGTTGGCTCTTCCCCCTGCCCCCCCACTACGGTTCTTGCCTTTCATTTTTATCGCGAGGAGATTTCAGCATCTTCTTCCCTCGTCAACTTTCGTCGAAGTGTGCTTACCCACTCTATAATATGCGCTCTCGACAGTTGGTGTCATTTGTTAATAAAAATCTCCGTACGGAGACTCGAACCCTCGACCTCCAACCTAACAGGCTTCGTGGTTACCTGCAATTAATAGGCCACCGGGGTGACCGGCATTATTGGTGTAAACTTGTCAAG
Organism: Saccharina japonica; assembly: GCA_008828725.1. Classification (NCBI taxonomy): domain Eukaryota; class Phaeophyceae; order Laminariales; family Laminariaceae; genus Saccharina; species Saccharina japonica. Next base: position 352,781 of record MEHQ01001257.1, on the reverse strand, counting down.
AGCTTTCAGGTATGATTGATAGGTATACAGTGTTAATTTCAATCCCAATATTGACAAGAGCGGCGGCGGGCGAGCGACGGCGCGATTCACCGAGCGAGCGGCGAGCGATCGAGGGACCTACACGAAGGGCGATCGATCAAGGCGGCGCGAGGCCGCTACGAGCGAACGGTCGACGGTCGAGCGCCCGAGCAAACGGACGATCGGCGTTCGAGCGAACGAACGAATGGTGGCGCGAGCGACGGCGCGATCGACCGTCGATCGCACGGACGAGCGACCGAACAGATGTGCTCTCCTGTACAGGAGGAGCACGAGGAGCAGCAGTAGCAGCAGCAGCAACAACGAGCGAACTTCGACGATCGAGCGCGCAAGTGGACGGCCAATCGGCGGTCCAGAAAACGAGCGAACGGCGGCGCGCGGGCGACAGCGCAATAAACCGGCTGTCGAGCGAAAGGTCCACACGAGCATATGTTCTCTCGCTGTGCAGCAGCAAGAAGAGCAGCACACCAGCAGCACGAACTGGAAGGGTTTTGTATTGAACTCCGCGCACCAGGCAGTGGGGTGTAGTGCGACGAACGCGCGAAGCGGCCAGCAAGCGCAGTGTTATCCTGACCCACCCACACCCACCTCTCCCAATAATCCACCCAGCCACCCGTAACCCACCAAACAAATAACCCACCCGGACCCACCCACCGGTGACCCACCCCAAAATAACCCACCGACCAATGCACCACCCACCGACCCACACCCACTACAACCGACCCACCCACCCTCGATGTACAGCAGTACAACAGTAGTACGTGAAGCACAGCACACAGTTGTCGTGATGCACGGCAGCGGTGTTAGTGAACTCCTTTGCCCCCCCATGAGGTATTTTTTTACCTGTTTTATTCGGGTGCGTGCTCTCCAACACATGGCCCCACCAGAGTGTCGGCCGCCCTGCCGGCTCGGCCGTCGTGGAGGTCTGTGCGGACACCCGGGAGCCTGTCATCCGAGACAAGCCCCGGCGAAAACTTGCCACCCAGATGTCTTATGTTACCGCTTCTTAGATCTAAATCTTTGTCACTCACATTTAATCGACGTTTAAGATATTTGCGAACCCAGTTAAGACTCTCATCACCAGTCCTTCCTCTTATCCTACACGTTTCTTTTTTTTCTATGGGGAACGTACTGTGGAATTCCGAGATCCAGGCAAGCAAGTATATACCAATCCAGTATTCGAGCATGGGCTGAACAATATCGTGCCGTGTACGCGTGACGCGTGGGACATACTGCGGGCAACACCTCACGGATACGTAGTGGGTGGCCCCACGTAATACTAACCTTGGATGTGTACGTAGGTATGACTGTTAGCGGGTATTCTCTCTTCATATGTTCCTTTGCTCCAGCGACAATAGTAAGGCCAAGGGTCGACATTACGTTGCCTTATTCTGAGCTGGAGCTCACACTCTCGTCGCAAAGCTAGCCCATCCGTGGTCCGGGAACTTGCTTCTCGTGCATAGTAAACCAGCCACAAGCAACTTCCCGTCAACTTTATCGCTTCGCACGGTGTACAACCAACGAAAAACAAGCTTTATATATAAAATAAAGAAATATACATCCCACTGGCCGAACTAAAGTATCGAAGTTTTCATGCGACACGACCATAATTGACAGCCTTCGTCTTCAATCATCGGTGTACGTGCTTATGAATATCTCCCGTCTCCGCGCACAACATCCCTCGAAACACCCTCAAACGGGCATTTTGTGCCCCCCCCCAAGCCGTGGACTGTTAGTCGGCGTTATGTTGTGGCGCCCTGAGGAACGTGGACTCCGCCATATGCGCGTTCCATACTGTACTGCAGAGCAGATGACCCTACCCTACGACGATATACCCAAACCGTCCCGTGTGTGCATTTTATCACATTTCACGCCTTTCCTACGCCACACGGGACAGCGTAGGGTTCGATATTGGCACCACCGGCGCAGCGGTGACCGTCCCGCTAGTTTTGCACATGATTGAAAACATACAAACCTGGATAAACCAGTGGGCCTTACCTAGCATATTACTATTTTACACACCAACGCCACCAACACCTTGCATGACCGTGGCTCGCGCATCGTTGGGCAGCGGATACATGTCTCTACATCGTGGTGGCTCCTGTGGATTATATCCACTCTTCACATTATCACATTCCATGGAAATCACTTCAAACATTAAGAACTCCTCCTGAGGCGGGTGTACCGCAGTCATGGTCCCCAAAAATTACGATAATGTGCTTCAGCATTTTCATCGCTGCACTTACGGCTGCGATGCTCTATCCATTGCTCCTATCCGTCCTCGTCTGCTGCCAACAAATCAAGGAATCACTCGAGGGTGATGACAAGCGTCGACCCACAGCACTCCATTGCGCAAACCAAAGCTACGCGCCTCGTAAGCTCAACACGTGAACCCCCATGTAGAGAGGGGCGGTCCGCCGCGTACGAAATTCTCCTCCTCCAGACACGAAGAAGCGCAAAGTGATGCAGCCGTACTAAGCAGTAGCGGCAGGGACACATACATCGTCGCCAGAGAAGCCAACGAGCGTGCCTTCGTCGCTCACCTCCCCAAAGGAGCAGTTCATATCGTTCTGTGAACGGAATGCCGCACGACCAGCACGACCGGAAAACAAGGCGGGTGTGAGTGAGTCATGTATACGTTAGGAATGCGAGCAACCGTACGCCGCATGTGGAGCAAGAAAAACATACGAGTACTATCGCCTAGCGCACAGCGCATTATTTGACCAGGCGTAGTTGTGGGTATATCAGGTTTACGGTGACATAACGAGTTTTGGGGACCCTGACCCAATTATTCCTATACCATTGAAGTGGACGGGGGCCAAACCATTGCAAGTTGAAGTACTAGATCTAGAGGCAATTGGACCACCGCGTTATTGCCATTTGGCAGACAAAATCACAGCAAGCCCGAACGTTGGTATTGGTGGAGCGTACCGAAAACTCATGGTCGTAGGTGATCGCATTCCTGGATGTAACTTTTTCCGGATTCTTGAACGTGAGCGAGCCACCGTCGATGGCAAAAGCGGAGCCCGAGTCGGCTCTGTTGCCATCAAAAGTCACGGCCTTGTTGAAGCTGAAAAACGAAGCGCAAACAAACATGTTTTTGGTTGGGGGGGATGGCAAGGTACGAGCGTGGCAACGGTATTCATCGCGATGGGTGTTGGAAGCACAAGGTTTCGCGGCGGAAACGTTGTCCCAGTAGTTCAACATTGTACCAAGGACAACGCATGGCATCGTGAGTTCTAAAACGCTTCCCCGACCCATTGCGCTCAACCCATTTACATGGACGTGGAGCCCATTGCGGTTGCCTTCGCACGACACTACCCCAGTAGAGCTACGGACATACATAGGGGATATTGCTTTACTCACACAACATCGCCTCCCCGCACGTACAGGCCTCCACCGGTAAATTCGAAGTCCGCATTGTTGTTATTAAACTGGGCGGCGGCCTTGAACCTGAAGGGGTCCAAAAGAGCACCAAACACAAAGCAGTGCGGGTGGATGGCACCGATATAAAGATACCGTTCACGGCGGTGAAGAGCAAACTGTTAAGACGGGCACAGCGACGCATCGATCGCTAACGCATTGGCGTTTGTATGTTACCGTACATTGGGTTATGATGTTTGGTCTTCCTCACGTACAATCTTTGGTGTCGCTCTGAGACCCGTTCTGGGTTTACGTTCCATTACGCAGTACTCTCAGCCTCATGCGCCTAGACCATCATGGCTCCCACTTTGCTACTGCAACAACAGTGATGGCCATCATATGTAGCGCGATAAGTGCGGATTGGTAGACCCTGGAATGCAGCAAGCAGTACCATGTGTCAAGGCGAGAAACACTTTAATCGTCATACAAAAATAACTCACGTGATTGACCCAGCATGGTTTCTCAAGCCGGCACCATGATTCTCGCCTTCATTGTTGTTGAAGTAAGCCTTTCCGTAAAATCTGTAAACCAATCGTGCCGGTTGGATAGGACAACAACAAGCGGTACGGCACCCTTCATGAGTACGACAGTAAGAAGAGTTGCGGATGTTCACATGCAAGTGCCCACAAAATCACGCACGTTGGGACCAGCGGCAGCTCGTTGACCAGACAGGCCAAGTCGCGAGGTCGCTGGCGCCGTGCTTGTTGTATGCACGCGTTCGGCCGACGCAAACAGACGGTGTCGCGTAGAGCAGTGCTACGGATGGGATCTCCCAATTGAGTTCAAGTACTGCTGTGCACACTTACAGGGCTCGTCAGCTCGTCAGCAACGCAGTATCATTGGATCGGCCCGTGCAGTGACATGGGTGAACCTGTTTTGTTTTTCTGCTGGCGCACCTCACTTGAAGAGAGCTCTAGACTTGACACGGAAACTGAATTTGAGAAAACGTGAAAGTGAAACCAGATGGCCGAGGTATATAGTCAAACAACGTGCAAATAATCAGAACTGGCGTTTTCATGATGTTAAGCAGTTCACCAGACAACACGCGACGCGTGCTACGGTAGAGGTAGCACTTTTTGGCTGAATCGTTTTCTGAACGATCGGGCTCCTTAACCCAAATTTGTCGGACTTTCATTTTTGTGACGAATAATCTTTCAGAGTGTACTTCGGCCATCAGATTTCTCATCCGGAAGCAGTTTTATTTTCATCCAATTTTGTTTTTTTGGTGAGTTATGACTCTCCTTAAGTGAGGAGCTCAGAAAAAACATGGTGCACCTCTATCGTAGCATGCCTCACGCCGCCCAGTTTACAATGTCTGAGCAAAAACAACTGTCACTCCTATCGTACAAGTATCACGCCCCGTTCCTATGCCAATTACACAAGACATCCGTCAGATACCTACGTAGATAATGTAATAACTTGTGTACTGAGGTCAGCTTACAATATTTCTCGGACACACGGTCCTCGGGTGAAATATAGAGCATTTCAACTCGGGGAGCAAAAGCATAAGGTGCTACATTTACCAAAGCACGCCTCCTTACGTCATGTCTCCCTCGTTCAAAACGGCTGCCGCTTCTCTGCAGTTGTTGTTCATGAAAGTCGATTCTCCTCGGAAGCTGAAACAAAGGCGCGGGCACCGGGAGCACAAAACGCCGACGACGACGTAAAGCGAGAAGGGGCACGTGCGGTACAGAAAATATGGTGAGCACGAATTATGTATTTGTGTGTTATGGAAGCGATAGTGGCCGTCGAAGCAGAGACAGTCCTACTGTACATTATACGCTACACGCCAGTCGATGGCGAGAAGGCGCCCACCACCCAGCAAACGCTCAAGGTGACGAGGTTGGTCTAATTCTCAGTCGGCCAACATGACGTCTACTTCGCACAGAGCAAGACCCCACAGTGTAACTGACATGATTCTCGAAGTGTCCTGATTCACCACGCTGCAACCTGCAGCTCCGTCCAAGTTGAATGCGTTGTCGTCGAAGATTGCGTCCTTCGAAAACCTGCCCAATGAGAAACAACAAAACCAATTATGTGACGTTTCCGGACGACGGGGACGATCAACAACCAGAAAGTCAGCATCGAAGTGAACAATCCGACCATGTCCGTTTGATGAAATTCAATTGTGCCGGCACGCGCCGTTTTTGTCTCGAGAAAGTAGGCGCACATTGCCGTCGTATCAACTCTGCGAAAGGAGGATAGGTCCACCGACAGTGTCGCAATCGCTCATTTTCCCCTTTAATCTGCAAATGCGTTGCCTGAAGAACGCCGGCACAGTCAAAAGAAGGACAGCACAGAGCACCATCCCGCCCGATATACGCACCGCGAGCAATCTTCCACTGACCTTACGTATGCTGACCCAATGTTTTCCAGGGAGTAGTACCTGTTGTGCTTGAAGGTAGCATCTCCGCGGAATCTGGTACGGGGCAAGGCACGGAACAAGAGCATGAACGCTATGAAACAAACTGATCTACGAACGAGCGCCTTGGACAAGGTCTCGCCGGCGCGTAAACGGCTGATGATGTGCGCATGGTATCGCCTCAGCAAGCGACCCTTTGCCACGGCAAACCTCATACCCGGCAATAGAGATCGGCTGCGGCAGCAAGGCATGGCAGGAAACAAACGATCCTTGGTGATCGTTGCAGTTTCACGGCCATACACTTGACACTGGGACTGAGCTCCTAGCACGGGGAGGTACACACATGGCCGCCCCCCCCCTGCACGATGTGGGCGTAAATGAATCGTTGCGAAGACCGTGAACACTTTACCGAACCCTACAAGGTGTCGGAAAATCTCTCCAATCGGTGAATCCAGTGGTGTGCGACAGTGTTGATTGTCTCGACAAGGATGTCTTTACGCACACATTTATTCCGCAGGGGGGGGGGGCGGTCCGGCCACCTGTGTACCCTATAGCAATTGATATGGCATATCGTTTTCAAGATTGTTCCGTCTATGACTAGCTCGCGCGTGTGTGCTACGGGCATAGGTTGCAATATTTGTCGATGTTCGCTGTTGATTTCTCGAGTGATGAGCCTGAAAATGATCAGAATTTTCAGCTGCTTCCCCCACCGTAGCACGCGTCAAGGGTGTAATCTACATCGCCAGGCTTCCTTATGTGCTTGGCCACGATAGGAGAATCGCACGGTATTAAATATATGTGAGCATAAGCACTAAATATATACAGTATGCGACTGTAAATACATGCTATGCTATACCTCAACGTTGCCGTGTATCACCGTGCTTGTCTGTGTACAAAACTCATCTCCAGGAACGCGCGGTTAACAAAAAATGGTAGAACCCCCGAGTAATCGTGTGCCAGGGATAAACAAGCACATGGGGATTCGGACACGACATTCGGTGGCGACCACAGTTTCTATAACCACGCGTTGGAGACAAACGGTTGGCCGACGAGTTCGCATGTGTGAGGTAGGCCTCAAGTGTCGTTGGTCTGGGTAATCGATTATCTCACTTTACAACCCCGGAGTTTTCACTGAGAACCATGCCGCCATCCTGAAAGAGCACGCGTTTCTTGAACCTGTCCAGCCAAGAACGTCCACCGAAACATATCATGTGAGCGGGGTATGGCTTTATCGGTCCCGGGTGATTGCGTGCTGCAATCACGCTGTCGAAGAGGGGCCTCGAAGGTTCGACCTCTACCGTCGAGCTTCGTTCGGGCGAATCATCACACATCCACTTCATGGTATGGGATAAGGGTATCTGCGAATATGCATTACTGTGACATTACACGCCCAGCGTTACTCCACGTCAGCCATATTCTACCAGGGGCAGCCAATGTAGGACAGGTGCTACAATAGGAGGGCTATCCCAATTTTCACTGCCACGGATAGGCCACACCCCGGCGATTTTGTCGGTGCCCCAATGCAAAATACCATTTATGTTTGTTGGCGCAGTTTATTAAGCAAAATCATGGCCTTGCATATCGCGAAACCCGAAAGGTACTCCAAAATCGAAGGACTGATAGATCAACAGAGCAATAACCGCAGCGGGTCTGAGCGGCTCAAATTATCGGGCATATAAGTGACCCCCCTGCCGTAGCAGGACGCGCCAGTCAACCGCATTGCCTCGTTTAACAAACAGCCTACCAGGAGTCATCCCGCAGAATACCATGTAGCAGGGGTTGCAGTTAGGTTTGGCCTTCTGAGGCACTATTGTTGTGACTGGTTGAGCTCCTCAAGCGAGAGCAACTAAAACGGTCAGGAGCGATGATTTTGTCCGTAAAGTTTCTTCAGGACCAGCGCAGGGAGCTGCGGAAACCGATGTCTTCTAGTACGCCATTGTTCGGGTGCGATATTGAGCTCCTCATGTAAGTAACTCATAAAATAAGTCGCCACCCCTAGAAGGTGGCATTGCCCCCAGGTGCATCGTGTAATACATTATGTGTGTCTCGATTCGCATTAGATTGCCGTCACCCAGAAGAGCATAAAACCTACCTACCACTATATAATGACAACATAATCCCAAACAGTTGAAGGTGTAACGACGAAGAATCGGATCGGCAACAAGCATTAGGAGTACGGGCGGAAGGCGTGCGGCCCACTTACTCCATAGAGCCCGCGTTCCGGAAAAGGCTCCAGGTGTTGGTCACCTCCTTCGCTACCACTTGCCCCTCGAACGTAACGCTCGCGCCCTCCTCAACTCGCACGGTAGAGCTGCCATATGCTTCGCGGTGCTGCCCCTGAAGAGACGAGGGTTTCCACACGAGGTGAATACGGTAGGAGGGGGTAACGGAAATCAGCCCGCGGCAGTAAGGAGTGTTTCGTGAAGCACAAACCTCTGAACAACATCGGACAAGCGACCATGGCGATGTTGGAAGCGCGTGTGACAGTACCTTGGAATTAAACAACAAGATATAGCCTCGTCGCCGCTCGCGTGTCATTCCCGGCTTCGCACTAGAAGTGTGGTGACGGATACCAGAACCTGCAACTCGTCGGGTAACCACAACCGGTACATAGGGAACAGCGAACCTGAATACCGCCCATGTATAGGACTCGGCTAATCGCGCGACAACGCTGGTCCTTTTGTGCTTCTTACTTCGTTGTTGGGTCCGAACTTCGTCTTGGGCATGTCGAACACGAGGTGGCCTCCGTTTATGACGGTGAAGGCAATGTCAACAAACCTGAGCAAGTCACGTTCACGCGCCGATTAGACGCACCGAACGTAAGCCCCCGCCTTGAGTATTGTAAAGGGCGCGGTGCAGCGGGTATTGTAGGCTCCCAATGCAAGGTTACTCGACCAACCTCAAACAAAGCGTTAAAAAAAACGAATTTAGTTTCCTAGCCGTGATCCGTCCGCAGGATATCCAAAAACTGGAAATATAATTCCGTAGGTGCTTGCGAAGGTCAACTTATATTTCAATATCTAGTGGGTGTCTAGGGACTTAACTTTGACTGTCGGAGATGCTCCAACACTGTACAAAACTGCAAGAACTTTAGTAGCTTCGTTCCTGGCGCCGTGCACATCATCATTCGGCTGTTAAAAACAAGAACCTACGCTACGCTCTTGCAGCACGTTTCCAGGCACAAACTACCTAGGACTAGTTTTACAGGAGAAACGTGGGTACATTTGAACCTCACCGGACATTGTTGGCGCTCTTGAGCGTGAGGGTCCCACCGTCAACAGTGACAGTCTCCAATAAGTTAGCGTTCGATTCGCCCGCCATTTCGATCTCTACACATGCGATTGTGTCCACTGTATCCAGGTTAACCTCCACGTCGCCCGTCATTGGTGAGGGTATGTCGAGGTACTGGTCGATGTCCACGCATGCGGCTCTGAGCGGAGTATCCGACGTCGGTCAAGGACGGGGAAGCTGTTAGTTTGGAGAGAAGGCTTGGAGTTGAGTCCCGGTGCGTGTCACATGAACACACCCGTACAAATGAGAGCCCTACCGCTATATGCCGCGGAAAGTTGCCAAGGAAACTTACGTAGGTTGTTTCGAGTAACTTTTTTAAGAGGCAATGTCCAACAACGTCACAACGTGTAGTACATATCGCTCTGCAAAGTGTTGTGCTCCTACGAACGCCCTCTACGCTTTGACAGGGGTCAAGAAGCTCCTACGGGCAAAATCTGCATGCATTAAGAACTATGGAGAACTCTTTATCGTATATACTCCCCTCGAAATTATGATACGTTCAAACTAACCGCTCTACTATTCCGATTCCCACATGTACACAGAACCCTTCTTTGGAATATTTGGATGGCCAAGTTGGCCATAATCACAAGCTGCTGTCGTAGCTGAGTACAATATACTCGTAGTAGCTCTGAGCTGATACCTGCGCTCTCTGTTAAGGTACATATCAGACGGAGGCCCAACTGCAGCGTTTCGATATGGCGGTGTACAAAACTGTGCCGAACACACGTCTAAATAATACAATGACTCGGAAACCCGGGGATGGGGGATGGATGGCTGACACCATGCGTGGTCTTACGGTACGTAGATAAAGGAGGTTATCCCTTCTCACCAACAAGGTCTTCACAAAAAGCCGATTCCACATTTATTTCTGAAGATACTGCTATCGATGCCATCGGGGTATTCGGCACGACAACAGGTGCAGTACTGGTACCGCAAGTACAACAGTCAGTGCAGGACACACCTAATAAGAAACAGGCTAATAGGAAAGCCAGGCTGAGAATATCAGGAAAATAGGAAATTCGAAGGTCGATTTTTTTTTTTTTTGTTTTTTTGAAATTATTAGTGTAGAAATCGCCCTCTCTCAAAAGAGAAATCCAGCCTCGACCAGATTTCTTGTTTGATGTCAGATGCCCTGTACTGCTGTACTGGCAGAATGATACCCGTCCATAACTTAGAGTGACACCGTCCCCGAGGATTTCCAGGCCTGTCATCTCCTGCCGTAAGGGTCTGATGTGCGGGGGGGAAACTCTCCCCGAATCGAAGAAACAATGAGGCAAAGAAGTCCCAAAATACTTCTCGTTCGATTCGTTTCTAAGAATTTCAATTCATTTTATTTTATTTATTTTATTTGTCTTTTTGTTCTTACTTTTCGGTTCGGCTCTTGTCGTTGTGTTCTCGTACCCAGTACGTTAAGCACCTCACTTGCTTTACCCATTAATTTGCGTTTTATTTTGTTTTGGTTTTTCTCTGTTTCACGGTCTGTGACCACAGAATTTGTATATCTCTAGGATTGGGAATCAGGACAGGCACTGGGTGTACTGACGTGGTTGAGTAGAAAGAACGGGTTTAATGTGAAGACAGCAACAACAACAAAATGCCTGCTCGGCGATTCACTTTTTGACCAGACTCGAGGTTTCCTTGGTTTCCGTGGTTTTCTGCTTTCTGGAATGTTATGAGTGATCAATGTTGAAGCTCATGCTGCACATTGTCGGATGGCAAAGATAAAATAATAATAAAACGAAAATTAAATTAGAAAATATATACTCGTACCTGGTATATTTTCGAATGAAAAAAAAATGGCGTTAATACGGGCCCTAAAACACGAAAAATAAACTAAAAATCTCAGGGTCAGCCGTGCTTGTTTCCGTAGTGTCGTGCGTCGTGACGCACAGCACTGGCAAATTTCAATTTTTCAACTCTACAGCAGCTGCATTTATAATAATTTTATTTAACTCTACAGCAGCTGCGACAATCAATAGGCCAAATCGGAACAAAGCGAATCTGTAAAGCTGTGGCTCGTAGTACAGTAAAAGGAATTTGAGAGTCGATAACTTGAAATTAGTGCAGAAACAACACCCTCTCGAATAAGAAATCCAGCCTGGACCAAATTTCCTGTTTCTCATTATTAAATAGGTGTCTTGTACTATACTTGAATACTGCTGTAGAGCACTTATCTATAATATCCTTGGCACATCAGTACAACAGAGGTACTGTAGTAATAATATAACACGTGATGCAGCGTGATGATGTACAAGTATACGTGCGCCTACACTATTAATACTTGTCGTGTACTGTTGTTGTTGTTGTTGTTGTTGTTGTTGTAACCTTCCGTGTACAGCAGTAGTACCAGGCATGTTTCTCTCTGACTCGGGCACTGCTCCCAGACAACAATATTCTTCAATCCTCAGTCGCCTATTCCCATCCTTCCACCATCATCGCCAGCAAGCCGAGAGCGGCAACAATGATAACATCTCGACTTTACCGAGCGGCAGCAATGATGAGAGATCTACGTTGCACAGGGTAGATAGACCCAGTTCATCATGCTATGTGGGCGTTTTACTAGATCGAGTGACTGGTGCGATGATATTAGGGGTAGTTCGTATGTACGATGACGTTGTATTCACCTGGCCGTGGAGAAGAGAGCCGCCGTGGCCAATGCCAACATTGCCCAAGACTTGGCCATTGTTGCGTGGTTCTCTGGTTCACAGCGGAAGGAGAGGGGTGATGTCGGAGCTTGGCCGCGAGCAAGTAAGTGTTCTCGTGGGGGTGCGGGAGAGCGCAATTATTCGTAATGTATTGCCGTCAACGCTAAATACTAAATATACTGCTGCTGTAGACCACGCCCATATATAGACGTATTTTTGGTGGTCTACTGAACGGAAAGTTGAATGCTGCTTCCAGATGTGTCGTAAGAGTTTGACGTAATACCCCGAACGTACCCCGAACGTAGAGGATCGCCCACCGCCCAACCATATTGACCTTTCTCCTAATTCTCCGATGTTACTTATTCTCTATTGCAGCAGCAGTAAAGGATATTTATGATAAATAAGGAACAGGGCAACAAGAAAGACAAGCTGGTATTTGCCAGAACAAATAAGAAAGCCGCCAGGTTGACGGGCTTCCTATGCAAAATAAGAAACGCCCTATCTACCTGCCTGGGGCAAGGCCCCGACCCCTGTGGGGCCCGCTGTGCTCCCTGCCCCCCCTGTTCACGTGTAACATTTTCGTCAACTGTTCTGCGAAGATTGTTAAGTTTGACATGTACAAAAGTAATAGTATATCATATCATATTGTTAAACAAACTTTCCGGCAGGGCCTTCTTCGGGTCAATTACCGAATATTTCGGGAATCGCGGTAAATCAACCAAAACAAAGTTACCAATGAGGACTATTAATAAACAAAACAAAAATCCACCACGAACAGTGTGAGTGAGTGTTTGTTTTCACGAAGTAGCAACCGCGGTATGGCCATGGGAATTTTACCACGGGAACACCACAAGAAAGCACAAGCCACGGCGAGGTGCCTTGGTTTGGTCTTTCTTGTGGTGCTTTTGCCATTACGAGTATTCATTCCTCATTTTGGTAATTTTGTTATGGCTGATTTACCGCGATTCCCGAAATCATCGGAAATTGACCCGAATGCCCTCAAATCCCGAAATTACCAATTTTGACCCGCGCGTACTTTTTTACGGCTTGCTGTCTATAGGCTGCTGTCTGTAATCGTGTACATAATAATATAGACGATGTACCAATATTTATCCCATAGCCTAGGATTACCGGAACCTTATTTCTTCGACACTTCACATCAAAACGGTTAGAATGGAAAACACACCGAAGCGCCGTTATCACTGGTCGATTTAGGAGCGGCACAAGAGGGGCGTCTCTGGAACCAAGTGATCCAAAAATTGGGAAAACAATAACAACCACTTGTTTACTCCCAACCAAGTCGTCTCGTGATACCAGCTCACACAGCGGTCCTGTTCGTTTTCCAAGCCAGCTGACCACGTTTGGCGTGAGTTGTCGAAAACAGACTGTTCATGTTCTGGTCGCCCTCGTCACAGCTCTTTCTTGTTGTTGAGGGGTGGGCGCACCTTGATAGTATTAATAGATTTTTACAGGGGTTTTGTGCTTGGCGCCTGAACCGACCCTCCGACCCGAACCCTATTAACCCGAACCCGAACACAAACCCTATGGGAGTGGTCAGTGCTGGGATGCTTGTGCTTGGTAAGACTCTTTTTTTTTTTTTTTTTTTTGTCCATCCCATTTATTATCTTCGCCCTTCCTTTCTCTCTCCTCCCTAGTCGTAACTCAGATCCGGGGTCACAAAGTAGGCTCCTCTCCCTCCTCCCCCACTACGGTTCTTGCCTTGCATTTTTATCGCGAGAAGACTTCAGCCTTTCCTTCCCTCGTCGACTCGCATCGAATTGTGCCTACCCACGCTACTATTAATTGGCGCTCTCAGCAGTTGATTCCGTTTTTTATTTATTTTTGCAAATAAACTCAAAAGTCCGACCCACGTGAGATTCGAACTCCAGACATCAACGTTCAGAAGCGTTCGAGGTTACCTCTAGACCATCGGGGCGACCGACTTCACTACTGTAGGTTGACTCGGCCGGCGTGGATGTTGAGCTTGGAAATACTCTAGGTTGACTCGGGATACTGTGGCTGGGAAATACTCCAAGTCGATTGAGCAGCGTAAAACATGCCCTTAGCCAACGAGAGTGCTTAAATACGAGTACGAGTCGCTACTTTAAGAAGATTTACTATTATCATGCTTCGTCCAGTACTATTCTGCTGCTGATTTTGCATGTACTGCTATATATATATGGATCTGCACGTACCAGGTATGTATTTGAAGGCGCTTTTGTGTTGCCGTTTCATAGTTCGTGATTTTGAGACGACCAGAGTATCCCCAGGTCAGGTTTGCCCTCCTGTGCGGGAGGGTTTGCCTAATTAACAAGCAACCCGCGACGAGAGCGGGACAAGACATCGAATTTGTGACAACACTTGTTATTGTATATTGGCGGCAAACAGGCAACCACCACGCCAACACGCCAACACACTACGATCCGTCTTTGGCACCATCAATATCAATAGTATTTTGAGTACACTGACAACATTGCTGGTGTTTTTTGGACAGCAGGAAACCCAAGGTATACTCGTAGTATCGTCGTATTTATTGTGGGAGGTTAGTTTTTCTTGGAACAAATACAAGGAGATTCAATAGCACTTCAATAATGGTTGCGTTATAGCTCAGAGAATACGTAGAAGATCGCATGAAGCCACCGAAAAACAAGTTGACCTCACCAATCAATATAATAGAAGATTGCAAGAGGCCATCGCAAAATAAATCAACTCACCAGTATAGAAGATCGCAAAAAGCCATCGAAAAACAGAATGAGCTCACGAGTGTAGAACATCGCAAGAAACCATCGAAAAACGAAATGAGCTCAACAGAGTATAGAAGATCGCAAAAAGGCCATAAATAAATTACATGTCAGTTGGTACACACCCCATACAGAACTCGGCGAATTTTCTGGACACAACTATTTGAAATTACTGTAGCAGGATTTTGGTTGCAGCATATGATGCTGCAGTGTGCTGCAGTGTATCAAGGTGCGGTACGATCGGCACCCACCTTCACCATGCCTCTGTTCAACGCTCTTATTCACCAACGCCAACGGCAGGAACTCAAGACATGTCACTATCTCTCACAGCAGCTGCAACTCTAACTAGGGCTCAGTCTAGGTGGCTCGCGCACACCGCGATTCAACCCCACCAAGACATCGCCTATAAATCTACACAGCAGCATGCTTGGGTAAATATGAGGCAGCAGGCAGCGCGTGGGCAGCGTGCAAAACCAAAAAGGGACGCAATCACCTGATTACGGAAGACGGCGTACGATACCAAAACGTTCCTCCTATACCTCCCGTCTCGAAGATGCCGGTGAACTGCAGACCCACGATCACTGCCGCGAGACAAACACCACACAGCCCGACGTGAACTTTCGCAGCCACCTATGTCTGCGCCAGAGCCAGGCCGGCGAACAAGGTCAAATGATGCACTGCATGCTAACAGTGGACATTCGCCCCAGCCTAGGCTGCATCGAACGCGAACTCACGCATTCTGGAAGGATGGTGCTCAGCCACGAGCTTCAGCAGGAGCTTCAGCTGGGCACTTATGGCGCCAGCATCGCTTTCCTCGAACGCTTGGAGTGCGATAGCTGCCGGGTACCTCAGCTGCGCCATAGTTCCAGGTGTGTAGTGCGACGTACCCCAACAGAAGTTGTTGAGGTACTCGCTCAAGTTTTTTCTGTCGATAAAACCAAGCCTGCAGAGCTTGCCGATCTGTTCTGTACACACACTTACGAACCCCGAGACTCAATTTGATACTATTCGCGAGTCCTTGCTGTCCCCGGATATAGGACAGCATAAGTAATTTATTAGTACAGGGCGGCTTGGCTCGGAATCAGAGAAGCAATTATACGTGTTACGATTCCATGATTCGTAGTCCCTTGCTTCCTGTCGTCTGTATTTTACCCATTGACGTTCGTCGAAACAGAAAACTTGAATGCGTGAAATTGACTTTTCCGTATCCTTCTCCTTCCCTGTCAGCCCATCAATCATTGCATACTGACTGAACTCGCCTATTCCTCGCTCACACCAACCTCAGTCGACCCGGCTGGCTTGCCGTCTCGAAGTTCTTCCAGCGCAGCCTCCTGTTTGTATACACCACTGTCGGGCGTCATCAAGGTTGCCCACGCGGCCTACGGCGATGCCGTGGACGAGGAGAGAAAATACAACAAACAAAATACCAAACAAACACCAGGTGGGCCAGTCTCGTTTTGTCTGAGACAACACCACATAAACCACACAGGAGGTGGGCTGCACCACGATTGTCACCGGCTGCACCACTCACATATATACGGGCAGTATAATTAGCATCAAAGCCCGGGTCGTATCAATATCACCATCGACTGCCCCCGCAGGGAGAAGCATCCCCGTTGAGGCATTCAGGATTTTTTTTAGATTATAATACCTCGCCACACACCATAAAACCCCAACCTCCGTGAACCAGAGTGTGGAATCCCCAGATATCCGAAAACAAGTATCGAGCAACCGCATACCACAAACAGCCCCCCTATTCGGTGCGCGATGAGACAGGTCCCGAACAATTTATCGCCAATCGCCAGGTTAAAACGATAAGTTCAAAATTATATCTTAATTAATTGCCAGACACGCTAGCGAATTCCGACAAGCACGAGCTGTTAGCATATGGACGTTGAGATCCATACGTATCTATTGTGATGTGCAGTCACTACGCACTGATACGAGTATATGAGTATCTTAGTCTAGATATTCGGGGAATTGCAATATGCGGATAGATTACGAGTTTGTCTTACTCGTAGTGCGCCACATTGTGTGTCCCAAGCATCTTCATTAGGAACGATGCTGAGAACGTTGCTAGAACATTACTATAACGTTGTAGAGAACATTACAGGGAACAGTACCAACTACGGTAGAATGTAACTGCCCGTAGCATGGGCATTGTACCGGGATGATCAGGTGCAGGCACCGCCCACCTCGATCACTCAACTCTACTCCGCTTCCCTCTTCTTCTCTTCTCTTCTCTTCTTCCTTTTCCATTGATCTCCCTGAGGTCAATATTCTTTCCATTATGGCCACATAAGCGCCTATTCAAACCATGACTTTTCTTCTTCTACACAAGTGATCTTCACAGACACTCCGGTGCCACCTCTGCCATCTCTCTCCGTAGAGACAGAGCCTCGACACACGCGTCATTCTTTCAGGTTATGAGCCTCGACTTTGGTCTACGCACCGACTGGCATCACGGAACGACGTCTCCCGGCGAGCGCGTCACGTTCTACATTAGAAGAAATTTCAAGTTTTCCACTGCGGAGGAATACGGTTTTTGCTCCAAAAACCAGAAGATTATCATCTACCCGACAGCATCGACATCGACTCTCATCATCGATTTTCATCAACTTCATTCAACAGGGTTACTACAAGGAGTACTGCTTTCACGCTTCTACGCGCGAAGCAGGTAAGGAGACCCCCTACCGTGGGATCGCTCGCCTGTGGGCAGCAACTAACTGCTGTGTTGGCCCCTACAACGGAAAAAAGATAGCTGAGAAGCCGTCTCAACCGCCTTCTAGCGACTAACCGAAAAAAGCGAAAGCCATGAAAAACTGCCAAATTAAAAATGAGCACACCGCTTACGAAACACTTCTCCTCCTCCTCCTGGCGGCGTCCAACGCACGAACATGCCAAGAATACGTAAGGGAAAAAATATTCCATACGTGGAAGCAACCTAGTCTGCTATTACCTATAATCGGAAAATGACCGTAGCCACTACATATTTTAGAGGGGAGCTGTAAACATTTCGTACTCCGAGTAATGAGAGTAAAACATTGGCGAGCTAAATACTACGGTTACTGCAAGCATAAGCAGTACTGGAAGCCCAACTAATGCGAGTACTGACTGGGAGTATGAGCAGTACCGCACCCCGAGAATAGACGCAGTACCCGCATTATCGAATGCCGAAATACTTGGGGCAGACAGCTACCTTCAGGAGAAAAACAAATAAAAACGGGAAACTACTTTAGTACACGTAATGCAATACTAACGGCAACGAACCGTAGTATTTAATCCTAAAATTCTGCAAGAAAATGCTCTAAGGGTTGCCGTCAAATACTTTCAGGTTCTCCAGATAAACTCAACTTGAGAAGGTTTTCATCAAGTTACGGCGGCTGCATTCTGTCGCAATCTGTGGATGTTAAGTGAAGGCGAAAAATATGGAACGCTTATATATATAGCATTCACAAAATATGTCGGGTAACAATAACTAGAACACCCCGGGTTTGCTTCGTACGAAATGCCGTTCGATCAAGACGGTCATACCAGGTTTGCATGTACCCCGCTTGCCCCCGCTCAAAGTAATTTACACCAACCTGCACTCGTCGTGGGGCCATCTTTGAATGATTTTCTACGAACGACAAGGGTAACCAACTTCGACACGGCGCACCGGTGGTCGTAGTTTACATACCCCGAGAAGACTGGGCGTACTCGTATATATATATGGTGTTTGGTTACGGTGCGTGCTCCCAGTACGAACAGTAGCAACGGAAGGAATACTACGAGCACTTGGAGTACCCGCAGTCGAGAACCCCGACATATTTAAAAAAGGGCAGAGAGTGTTCACAGCAGTAGTAGCAGCAGTAGTAGTAGGAGTAGTAGTAGTAGTGGTGGTACTGTAGTTTGAATTGATCGCTGTAGGGTAGACCGTCGATGCTGCCAGACGTGCTGATCTAGAAAGAGTAGTCGCTGAAGTGTTGTTGTTGTAGTGGTGGTAGGTGCCGATACCTCCTCGAGGTAGATGTTGCGGCGTTGCTCGTACAGTGATAGTCAAAGCCGATGTACAACCTGGTGAAATAAGCTAAAGAAGCTGCACAAAAAAAGAGCCGATGATGCCTTACGATGCCGAAGATTGCTGCCGCCGTAGTTCACCAGTACAGTAGTCGTAGCTGCAGATGAAGAACTTGTAGTCCTATGATGTCGGAGGTGCTAGCTCCTTGTTAGCAAGAGAGGTTGCCCCCTGAGAGGCTGATAGTAGCAGATAAACCGACAGGAGTTGATTCTCCCGTGGCAGGCTTAAGAGGCGATTCATCAACAACCAGGTTGCGTTATGCACCACTTGTCGGTCTCCCTGTGGGCTTGTTGTTCCACCATGACCAATACCACCCACCAACTGTCAGAAAACAGCGGCGAGCGCTCTAACGCGCATAACACTCGCCTACAGCCCACCCAGAAACACAACAACAGCCCGCCTACCCCGAGCCCAAGCACAACAGCAGCAGCAACACCAGTAGTGAGTAGGCCGGAAAGACGAAAACTGTAACAATAAAAAGTTCTGGGCAGGTTAACCAAATAAAAAGCAAACGCAAATGAAAGGGCTCGCGGCATTCTTATCATCCTGTAAGTGAGAGCCTGACGTTCCTTTTGCTCGTTTCCGTAGTGCTTGAAAAACATTCCATGAACGGCTGCAGGATAAACCAAGGAGGGCATGCACAAGCGGATTATCAAAAGCAACCGATCGATGAGTATTACATACCCAGGTACTAACTGTACTTGAATCCTGCGCCGCTGCTATTACTACAGTGGTGTAGATGTAACATCGCTGAAAATGACTACCCAGAAGTCAGAACGGCCCTCTCACCAGGACGTCGGCCTGAAACATTCCAAAAAATTGAAAGCTCTCTCAGCCTTCAGTCAGTGCCGAAGTTTTAAGGGACCTCTTCGGTGAAAAAATACAAAAAACAAAAATGCTGAAGTCTTGTTTTTCGTCTTTTTTATACGAAGAAGCAATCCTTTTGCTGGCACAATCACACCATATCGTTACTCGTTATCGAACACGGCATAGCTAGAACAGATATAATGCTCAGACCTGCGCCCTACCAACGTATAGCTTGTTCGTCATATGAGTCCCCAGCAGGTGTTGGGGCTCTTGGATCTTCAAGCAAAGGATAGGGATTGCGGTGTTTTCATCACAAAACGAAAGGCTTATGCGCTCTCAGCAGCAAGAATTTAAACGTCCCGGAGCTCCTGTTTGGTATATACACTCTGCTGTGGGCACGAAGAACGTTACAGACGGTCGAACTAAAGGTCCAGGTAGGTTCACCTACTGCTGTAGTGCTCGGCGTCCATGTCGAAAGCCTGAGTTAAAGCAGTATCAACAGCCGGAGAAACTGTCGTTTTCCTATTTCGTTTTTGGGTCCCAGAGGTACAGTATGCGGAGTCGGTTTGGAGTAAAAGGCCCTTTTCGTGATCAAAAAGGCGTCGGATCGATCCGGTTTCTAAGACACAAATGTCCGCCGTGCCTCTGGCTCTCTCAACCTGCTCATAGAGAGTAGGTCTGAGGATTAGAACTGGAGAAATGCTGTTTTCGGTAGGGAGTCATGAAAGGTCCGAATAATACTAGAAATAGTATTGAAACTCAAACAAAAAACAGACACGTATAAATACAAGCAGTATATTCGTTAGTTTTACAGACTGCAGTGCTCTTATATTGTTTTACCGAAGGGGTCCCTTAAACAACTGGGTCATGTACATTATTTGCTTTTTTCGTGGAAGTAGATGGAAGCTTCCATGGAAGCTTCCACGACTTCCACGGAAGCTTTCACCGCTTCCATGGAAGCTTCTACAACCTGATGGAAGTTTCCATGGAAGTCATTGAAGCTTCCATGGAAGCGGTGGAAGCTTCCACGACTTTCATGGAAGTGGTGGGAGGTTCCATGGAAATTTCCACCTCCATGGAACCTGGAAGTTTCCGTGGAAGTTACGAGTGGAAGTTTCCGTGGAAGTACCAAGTGGAAGCTTCCATGGAAGCTTCCGCGGTCCAGTATTCACTTCCATTGACTTCCGTGAACTTCCATTCACCATAATTTACTTCCACGCCCTCGAGGCTGTCTGTGGAAGCTTCCACGTTTTCCATGGAAGCTTCCACTGCTTCCACTGCTTATATGGCAGCTTCCATGGAAGCTGCTTCCGCGGAAGTACACGGATGCTTCCACGAAAGCTTCCACGGCGGCTTTTGTGGGAATGGAAGCTTCCACGAAAGCTTCATGCGGAAACTCCCGTGGAAACTTCCTGAAACATTCCACGGAAGCGTCCAAGGATATTATTTTACTTCCGCGGCTTCCACGATACTCCCGCGGGCTTCCACGATCTTCTATGGGGTTCCATCTACTTCCGATTACCTCAACTGCATCACATGCACTTTGAAATGTTAGCCCTCCTTCCACTCGCTCCCATGCGCTTCCACGTACTCCATACATATTCACGTAAGTATCCTGTCTTCCACGGAAACAGATTGAAGCTTGCACGGAAAGAGGTATCTCTAATCTTCCACGGAATGAATCAAACCAGAGGTTTCTACGTAAGGAGGCGTGAAAAGCGGTGATCCCCATCGCAGCACCGAAACAATCCTTCTTTGAGCTTAGTTGAATTCCACAACTGATTTTACTTGCATTGCTGTATTCATGTATGCTTCTTTTCACAGACTTCAATTGCATACGTTGTACGTACATCGACTTGTTAATACTCCAGACCTAGGGAGGAAGCAGCTAGCTCGTGGAAAGACGCACACAGCTAGCTTCCTTGAACGACCACGGTGCCGGTTTAGTAGTTGGCCGTGGATGACAACCTTCCATTAAAGTATTCTTCGAGTAGTACAATATGGGAGCTGTGCTGGGAAACACTCTATCTACGGTAGACTCTCTATAAATAAGCCGATGTATAACTCATGGGAAAAGGTCTGGTATTAATGAAACGCTTCCTATTACACGTTTTTAGTCGACGTTCAAGCAGTACTCTATTTTTGTTTCGAGTCATTCAACAGGCAGTCTACGTATGATACATGGGTTCTACATTAATCATCTTCTTGTCACGCCATTGTTTGTTGTTGATGTTGCCTCGAACTGGTCCTGTGTTATTCAAGCGAATATATATGGATGCGACACACCAAATCGACGCAGACGAACATTATAAAAGGCTGTT
Source organism: Saccharina japonica (assembly GCA_008828725.1). NCBI lineage: Eukaryota > Phaeophyceae > Laminariales > Laminariaceae > Saccharina > Saccharina japonica. The sequence continues at coordinate 331,095 of MEHQ01001257.1, read as the reverse complement.
AGCGTTTTGTAGAAGTACGTATCGATAGATAACACACATGTTGGAGGACAATAGTAAGGAATGAAGGAGTAGACTTAATGCACAATGTGTTTAGCCCTGCAATATTATAAATATACACCTGCATATCATTTCCACAGCACAACACATTTACTTCAAAATTTCCTGCGAGGGGATCCCCCAAATACGTTGCGTTTGGCGACACTCGCCCGCAGGGGACAAATGGACAGACGTTGAGGTTGCTAACCTTTAACGCCCTGGACCGTACAGCCCCTCCCCTCTCCGCCCCCCCCCCGCATCACCAGAAGAACATCGCGCATTTCTTCTAGAGCGTGACGTCAACGCCAATTGTGTTGCGGTCTACCAGACGCCCTCTGTGATTAACCCTGCGGAATCAGATACCTCCCAAAGTGGCTAAAGCCGCTTCATCCTAGAGGGTTTATCCACAACCTAAGGACACCTCTTCCTCCGCCGCCACACAAGCGCAGACAGCAACAAGAGGCCAACACGGCAGTCCGTCAACGGCATAGACTTTACCAATGTTGGCACCGTCCTGTCGCAGTAGAGCCTACCCCGGAACGCGAGAACACACCAAAGTACGGTGTAACGGATGTCGTCTCAGCCTTCACGAATAACGTGTCCGGATCCAACGAGAAACCCACGGCAGCAACATATCATACCACCAGTTCAACCAACTGCATGAAGGCCAACTTACAACAATATCTGCCACGTTCCACCGCCACCAAACGACCACCGTTTTACACAACCAACTCCACGAAAATGCCGACCGCAACAACCACGTAAAATGCATTCCCAGGGTTCGGCGTGTAGGAATCAATTAAAACAACACGACAACGCTTCTTAGGCGATTTCTGTCCTCAAGCGCGTTAAACCGAACAACGGCAAGCACGCTTCAAGGCACCAATCCGTGGCGATGAAGTTGGGGGCATCACAACTGTTAGCGCCTCCTCCCCACCCCCCCGTTTTGCCACGATGCATGCGCCGCTTACCACAACAGAGCAAAAGAGATAAAATAGCAAAGCAAGGATGCGCCTTTGGTGCGAACACATATTACGCCCTCCCCTTCCCACCAGCCGCGACCAAAACTCAAGTTAAAGACGCACAAACGACGCAAATCCGTTATTGTTGTTGTGAAGTGGTGGAAACACACTTATCCCTCCGTCCCCCTTTGCTGCCAACACTCAACCACCGACGGCAACAGAAGAGTGCAAGGCATGGCATTTACGTGTGACGAAACTACGCCATCCCCACTCAATAGGAAAAAGCGGCAATGAAATAGATCATGTCTGAAATGCATCAAGAGAGTACCTCTGCCCCCCTCTGCCCCCGACGATCACTCCTTACGTATTGGCAACTACGCAAGCGCCAACCGAAACCGGACTTTAAAATGGCAGTCCAGGCCACCTTGTTGAGACAGGAACATCGTCGGAATTTGAATTTTTGGTTAATCCATGGGATTGTTCATCGCGTGGTTGGTTTCGATTCAAAATGATTTTTGACTTAGTATTAGTATAGGGCTCCCCACGTGATCACCCCCAGATATACAATGGTGCACCTCTACCGAGGCTTGCGTTCATGGCCCAAATGACGTAGTTAATTGTGAATATAACATGGTGCACACCCCCCCCCCCCGTAGCCCCCCCCCCCTATCCCCTAACGATCACCACTCAACGACAGCAACACAAGCGCCGACCGCATTGGGATACCAAAATACCAGTAACGCCTACGTCGTGGTGACATGAAGTGACAATAAAACAACTACCGAACCCCTTCCCAGCGTCCAGAAATAAATGTTACCTAAACACGAATAATCCCTCTGCGACAACAACCGAACAAAAGGCAATCAGCGCAGCGGCATCGATACATCCATATCAACCCCTCCCAGGATCCACCTTTTGCTTTGGAGGCAGGCACACAATACCCCCGCCCCGCACCAACTCGCAATCCACCACGGTTTAATCTACCGTACCTCGCTCCCCACCCTCCACGCGACTCCCCCAATACCTCACGGCGATTCGCGCTTGGTGCAGGCAATGTCTGCCTGGTTGGTAAACACCCAACGTGGTCCGTCCCGGAATTGTAGGGATGCGAGGGTCTATGGTCATACGACTACGGACGTGCACGACATGGGCACACCCCACACTTCATGACTTGTCCCCACACTTTATGACCACCGTTTTACTCAACCACCATCACCCAGGCGCCAATGTAGACGATAGAGTAATATTTCAGCCAGAGCGACCTCGTCAAACACGGAGCATGAGGGCAGGGGGCAGGGTTACCGTGTCCGGACAGACGAAGAGTGGAACGCAATCACGCACAGCAAGCCGGGAGTTGCAGAAATAGGAAATAGCCATGTGTTTGTGACGGGGGGTGTAATATGCCACCAATCCGTCGCTGTAAAATTCACGATAAGCCTACGGCTGCCGTGTGTTTACCTACGAACAATCTATACCCCCACCATCGCCCCGACACTAGGCAACGTGTAGGTCCACGCCATATGTAGCTCATGTATAACCGCTGGCCACTTCCATCAGGATGCCGTTTCCATCGATGCCTTCTTTGGACCGAGCCCGCGTCACCACGGTCTTGACGAGTGAACTCGAAGTACAACGGGTATACATCCATCATGATAATTTACGACGCAGCGAGAGGGGCAATACGGGAATAACAACAAACATATGTCATCGCGTGCCGGTGGTCAATGGATACTGCCGCGTAGTTTTTGTTTACCATGAAGGTAGTGAGCATGTCACGAACGAAGTACACAAATAAATATATCGACGACTGAACCACGACGTAGAAATGAAGAGGAAAATTGATACCAGCAGAGGGAATAAATGGGCAGCAAAGGCAACCCTATAGCACCTGATCCATGAATGAGACCAACACACTTCCAGGCGTAGCTTCTTGCATTGGCCGACCTTCCTGTCGGCGCCTCGCTCAGACACCATCCTGGAATTCAACGATCAACGTTGCCTAAACTCACGTTACCACTGTAGTGTTGAGGTGGGCTTTGGGCCAACCTCGATGTGTTTTCTTCAACATCAACGCGTCGAACTACGAAACCTCAGTGTGCCGCGTAGTCGGAAGACCTCGAACATTCACGGCCCAGGCATTCGCGTACCTCGCGTATTTTAAGAAGCAGCATTTGAGCGATCAAACGCTTTATATCATCCTGAATAACAAGTGTTGAGGTCACTCGAAAACATAGGGCACAGGCAAGGCATCGAACCCACTGAGGGTCCCAATTGCACAGTTGCCCTGCCCCTATCACGCGGCCTAGATCAAATCCCGGCGCCAGACGTGGGATGCATATTTAGGTTCGTGTTTTGTCGATCTGTCGTAGCATGGGTATTCGTATCGTTTTCTGTGTAGTTAAGGTGTCTCTTTTTTTGTGTTTTGAAGTTCGACCAATTTCGACCACGGCAGTACCCCGAAGTCGAGGTGTAGACTTTCCGTCGACAAAGTGCGGATAGACAGCCACGAGTTCATGATAACGTGTTGAAGATGCAGCACAAGGCTGACACGCCCGCTTACTGCTACAGTAGTTTAAGAAACGGGCGGAGGTCCGTATAGCGTCGTACCTAACAGCACCGAAACAAGATTTAGGGATTAATGTCAACTGGAAAGCCGGGTATGGGAGGCTGATAAGGCCTTACGTGGTATTATTCAGAAGGTGATAACAAATAATAACTGTACTAAATGACGATGTTGCTAGATTCACCGGAAACAAAACGGTGGTGTGACCAAGCGTTTTAATACTGCAGTATATACAGCTGCTGGCATCTACATCGCAGCACAAACCTTTGACAGTCAAACGGCAGCGAACGGGCGTCTGTGGCTTGCTTTACAGCTTGAATATACCACCCGCGGAGTATGGGTTGAAGTCAACACCAGTGTAGTGGTGTAATTGGTGTAGCAGCACGAGAACGATTATAACTTATGCTTCAATATATACCGTAGTACGCGCGATCGGTGTATCACACACATATTGCAAATAGGACTTGGGACGAAATCTTCGACCTCACAGCTGTTGTTTTTAATTTTCACAAATATGTATTTATTGATCAAAACGGAATCGACTTTGAACCAACCAAACAATGGCTACGTACTGTAGAAGACGGGTACATTTGTTCCCACAGGTACAGTATCCAAGTGTAGATGTATGTGTGTTTTTTACCGTAGTACTTGAATACACAGCAGTTAGTAGTGTTTACAGCAGCAACAGAAGCAGCAGTGTATCGCGCCCGCACCACAGACTTGTGCCTCAGTAAAGGTTCACCTTCGGGATGTTGCTGACATGAAATCTCGCGGATGTCGCATGTTGAAAAGGGGAAGACAGAATGTCGCGGCGGCTATCATGGGAAAGGTAAAATTAATTAACGAGAAGCACTTTTCTACGGGTTTGAGAAAGGAGGTTGATTCAGTACGACGTTCCAGCCCACTGTATGATATAGCCTGCCAGGTCAAACAGGGCATGCAGCGCTGCGGTGCGACACCTGGTGTTTCTTAGGCATCAACATGAATCTAAAAAACGTGCAAATTGCAAAGACAAAAATGTAGCGGATACAAGAATTAAGTGCTGGTCAAGTTCTAAACGCAAACTACAGTTATCGCTACGAGCTTGCGTGCACCCCTCGCGACGAAGGCTATCATACCCCTGACGCTTGTGTTTAACTTGTGATCTGGGTGTTTAGCCATTGGTTCCTCAGCTACCTGTCGAGTGCAATATTGAAAGGCTGTGGATGAACTATGGTCTGTGAAAGAACTCCATTGAGGCAAGCAAGGTTAAAATCAACTGGTCCCGCTGGGATGCTTCTTGCACTACGAACGCAGGCGTTCCTTCTGTATACACGATGACCTTGCGTGAGTTTCGCTGCTGTCGTACCGCTTCTACGCATGTATGTTGTGCGGCAGCTGTTGGGTTGTATTATGTGCGGATTCGTATTAACTAAAACGGAAGTGCTCGGGGGACGAGCGGCTACATACTTCCACGCGAGTGAAGCTGCTGTGATACCGATGTTTGTGTATTCTTCCCATATTTGACTTCTCAACTGGCACTACGTTTACACCCACCCACCGGTGTTTTGGAAATCCGTAGTCAGGTGTCAACCCATGTCCGCCCCGGTATATGCCTTGATATTTGTCCCCGACATGGTTGTGAATGAACACTTTTCACCAAGTTGCGTCGATCTTTGCTAACTCCCGCTTTAGACTTGATCGACTGAAGAAGACCTAGAAAATAACCTTGACAAACAAATCACCATTGACGCATGCTACGTTCGGGGTGCACCGTTATGTTTGAGGAGCTCCTCGCCTACGGAGCTCGCTACGCCTTACCCAAAAACTGTTTTTGAATCGAGGCCAACTCTCCATTAAAATGGCATCACAAAATGCGCATTCTATTTTCTGATGGAATGTGCATTCTGGTTTCAAGTCTCAAGATATGAAAGACGAATAATGTATAATGGACCTTTAGCCATCCTTCTCTTTTCCTGTCTGCCCATCAATCAATTCATGATGGCTGCACCGCCTATTCCCCGCTTATACCAATACCACTCGGCCTCGCTGGCTTTCCATCTCGTAGTTCTACCGAAGAAGGCTCCAAGCTAGGATTCTGGCAAGCACGAGCAACCAACCCAGCTCCGACTTTCCGCTCGTAAAATGAGACTTCAAGTATGCTGGAATACTCAATTACTTGCTGCAATCAGTATTATGCCACGACCTTCACATATGCATCAACAAATTCCTGGCACCAAATATATACGTAACATGCAATGGCGGGCTTCCCACATCAAGTACCAGGCGTGTGTATTATCGAACAGCAAATAAACCAAGACCATCCAGAACCAGGATCTACCGACGACGACAAACGACCAGAGTGGAATGCGCTTCTCAACATTCCCCTCAAGATCAATCACGTCGTCTCGGTTCATTGACAGCTTTCTAACTTACTATTCTCAATTGGCACCGACCATCAAATTGTTACAGCATGGGCCCACCCTGGGTTTTAGTAGTAAACGACAGAGTGTCTCACATCTAAAAATGAACAACATTTAAAGTAAGAAGCTGAAACGATACCCCAAATATTGTCAAATGGCTATAGTCAAAAGTGGGTTTTACCGTAACGTTTAATGGAACCAATGGTTCCAAGCTAACAACGTCACTGACCACCCTGTTTTTTCATTGAACCTACACGAGGCACACACAATCAGAACCCGTTCCAATATTTTCCTCTCATAGTTCTCGATCGCATTCACAACCTTTATATCTTCGGAACATTGAAGTGTTTCTTCCCTATCTTCCATGTTCAGCCATTTTCCCCCGAAACGAAACCGTTTGTTTACACCATTGCCAAACCAACAGTCCAGCTGCATTATCTGAGCGACGATCAACGCGCGAAACAAAGAGCCAAGTCATGCTCTACTCCCCCCCCCTGAAAGTAGAGTGAAGTGACAACGAGTAAAACCTCCTTGAGGCATAAGCGAGGTCAATCGTAAAACCCAACAGCCTGAGTCGGTTCTGCTGGCTAGCTATCACGAGGTTTGATCACATGTCCAAGCTGGTAAAACCCATGACCAGCGCCCGTACCACAAATATATCCTACATGATATGTGCTCGTGGAATGACCCTTTCGATACAACCATTTGTTGGTGTCGCAAACGATCCTATGCCACGACATTCATATAGTTTTCAACATTTCCCGTGCACAAAATGTATACGTAGTGCCGAAGAACAAAAAATCCACATTAAATAACAAGCGTGCTGTCTTCCAACAACTCAGAATACAAACATCATGAAGGCCCAAGATCGGCCGTAGACAAGCGACGATCCAAAATAACAATTTGTTTACCTATTCGTCGAGATCAATCACGTCGTCTGATTTCATTGGCACTTTCTTACTTATTCTTATCAATTGAAACCAACTGTTATCTTCTCACAACATTGACCCACCCTGAGTTTCAGCGAAATTGTCTGCTCTCATTACGATCATGAAAGCACTGCTCCATACAAACAATAATGGCGTTGTCGGATATTTTGATGACCCGTTCTGGTTAGACACCAAGGGGTGCTTCCTGGCCGTCGTCCTCCGCTATACACCGTGAAATGCGTGCGGGCTTTTTCACGCCGCCCTTAAATACTCCCTGATGATTATGATACTACTATGGACTGAACACGTAAACTGTAGGGGCATAAAACAGTGCTACGCCAATGAGAGTCCGCGAGGAGTTGGTACGTTCGGAAACACCTGTCAGCGCCTCCTAAGTGTCTTTGACGCAGAAACGTCGGCACACAAACAAGAGCACAATATGACTATTGTATGCCGACCTATAGTAGATTATGTTCACTTGAAAATCTAAAATCGACAAATCATGTGTACGATAATAATAGTTGGGTGTGTTCTCACCTTCCAGCAACGGATTTGTAAAGTCGGGCGATACTCTCTGCCCCAGCGAATTTGGAAGCTGGAGGAAAATCAGCTGCCAAATACTGGACCTTTCCGCGCGCGACGTTCCACGGCTTGATAAGTTGTTTTCACGAAGTTGTTTTCCCCATTCGGAACTCACCCTCGCTGACACACTGACCTACCAAACGTATCGTTCGATCCATGCCCACGTATGACATCGGTGCCCCCGCATCGTACTATTTGATTCGCTTTTATGTTGGACGGGGCGGTAAATGGAATCCACTGTAGACCCTTCCACATTCTCCTGTACCAAACTCTACATATGTCCTACGTTACGTCAGGAACACCGATGCGCTGCCGATTACACAACGGGTCGATCGACAGGCAGGATCGGACTTGGTATGCACTGAACACACTAAGCTCATCTCTGAAAAAAGGCGTTTTCTAGAGTACGTTAACCCCGATAAGCAATATCATGGATATCGTGAAATAGGAATGTTATTCAAATGAGTAGCTCCTCGGCTGAGCCCCGGCTCACCAGATATCAATAATTCGACCAGTAATGCTTCCGTTGTAGCGCGCGTCCATTCGGAGGTAGAAGCCACGAAGCATGAGCCAACATGATTGCATATTCGATAACACCACGTATTAAAATTCTCGCCACATACACAACAAGATGTGTGGTAAACAAACCCGGAAACGAACTTATACCTGAACTATGGAAAAAGGGAGGAGTGATCGTGAGACAACGGGCGCAGAGCCTGGGTATACACGAAAAAGAAAACCAAGGACAAATCAAACAGCCTGAAGACAATTGAAGGGATTATCTAAGTTCCATACAGAGAAGGACGAATAACATAACACAAGCACACAATATATCGAAATCGAAATGAAGTTTCATATAATTTAACCAAACAAAGTGTATGTTACCAGAGGCAGAATAAGACAATATATAGATATATCGACAACACGACTACAACAAGAGAAAACAGGAGTTGTCGCTAAACCAATTCCATAGGCAACATACGCAGAGAGAACGAAACACAAAACAGGCAGGGAGAAAAAAAAACAAGTGGTTGAAACAGTAGCAGCACCTAGATAGGCTCTTATTTTATCCTCTGCCGCAAATCAAAATGAAACAACATATCACGATAAGAGTTGAAACACTGAATATTTCGTGTGTAACCTCATAACCGCAATGGACCAAACAAATACCACACACCCCATACCATATTTTCCCAACCTCAGCTTAGGGCAACTAGCAAAGTAGACCAAAAACAATAACAACCTGTCGGTCAACAGATAGCTCGTCGCCTGTCACGAATACTCTCTTGAGACGCGTAGCCCAATCATCATCTCGAAAATGACGAAGAGAATACACCAGACCGACAGCGGCTGCAGCTGAGCTCTATGGCACGTGCGTTGACGGGTTCTCATCAGCGCCAGTAACGCCTATGGTTTTCGAAGGTAAATGCGCCGACGAAAACACGCGGACCTCGCTCATACCATAACCCCATGGCCCGGCAGGCTTACCGACAAATATAAACAGGACTCCCCATCAATTATACAGTATAACGCCAGGCTACCTGAGGGGTGTTCTTTAACGCAACAACGACCCCATATTATTTATATATTTCTTCCAACTTAGTATGTTCGTCCTTCTTTTCTCTCTCCTCCCTACGTGTAACTTAGATCCGGGGTCACAAATTAGGCTCTTATCCCTCCTTCCTAACTACGGTTCCTGCCTCCATTTGTTAATGCGAAAAACTTCAACCGTTTCTTCCCTCGTTGACACGAATCGAATCCTACTCAACTAGGCGCTCTCAGGAGTTGATTCTGTTTTGTTTTTATTGTTTTTTGCAAAAAACTCAATAGTCGTACCCAAGTGAGATTCGAATCCCGGAACCAACTCTTAGTAGAATTCGAGGGTACCACTAGACCACCGGGGCGACATACAGTGGGAGAAAACTGCAGTACTGACCCAGGTTATCGCAGGAAAGCTTCTCTACGGCACCGACAACCTTAACGTTAGTCTGGAACAGTCGACGCTTTAGCTCGACTCGGCGGAAATATTAGTTCCCCGCGACGTGCTTTGTCCCGAAATCGACTCTGCGTTTCTGGTCAGCTTGGCCACAGGTTGGCGTATTTCTTGGACGGCAGCAACACACATCCCGCATCCCTCCACTCCCGCAGCCGCAACCATCACGATATTTGCCAATATGAGGACTATCGCGAACACTTCCTGGCTAAACTCATCCTCTCCCCCACAGTCCATCTCCTGCAGAAGCGCCACAAACATGCTCATCAAGACAACAGTGTGGCCGATTCGGGCTGACCAAGTGTCAAACGAGCTGGTGTACGGGTCCAAAACCAAGAATACAGCAGCGAAGAAAAGGGCAAGCAAGAAGGCAGTGGCGATCTGCCCGGCTGTGTTTGGGAAAATGAAAACAATCACACCGGATAGGACTACCCGACGTACGCTTTCCACAACTTCGTAGAAATACACCTCTGGCCGGTACGCAACCCACAGCTCTCTCAGTACAGCCCCATCAACGGCACACGTTTCCCGAGCCACCGGATCTTTCAAAGCAGCACGGCCCCTGTGGAGAATGACGGCGTAGCTGAACGGAATGCCGAAAGGATACACGACACACATCACGCCAGCATACACCTGGAATACTTTGTGTTCCGCGGTGTAGCACTCCAAGCTATGGTCCACCCGTAGGTATGATACCCCGGTGTCCAAATCAACACAGGCGAAGGCTTGAAATATGGTGGACGACACGGTGGCGTAACACAGAAATGATACCCAGAATATAACCGTTGCGTGCCTACGATCGATTTGGGCACGGTTCAGCCAGGGTCTGGTGGAGGTTTTCCTCGTTGCGATTTTGTGCGAGATAACCACGCCACCAAATACCACCAGAGGCAGTATGGTGGACAAAAGAAGTTGATGGTAAAAGTCGGTGTCGATCAAACAGCCTGCCGAGAGCATCCAGCCCACGTTTAAGTTGACCACATCGGCGTACGTGAGCAACATGTCGTAGATGTCCGGGTACACCACGCTCGCCACCAGAGAGAACTGGCAAATGGAAACACGATCGGACAGCCAGGGCACGATTTATCAGTTCACACCACTGTAAGCAACCGTAAGCATCCCGCTGCCCCGAGGCTGGAATTGTCCGAAAACAAAATTTGGAGCTTACAAGATATTATATGTCTTACTAGGCAAGCCACATGAAGTAGTGCGAAGCAAAATGGTGCTTAGTACAAGCAGCTACGTGCATCAGACATAACCGTGTTTGATACGGGGGACTACTGAAATATTTTACATATATCCTAGCGCATTGATAAGGGGTCATGTGCGTACTCGCCTGTGTCACTATTTGCCACGACACCACGAGAACCTTCAGGGCCTGAGAAGCCCTTGCGGGTACAAAAGGCTGAACCTCCGCACTGCTCCGGCCGGCAGAGTTATCCTCGGCTGCCTCTTGCCCCGGGTTCGATGTCAGGAACTTCAAACTTCGAGCGACCACGACGACCGCAGCGACCAAAACGATCGCCACAATCGCGATAGCTGCATTGCGGCGCCCTGCGGTACATTCCGAACAGGTGTACCCCAGTCCGGCGGTGTAGCCGTCACCACAAACAGCACAGACTGGCACGTATTTGAAAAAGGCGGAGATCCAGAAATACAAGGGGGGAATGAGTGTCTAGGCGGCTGAAACGGGAAGTGTTCCGCACAACGTGAACTCTTGAAGTCGCCAACCAACACATGGAACTGTGCCAATATGCGCGCGTATCGCGTTAGCAAGCCGGCATCGGCAAGTTAACTCTTGTTTGTTCAACTAGATTTGTCGACGCATCCTACACTCGAATTGCACCATGCTTTGTCTGAGCTCCGCACTTGAGGAGCTCCATACTTCACCGAAACAATGATTATGGAGGAAGATACAAGTGCTACCCGAGGATGAATCTCATGAACTTAGTATAATCGGAATAAGTATTGCACCAAGCACGATCGTCCAGAAAACGTTTCGGCCAAAAATTGATGCCTCTATCGTAGCACGCGTCTGTCGTATATGTGGAACTAAACCAAATAGTGTGGTGTCGGTATTTGTTTTTCTTGTGTATCCTTTGTTGTACCCTTGTATATTTCCAGATGAGGAACATGCTTTGTTCTTTGCGATGAGTGTCGCTAGAATAAACAGTCCATACATCCGTGGTGTTGATCTCCGTAAACACGTGTAAGGTCTGCCAGGTTTCAGCCTTTTGCGATCTCTGGCTGGATAGCCATGCATCTTCTAAGTTGAAATATTCTCAAGCTCCGTTACCCAGGTCACTGCTATACATAAATGGAGAAACATACACTATTATCACAATTATTTCCCATCCACCGTTGGGGTGGAGAGACCGTCCCTAACCCCTAGTATATACCAATGGTTGAATGTGTGTTTATCACCGGTGGCCCCGGTCGTCTAGTGGCGCCCTCGAATTCTGCTAGGGCTGGTTCTGTAAATTCAAATCCCACCATGGAGATTATTACTATATAATATAGCTAGGAATTCGACCGATTCTTGAAAGGGCCTTGCTGAGGACCCGTCTGTATGTGTTTTCAGACACTATTCCAGCTCTCGTTTAGGGTTAGGCTAAGGCCCAGTCTATTCGGTATACCAGGCGGATATCGCATGGTCCGTTGGGACTTTTTAGTACCGCCCGCAAGTCTCGAACGAATGCCACGGCGGGGGCGGTTACTTGTGTCGGTTTGCCGTCCACCATAACACTCATATGTTCCTCCATTTTGGCGTGTAGTTGTGTAGTTTGGTACAAAAATATGAAGGAAGCCTTGACAGTCAATAATAGGCCTTTCATTATGAGTATATTTCGTCGACGCCTGACACCGAAATACCACAACACAAATCCATTAAATAGTAAACAATGTAAACACGGTTTCGGATTACGTGTGCCAAGTTTGATGTTTGGAATTATTTCAATTATATAAATAGTCAATCAACACACCCCTGTTAATGTTGATGCACGTTAAATTTTGCGGGGCTTACGGATGCAAACGCCTCTGGCCAGTTACAATTAATCGTAGCATCAGCCTAAGCGTTGAACATATACAGTATACAATAAGTGCTAGCGAGATGGCTCCACCGCAATGATGCGGTGAGCTAAACGTAGCAACCCTCAGCTTGTCATATCGGGGCCACGAACGAGCGAACGCTCTCAGCACTCACATGGCCCCTGATAACCCTCCCGGCAGTATTTCTCCGTCCCTCCTACACAAGCGAACGGCTCGTAACACTCGCGAATATCCTTGCTCATGGGAGAGCTTCTCCAGAACCCCGAGTGAAGGCTGAGCGACTCGAGATCTCCATATGCATGGGTGCTCGTCGTATGCTCCAGGACTGGCTGACACTGCTGAACTCTGTCGGGAGATTCCACGGTGCAGTTAGTGCAGCTCGCGGAGCAAGATTCGCACGCCATCGCAAGCGAAGAAGTCTGTTGATATCGATTAGAGCACGTGCATCGCACAGTAGTCCGGTCGTACGGCGTAAGTTGAATGACAGTGTGTCGGGTATAGTTCAATTCATGGATGGGCGGAAGCATGGTGCTACTCCCAGACTTAGGAGGGGTTTGCAAAATTGAGTCAATACGAGGGTTGTGTGGGTTGGGTTGATTAACTGTATATGTCAGTACCGGCGGGTGTTTTTCGACTATTCGTCCGTCACCGAACTGCTCATATCCAGGCCTCGCCTACCACATAGGGAGCAGTCGACAAATGGTACCATATGGGGGTCGTCTTTGGGCCCTTGGTTAAGCCCATCCAGCGCCACTGTCGGTCGCGTAGCTACGGTAAATATTCGCAGTGTTAAGCGGATGTGCTCTTTGGTAGGTTGCGCCAACAAACTTTTTCTAAGCATAATTTACAAACGGTGTTAGGAGCCACTCGCCCGAGTGGCCTAACTCTACGGAAGCTATTCGCAGTGTTAAGCGGACATGCTCTTTGGTAGGTTGCGCCAATAAACTCCTTCAAAGTATAATTTGCAAACGCTGGACAGAGCCACTCGCCTGCTCGCCCGAGTGGCCTAAACGCGGCAATATCAATAGATCCACCTCCCCTAGCGAAGCTTCGGTCAGTGTCGTAAACCCAATTTAAACCGAAGCATGGAATATTCGCCGCGTATGCCATCGAAACCGGGCTTGGCGCCAACCAACGTGCCGTCAACTCATGCACCAACGTTCAGGGATTTATCGGATATCTTACATCGTTCCAGTCCAAATAGAGGGCGCTGTCATCACACCAGAGGGTGTTGTTGATGAAGTCGACGAACCAAAACGACACCGAAACCGTGTTGGTAACCGCGGGCCCCACGCCTGCGTGGTTTTCGATGAGGACGCAGTAGTGCAGATTGACTATGCCCGACGCAAGCAGTGCTCCGCCAGAACGCCCTGCGTGCGGGCGGGAATCATACATCCACAAGCCCGTGGTTAGGGCAGGCACAGGACGATCCACACCGGCGAGACTCGCGTATATCTGTTGAGTCCGGGCGGCTCTCAACCAGTTTCTGTTAATGCCTGCATGGAGTAAGCTTCGATGTGGTATGAGGTTTCGGCCTCCTCACGGGTGGCACATCGGGACATGGAATACACCCAGAATTTCATATACACTGATCACATCGAAAAACATGTATTGACATGGACCCAGCACCGGAAACACCGGGGAGCATATGGTTGAAATGGAATTGGTTGGTCTCGTTGCAATGGTGCAAGGCAGTACAACGAATACTCTGTGGAACCGTGACTAACGCACTGGCGTATAACTTGTCATCAGCAGGGCTATACGTGCAAGGTTGGCCCTCGATGCAGAGATAAACCAGGTGGGTGACCCCTATAGTAGGGAACAAGAGGTGGTGATGACAACGATGATTGCGAATCATAATGCATGTCCCTCTTCACGTTTGCAGCAGGTGGCAGCGGAACCACACTCCGTTACGAACACCTAACGGTGATAAGCCAAGCGGGGTGGTTCCGTGGTAAGCTCAATAGTCAAATTCGTTACTTACGAGCATGTTCAGCGACGTGACAAGCCAAACAGACGGATGCATCACCGGCGAGATCGTCCAATGGGTTAAACAACTAATCACCTGCGGTATTGTTGCGGAAGCGGGAACCGACGACGTCGACAAAGCCCCCGCCAATGAACAAGGCCCCGCCGGTGTCGGCGGCAGAGTTGTTTGAGAACGAACAGTTTGAGATGATCGCCGGGTCAGCCTCTTCGGTCGTTCTTACCCTCAACATGCCCGCAGAGAGGGTCATTATCGCCCCCCCGCCTACAAGCGCATAGTTTGAAGTAAATTGCACGCTGTCGAGCATAAGGAGCCTGGGTGATTCACAGTGCATGCCTCCACCGTTAGACCAAGCCATATTTCCCATTATTGTCACTACTCCTCCCGTCGAATTCAACGATGAAAATTGTGCCATCTTGATTCCTCCCCCATATTGGGCTCGATTGTGATAGAATGTCGTTAGGCCTGTAACGGCCACGGCTGCGTCTTCCCCTATCCACATACCCCCCCCTACATTTGCAGTGTTGTTCCAGAAGCTTGCGTTGCTACCGGCCTCGATAAGCAGTGTGGATTCCACGAGGGCCAGTCCTCCCCCGCTGTTCAGGCAAGTATTGGCATCCCATAAAGATGTACCCGTGATGTTGACAGTTGACTTATGGCAGAAACATGCGCCACCAAAGTCAGTCGCGGAGTTTTGTGCGAAGAGCACGCCACCGTCAAATAACATCGCGCTCTGGAACGGGTGGATTGCACCCCCCCGAGCTGCATCGTTCCCGCCGAAAACAGCCGTACCGAACGGTTTCACATGGAGGGTGGAATTCCACATATACACCCCCCCCCCTGACTGCGACGCCGAATTACGTTCCCATGTAGTGGTGTAGTTAACTACGACAGCCGAATAGTCGATGTAGAGAGCTCCGCCCGTCCCGGCAACGTTCTCTGTGACGTTCACGTCGCCCTTAAGTAGCAGCGATGTGTTGTACACGTAGGAGGCCCCTCCTTTCGTGGTGCCATCGTTACCGACAAAATTAGCAGTGCCAGACGACTGCACAATTATTTTCGAGTCAAAACTCAACATAGCTCCGCCCCGCCCCAAAGCTGTGTTGTTTTTCCATACAGCGTTACCCGAAATATGGACCTCGGATTCACTGCACACGACAGCGCCGCCGATGTATTCTGCGGTGTTATTTTCGAAGAGCGAGTCACCGCCAAGCAAAACCGTTCCCTCGACCGTGGACAAAGCGCCCGCATTCATTGCGGCGTTCTGGCGGAACTCGACTCTTCCTAAGGACTGGATGCACAGCTCGGAGGCCCACATCGCCAGAGCCCCGCCCGAATCCTGCGCCGAGTTGTTTTCCCACAAAACCGTACCCGCGATGCTGATCGCTGAAACGTCGCTGTGGAGAGCTCCGCCACGTTCGACTACCGCATTGCCTGAAAAACTTACTTCACCATCAAAGAGAATGGAGCAGCCCGCGACGTAAACGGCACCACCTACCGAGAAAGCATCGTTGCCGACAAATGAAGCTCTGCCCAAGGACTGAACACTAACATTTGAAGATAACGCCGACAAAGCCCCGCCCCCGCCTTCAGCCGTGTTATTTTCCCAAAGAGCGTACCCTGCGATTTGAGCATCTGAAGAGGTGACGTAGAGAGCACCACCATTGGCACTCGCAAAATTGTTCGAAAATATAACGTTCCCGTACGTCAAAAGCACGCCCTCGTCGACATGAGCGGCACCTCCAAACTCTGCCGTGTTTCCGACGAATTCCACTCTGCCTGAGCGTAGCACGTTCATATCAGACTCCCTCGTATATAACCCCCCGCCATTTGATGGAGACCGATTGGTTTCCCACATGGCTTTACCGGAGATATTCACTGTGGATACATCGCAATACAGAGCCCCACCGCGAACGCCCGCACGGTTTGCGGCGAAGTGCGTGTCGCCGTCAACCACGACAACACTCGTGCTCATGTAGGCAGCACCTCCCCACTCTGCGGCGTTGCCGACGAATGTTGCTTTCCCCGAGATGTCAATATGCCACGTTGTCTCGGACAACGACAGACCCCCGCCGCGGGCTAGCGCCGAGTTGTTTTCCCAAACGGTGGCGCCTGCAATATCGAAGGCTGATATCCAGCCGTAGAAAGCTCCACCTTCGTCGCTCGCGAGGTTGCTTAAAAACATAACATCGCCGCCGATCGAAAGCGAGCTATTGTCGGTGTAAATAGCACCTCCGACCCGCGCAGTGTTACTTAATAATGCAGCCTTCCCGGTCAAATTTGCCGTCGATCGGTGGACATAGAAGCCTCCCCCATGCATGGATGCGGTGTTCCCCTCGATTGATACATTATCGCCGGTCACAGCCAGAGTCGAGCGGCCGACTGCGTACAGCGCACCGCCAAAGGACGCCTCGTTGTGCTCGAGTTGAACGTTTGTAGCAAGCGTGACGTTTGACGCTTCCACGTAAATCGCACCGCCATGCACAGACGCCGTGTTGTTGGTGAACGTCGAATTGGTAGCTTCCAACACCGAACTATTGAGGAATACCCCTGCCCCGTCCACACCCGCGTTGTTTGATATGACGCAACTAGCCGCGGTGATAGTAGCGCCAGTTGCATAGATCGCCCCTCCTCGGTCAGCAGCGCCATTAACCAGTGATAGTCGATGGAGGTGCAGTGTCCCGCCGTCCACTTCGAACAACGACGTCCCGTTCGCGCCGTCCATAACAGAGGTCCCATCGTCAGCGCCCGTGATGTTTAGAGTCGTCCTTCCAAACAAACGGATGGTTTCGTTCACAATGACAGACCCGACCCACTCCACGTCAAAGGAACCTCCCGAGCAGTTAACCATCTCCGCCAATTGTAGTACCCCATGTGTATCTTCCACCAGCACAGGTGTGGCAAGCTGTGACGAGGAGCAAGATGCAGCGGCTGACAGCTGCGTCCCCAGTGGTAGAAGGAGTGGTAGTTGTAGCATAGCCGGTGCCGGAACTAGCGAAGATATCATATTTGTCCACAACCTTGACAACGATCGTTCCGGTTTCACAAAAGGGTCGCGGAAATAAGCATGTTGCTTGTTAAGAACAGAAACAATCAACACATGACACAGTATAGTTCGTCGTAGTACCTCTGAGACCAATAAAATACTTGTTCTCAGGCTGCCGTTCTCCATCCCCTCTGTACGGACTACCGGGGGAGACGGATGTAGGTGTAACGGTATGATGCTCACTTGTTGTCAGATACTTCATAGATCGAGAAATGGGCCTGAGGCTGATGGGGTCGGCGTGATGGTTCGCTCAGGGCGATACGGCAGTGGTACGTACCACGAGCGTGCCAGGAACATTGCTGGGCTGTTCACTCCTATTCTTGTTGCGGAATTATTAACATATTCACTGTTTTGGACTATTACTAATATCTTCTATTTCATCGTCGTTTTAGCTGACTGGAATATAGTTCACGTCTGATGATTCAAGTAATTTTATGGACTGATAGCTATAAATTACGTAACACGTGCAGAAACGCGTACAGGAGCGCAGGATGTTTTGCGTCCGCCTGTTGTGTGTAACCCCCCGGGTATAGTAGCAGAATGAGTCAACTCTCAGTGAGGCATATTGAATATTTTCCCCGCAACAACTAGTATCGTCGTTGTGCAATTTTGGAAGTATGGCATGTAACGCAGAAGTAACGAGTACATTGTTGCAGAGTTGAATGTTCAAATTCATTTCAATTCGATGTGTAAACGCACCGAGTGGTCATGTTAGAGATGACACTTATTATAGCAGTATTCGGTATCATAGAGTCGTTGCTGGATAACACAGGGTCATCTGCTGAACAGTAGCTCGTACTACATCAATAGGCATTACCTATCTAGGAGTATGTGTTCCGTATCACGGTTTTCAAGTGACAAAACAGTACCAGTATGTAACAGCAGATATTATGTTCTTGGATATACTCATAGGCACACTTACAGATATCTCGCCCAGGGATCCCTCATCCCTGCACTCTCAGAGCTCCCACTTCGAACACCGCCTCCGTTCATTACTTGCTCATTCTCTCTCTCTTTGTTCCCTATATACTTTAGTTGGCGAGAGGCTTCTTCCTCTTTCAGTTTTGGGTTCGTGTGTGTGCCCAGACAGCACGGCAGCGCGGGCGAGCCCGGCGCCATCGCGGGTATGGGAGGGCGCTGGCCAGTAGAGGGGGGGTCAGAAGGAGCGCGGTCGCCTTTTTCGTGGCTAGGCGTGGCGTGTCCACCGAGACACGAGGGAAGCATGAAGGCGCTTTGTCTGCGTTGCTGCTGCAGCATGTCCGAAAATATAAGGGTCGTTCGGTCGTGTAAAATAAAATTCAAGCGTTGCTTATTTATCGGAACAAATAGGATTTAAAGAGAAACCCCGGCAGTTTGAACACCATCATGATGGAGCGGGCGAACGAGGGCCACGGTAAGCACCGGGCTCCATGCGAGGCGGGCCACGGGGCTCACTGGGGCAGAGAGGCAGTAGAGCTTGACCCGGACCGAATCGATGGCGACGTGATCGCGGAGGGACGGGGAGCATCAAGGCTGACAGAACGCGAAAGACGTCAAAACTTTTTTTTGTTTTTTGCGGCGCAATGGGTCCGATGGATTTGTTTTTCTTTTTTTCGAGTACGAGTACGTACGAGTATACTCGTATGTACGTACGTACACATGTGTACCAGGTACGTCTTTCTTCTTTCTCAGTTTTGTTGATTTCCTGTTTTTCGTACTTCACAGCTTGACGACCGAGCTGTGCTGCGCTACATACAAAGTACGAAGTAATATTACCACCGTTCGTTGTTGTTGCACTACCACACATACATACTCACGACGGCACGAATCACACACACCACAGCAGGAAGCGCAGCGCCGTGCTGTGAGCCGTGTTGCTGTGCTTTCTCTTTCGATCATACAGCTTCTTTGTTGTCCTGGAGCATGGAGCTAGTGTGCATCCCGAGCATGTTTTGCATGCATGTCAAGTCCGCCGTTTCTTCCCTGTGCACCATGAACCTCTTACCATGAACCTCTTGGCATTTTCAAGTCGGTGCTTTTGCTTGCACTATAATACATCATGGGCCTCTTCTACTCCTTTCCTTGCGCGAGCGTAGCGGGCGGGGTCACCCGCCCGCGGAGCGGAGCCCTTGTACAACATACCAATAACTCTCGCGTAACATATATCAAATCTGCCGAACTCATATTGTACACAAAGAGCAGTATCATAGCACAGCGTAGCTACTCGTAAAATAGTACAGTAAGTCAAGTACACACAGGTACACGCCAGAGGTGGTGTAATAGCCTAAGCTCTGTCATGAGTATCATAGAAGTATCGTACGTACGTATGCGGCGGAGATATCAATGGGACTGTCATGATTCATGACGAGCACAGTACCCTGAAAGACCGGTACAGCATCTTCGGGAAATAGCGCAGGGTGATGACTTGGTTTCTTATTTGGGGTCCTACGAGTATCCTGTTTTTTGTTTTGGGATTGAGCCTACGCGTTCATGTGCATCACACGCACACGCTTTCACTCCTCTTCAGCTGTCTTCTAGAACATGCTCCCCACGAGCTATCGTCTGCTGGACATAATCAACTAAGGCCTGGGGTCACCTTCGTCATCTTCTTCTTTTATTCTTCTTTGAAGCTCTTGTCAGGTTCACTTTACGGTGACCTGCCTTTTGCCTCTCAATTTAGACTGTGTATTCACCGGCCATCGGGAATCAAGTCTAGGCGTACACATCAGCTTCGTGCTGATACACACGTCAATCGCCACACGCTAATGACGTTGCACACGAGCATAGGTTCAGAATCGGCTCTGGCGACAATAATATATTGAAACGCGTACTCGCACAAGGTGTTTGCAGCCGACTGCCCCCGCTCATTGAGGCGAACGCGGGGCCTTGACTTTGGCCGCCAGTGGTAAAAAACGTCAGTAATGATAATTTTCCCATTATCACTGTTTTATTATCATTTGATTTGCCTTCCGACAACGTGCAGGGCATTATTCGTTCCAAACGAAGAAGCTGACGACAACGATATTATATCACACACTGTTCATCGTGCGCCCCCCGGTGGTCTATCACGCACCCACTCAGATTGTTAAGGTTGCGGTCGAGGGTTCGAGTCCCCATAATACCGGGATTTTGATTCTCAAAATACACCACAACGTCTACTACTATAATGAGTCGACGAGGTAAGAACGTATTGAAATCTTCTCGCAATAAATATGCAAGGCGCGTACCGTAATAGGGACCGAGGAGAAGACCCTACTTGGTTACCCCGGATCTGAGTTACGACTGAACGTATAGAGAAAAAGAAAGGCGAAGATGAAGAAGGCTACCAGGTAGGTCCGTCTGTAGATCGAAGGGATCGTTTGGAGCTCTTTATTTTTGTATCAGATATAAACATTATCGCATTTAATTGAATCCTACGTTCCGAGGTGGCTTTTCTGTTTTATTTCTCCGTCAACTTTGTGTATTTGAAATCGGAAGGACATTATGTCTCGGAAATTCCGAGAGCCGTCCAAAGCTATAATATAGTGTTCCGAAAAATACTCCTTCAACTGCTTTGAAATATAATAATGCTTTGCTATTTTACAGAACTAAAGAAGCAAACAAAATTTACTAAAAAAATAAAGTCAAGAAACACCTTCGCGGAAGAACGAGCGTTTTAGAGGTATTTTTGCAATTAATTATGATCGGCTATCCCTATCAGGATAAAAACGTACCGCAATGCTGGGAAGCATTAATGGCGGAAACAAAGCTGCACTGGCCATACGATAGAACATTATTATTACAAAAACTCTCGCACTTCGTATACCGAAAGAACGTAACGCCCCAAAAACCACAGTATTATAACACACCGACACGCCGTTACAATCAGTTAGGCGGAACAAATATAGCGCACCATGACAACAAGTAACCCTTTTGAGATGATCTACGCCTCAATCCATACGAACGAGATGTCCGAGGACCAACGCCCAAACGGGTAGGGTGGATCGTAAATGATCCGAGTCTGGCGGGAAGGCTTCTTGGCCTGGGTTTTTGTTAGTGGATGAGCTGCGGCAAGTTCCACACTACTCGGAGAGTTAACTCTTCGGGTGGCTATCCCCACCGCACCGGGCCCCTTCGGGTGTCAGGTCGGGTCAACATGCTCAAGTCTCCGGAGTAGTAGACAGCAAGGGCTGATACTTCCGAGGGGGCATGGAGTGCATTGACACACGACACGAAGTGAGACGTGGAAGTGTGGAGGGCGTAAGCTTTATTTTGACCCATCCGCCGGAGGATAAAGAATACAATAAAAAGAGATGACACGGCATGGTACAACGTACATGTCAACAATCCACGGTATGCATGAAAAGGAAAATAGCGCCAAAACCCCGAAATTTTAAAACACTCGTAATTGTAAATAGAACGGTCAATACATGAGCGCAACACAGCTGATGTGTGTGTCAACGGCTGCTGACGGGTGTGGCGACAGAGGGGTGCGAAGTATAGCCACGCTACACGCTATATCAACGGCGCTCACGACGTTGCTCGAGAATGGGTTCAGAAACAATTATTACGACTGAAATTGGCACACTCTATCGTGAAATGACCTAGCGAAAGCCCGAACTTTCAACCGACATTTCGCCAAGCCTACGCCAGGGCAGGCAGCGGAGAGGATGATCCGTATACGGCGAACAACGCTCCTCGGTTAAATGACAATACGTAATATATTTATTGAACAGAAGCGGACGGTATACCTATACTGCATACGTTTCGAACAGCGCATTGAACAGCGCTCACGTAGGCTTTTGAACAAACGTATTGAACAGCAACGCTCACGTTGCGGAGAGCAGCTCGCATTGACCGAGGAGAGCGAATAGAGAGATCTGTGGACTGAAAAAATTTTGAGATGAAATCGACAAAATATAACCGCCCACTTTGTCAACGACATATTTATATATATGGATGGCTCAATTATGTGTTAAGCTTCATTCTGTTTTTTTCCATCGCATGTATTATCTTCGCCCTTTCTTTCTCTCTCCTTCCTAGTCGTGACTCAGATCCGGGGTCGCAAAGTAGGCTCGTCTCCCTCCTCCCCCACTACGGTTCTCGCCTTGAATTTTTATTGCGATCATATTTCAGCCCTTTCTTCCCTCGTCAACTCTCGTCGAAGTGTGCTTAACCACGCTACAATATGCCCTCTCGGCAGCAGCTCGTGTGGTTCGAGAATAAAACACTCCATAAAGAGAGTCGAAACCTCGACCTCCAACCTAACAGGCTGCGCGGTTACCTGTTAGACCACCGGTGCGACGGGCGTTTGGATGATCCAACGCGGGTGGGCCCTTTTTTTTCCTTGACTAATCCAGCAAGCTCGTCAAGATGATGTGCTGCTGCTGATGGTGTTTCCCGCGGGTGGTATATAGGAATATAGGTGGTGGGTGAGGTGCACGTATATTTCAAGAGCTTTTGTTTTTTTGTCATACGCCTTACTCGGTACACCCGTGGTGCCAGCTGTGAGCAATTTGTGTATGGTCCTCTCTCCCCACGGTAACATCAATCTGGTTTGGGCCATCCCCAATCGGATCTGGTCTATTTGTTTTGACATTATTGGTCAGGGGGTGAAACACCTTGTACGGTGGTGATTGTTTTGTTTCACGTTCAGACACATTCCGGCGTACGACTTCGAAGATAATTCGTAATCTTATCAGTGCTGTAGGACGTGTCATGTTTTCAGCTCAAAATTCAAAACAAGCAACAAAGGAAGTGCCTGACCGACAAAAAAGTCGATCTTGGCCGGCCTACAACAGTAGCTCGTATTATTTGAAATCAATTTTCTTATTGTTTGCAAGCTAAGGCTTCATGTCAAACCGACAATCCCTCCTTTTGCCAATCAATGGTCTTGGAATCGCTTTCGTTTAAGCGATGCGCCGTTACGCGACGAAACCTTGTATATTCGTCTGTTGTCGTTGTTGTTGTTGTTCGCTGCTGCTGCTGGTGTTCGTCTTCGTACCAAAAGCTGCCACCCCAGGTGTGTTTCTCAATACAGCAGTACTTACTGTCAATACATTATCATTACTAATACATACGAACGAAACTTTATTGTTGAACTACAGCAACAGCGGTACAGGACACTTCATCTGAAACAAGGTACTTTTTTCTTTGGCTGAGGAATTAAGAAATTCGGGAACCGTTGTATTGAAGTTAGTGTTTCTCATTAAGTGCCGCGTACTACTGTACACCCCTTGGCAGTGCAGCAGTCGCTTTCGTGCGCCCTAAGCTTACACTTATTATTATTATTATTTTACCTCTTCTACCCTTCTTCTTTGCCGTTAGAGGCATTGCGCGAAGTCGAGGGTGGGCGTCAGCACGCCGCGGAAAAGCCCCCCTTGTAGTGTATACGACAATCTGATGACACATTTTGGTTTTAATGACACAGTAAAGTGTGTACCTATACATACTATGATACAAAAACTCACACGAACTTTGGCAACAACAGCAAGCTCGCTTTTGATCATCATTGAAGCTCTACATACATACATGCCCTTCCGATGATAATTATACACTTTTTTTTTAACTCACAGCTGACGTAAATATAATAATCTGATTTAAAATGATGCTTTTCTCGCAAGGGCAAAATGTACACTCTCGAAAAAGTAGTTTTTTGTAACGTGGTCCAAGGGTGCGCGCGGATCTGAATCCCAGACACCTCACTACCCCCCCCCACCCCACTATAAATATATGATATATTTATAGGTTGGGTTGGCGTCGGTTGGCAACGACTCTGTAAAACACGCCACTCGCTGCGTGAGCTAGACAACCAGGGTGCCGTTTACATTTTCTTGTTTTGTTTTTGGCGGTCACCAAAGCTGGCGGTCGAGTAGATCATTTGTGCCGGGTGGAGAACCTTTGCTCCGCACAAGGGGAATGGTCGTACCACGTAGTGTTAATATGGTAAGGCATCCGCGAGGCAGTTACATAGTAAAACCCATTGCTGTCTCCGGAAGTGGCCACACCAGAAATTAAATTAACTCATTGAAGCTGTCGTCCATATGCAAGTCCGCCTCAGAGGCGGTTCTTAGCAGGATGCAGCTCACCCTCCATGCGACTCGCCCAATACCTCACGGCGCTTCGCGCTTGGTGCAAGCAATGTCTGCCTGGTTGGTGAAAACCCAACGTGCTCCGTCCCGGCATTGTAGGGATGCGAGGGTTTATGGCCATACGACTACGGCCGTGCACGACATGAGTACACCCCCCCCCTCTATATTGCGGGGAAAACCCGGACCGTGGTGATCCCAGGAAACAATGTAAGTCAACTTTGTTTCAATAACGCCTCCCCCCCCCCTCCCCCCCCACCAGCGAAAACAAATGATGGGGGAGGGGCTCTAACACCAAGTGAAACTAATGGAACAAAACACGAAAAAAAAATGGTTCTCGGTCATGTCGTCCTGTGCTCACAGCGATCCGGTTTGTTTTTCATTCTGACCTTCCTAGTAGGAGTGAGAGGTCGTTTATATTTTTGTCGCATACCCTTTAATAATGCTGTGATGTAGCGTGTATACCAGCGCGTAGCTGGTTGATACGCTGTAGGCTCGCTTGCTGATGGCCAGTCAAGACACAACCTACATTTGAGGGTGAACGCTTAAGTCGCTGTTAGGAAAACTTGTATGAACGCTTCAATAGAAGAGAAGATACGTAGTGTTGGCGACTCCAGGCCAACAATGTTGATTAATGTATGTGCTCAAAAGCGAGGCTGATGATGAGCAAAAGAAGAGTGAGAGAGTGGGCGTGCAAACGCTCCTGTTCCCTTGATGATCTTGAGGATCACGAACAGCAACATGCACAACGATCTTGAATCGCAAACATCAACATGCCCTTGCTACGATAGCTTGCGTCAGATGACGCAACAACAATCGTGACTGACCTTGTACGCGGTCTCTATACGTACGGTAATACCTACTGTACCACACAGCACAACCAAATCACATATGACAGCCTATCAATTATTCCGCATCGTGTTTTCTTGGAGGAATGTTGTTCCACACGTGGATACTGAGCAACTAAACAACTTAAGATATAGTACGGTAGACACCAGGTACGGTAATAGATACCTTGTCCTGCATACTTTCACTGGCTTGATTGTTAATGAACTCTGATTGGCCACTGCCTGATGTTTGGAGGATCCAACTCTTGAACAAAAACTATGCATACTACAGATAATGACTCCGTGTTATCGAGTGACGACAAAATATGACTTGCCAACAAGGATAAGATCCAATACAACCCCTCGACACGATAACCCGTAACATTTTACGTGCGGGATAATCCAGGCAAACGCTCCAAATAAGACGACCTCTCGCTGACATCCCGCTTTTCTACACCTGCCTGCGTTACATGCCCAAACCAAAAACGATACTCCAACTCGTTTTCTACTATGTACCCATGCAAAGGCCAGGAATTCAAACAGCGAGGATCCAATTACTTGGTTTAAATGTACTTGTCTAAACTACTTGTCTGCATACATTCTCACGAAGTAGAATCCATTGCTATGTCGCAACATAGTTTCATTACTCATTTTGCAACGTCGAAACAAAAGCATCCCTTCTTCCTTTGCTTTTGACGGGTGATTAGTCCTTCTATAGCTAACGCAAAAAACTACAACGTGAAACCTGGCACCGTATAGGCCTGCCACTGATGGGACAGGTTTGACGCATGGAATAGCAGGAAAACCGATAAAACGTCACACACAAAATACCGTGGAAGTCGTGTCGGTCTCCCTATATAGTTACCAGACCGACATATATGGTACTAATGTTGCACAAATAGCCTAGCAGCTTACCACGCTTCTGCCGCCCCCCCGTGCAAAGAAGGCGTGTGGTGCTACGTACTACGAAAAAAAAACACAATCTAGCCGTTATGTCGGTACGACCAGGGCGATGCAGATGTCCCTCCTGGTGATCCAGATGATGATGATGGTCCAGCAATCCTAAAGGCGAAAATGTCCGGCCAGCCCCAAACGGCGATGACGTCCAGCGATGATGATGTGCTGATTCCAGCAGACAATCCCAGCCGGCAATCCCAATAGCTAGCAGATGATGCGGTCGCCCGGTCCCAAAAAATATCTCTCCAGTGACCCCACGTTTCTGTTGTTGGCGTGACAGTCCCAGCGAACAGTGCTGTAACGATTTCGGACGGTATTCTTCTGACAACCTTAAGCGCTTCTTTACAGGATATCGTCAACCGTCATTTCCGACGACCCCGTGTTTACATGATACTCCAGCGGCCAATGACAATCTTTGTCATAGACCCCGGGTGATGATCCGGTGGCTAAGTTGCAAGAGCTAAACTTGAAAGCCCTTGTCAAAACCGTCGTCGAATTTCACCGTAGGCCACTCGACGGTGTCCACGCGCACCACAGCCGCCGTGTGCGTGCTGCTCGTCGTTTGTGGGCGTGCAGGTCCTTGCCCATAGCATCCCGTGTCGGAGTGTGTCGTTGTTTTGTGTACCGAGCACCACGTTTGCCCAGCTCCATCTCCAGCCTTCCTGTTGTATGGTCCTGCAGCAGGCTTCTTGCCCTTTCCGTACAGCTTTCCCGGCACTACGCAACCGCTCTTGTAGTGTCTATCCTTTCCACAGTTGTGGCAGATTACGCCGGAGCTAGGATCCGATGATGATGCTTCTACTGCTATCATGATGGTTCCACGCCCAGCGATGTTCCCTGTCATTTTCCTCGGCAGCCCGTCCAGGTACAAATGCCTCATCGTATTCTGGATCTTTGACGGATCGAAATCCGGGTCCTTGTAGGTGGTCAGTTTGATGTCGCGGTAGCTCTCCGACAGCCCTCGGACTATGATGTCGGTGAAGTGACGATCGGTGACAGGTTCCTTGACCGCGGCCAGTCGGCTGCGGAGGCGTGTACCCTGCATAATGTAGTGATCGGGATCTTGGTCCGGCTCCATGGTCGTAGCTGCAAGTGCTGCCTTCAAGGCGCGGATTGTCTCGTTCGTAACCCGGAGGTACTTTGCTTCCAGCTCCTTCATCGCTTTCTGCCCGTCGCCTCGGATTCCACGCTCGTCGTATGCATGAATAGCCACGAGGAGAGCCGCTGCCTTGTCGGTGACCAAGTACAAGGTTGCATATAGGTCTTGGTTGGCGCGGTCGAATCCAGCTTGGCGTTGCAGTAGGGTCCCTCCAGCAGTGTAAACCAGACCCGGAGTCAGCAGCGGTGCAGTGTCTTCGGCTTGGTCCGTTCCTTCCGTGGGCCTAGCTTGACCTTCCATGGCCGCAAATATGTCAGGGCGCTGCATACTGATGATGAAGCCAGCCTTCCTGTGCCATTCGGCGAAGTCTTCTGGCTTCTCTCCAGCGTAGGGCTTGATCCCTCGTACCGCGTTCATCAGGTTGCTGTTGGTGTTGTTGCTCGTCATGTTGTCCATTTTCGCAGCTGTCTACCGACGGTGTACTCGTACAATCGTGTGGTCGCTCGCCGATCACAGCAGCTTGACGACGACGCAGCTCTCTCGTGAAGCTCGTAGCGGAAACAGCAGCTCGGGTCCCCCGGCGTAGTCTTGTCCTAGACGTACCTCGAGGCCCCCAGCTATGCTAGTGTCGTGCCTAAACGTCGAGGGTCAAATCTTCATAAACTGAAGCCTGTCGTTGTAGCCGGGGTGGTGAGAGCTTGACCTCCGATGTCCCCGTCGCTACCACGTTCACGCGTTTATGCGAGGCTCATAACCTAATAATGATGTGGTGTAGCGTATATACCAGCGCGTAGCTGGTTGGCACGCTGTAGGCTCGCTTGCTGATGGCCAGTCAAGACACAACCTACATTTGAGGGTGAACGCTTAAGTCGCTGTTAGGCAAACTTGTATTAACGTTTCAATAGAAGAGAAGATAGTGCCGGCGACTCCAGGCCAACAATGTTGATTAATGTATGTGCTCAAAAGCGAGGCTGATGATGAGCAAAAGAAGAGTGAGGGGGTGGGTGTGCAAACGCTGCTGTTCCCTTCATGATCTTGAGGATCACCAACAGCAACATGCACAAAATATCTTGAATCCCAAACATCAACATGCCCTTGCTACGATAGCTTGCGTCAAATGACGCAACAATAACCGTGACTGATCTTGTACGCAGTCTCTATACGTACGGTAATACCTACACGCAGAACAACCAAATCACATACGACAGCCTATCAATGGTTCCGCATCGTGTTTACTTGGAGGAATGTTGTTCCACACGTGGATACTGAGCAACTAAACCACTTACGATATAGTACGGTAGACACCAGGTGCGATAATGGATACCTTGTCCTGCATACCTTCACTGGCTTGATTGATATTGAACTCGGATTGGCCACTTCTCGATATTTCGAGGATCCAACTCTTGAACATAAAATATGCATACTACAGATAATGACTCCGTGTTATCGAGTGACGACAAAATATGGCTTGCCAACAAGGATAAGATTCAATACCCTTGCGTTGTCCCAACATTATTCATTTGACGTAATGGGGGAAGCGCCTCGCCCCGAAATATCAATCAACTTGTTTGTACTGTATACAATAAAATCAACAATAAACATGTCAATGATGATTCTCCTAGTGACGAACGACAATCTTCAATTCGGAAAATCGACTGGTTTAGGGTTGAGGGGCTCCTTAGGTAAATAGTACTTGAGTCTTAAAATATGTACGTATCATATGGTTTTCGTCTTTTCTACAGCAGCAACTGCCAGCAATAATAGTATTTATGGTACAATACAAAACCAAAGAATAAGTACGCTCTACCGAACACGGTACAGCTCCAGTTATAATGCTCAAACTAGCTCCCGACCAACGTATAGCTTGTTCACTATAAACTCTACTACTGTTGTAGTAGGAGGTGTAGTGGCTCTTGGATCTTCAAGGGAAGGCAGGCATTGCTGTGTTTGCAGCACGAATCACGGAACGAAAGAAGAGTAGTGCTGAGCAGCAATAATTTAGATCGGTTCAGAGCTCCTGTTTGGAACATATACACTTGGCAGTGGCCATGTTGGACGTTGCCGACCTCGTCGAACTAGAGGCCCACGTATGTTCACCTAATATACAGATACAGTAGTAGTCGTGCTCGGCGTCGTCGTGGAACATCTGAGTTAAAACAGTATCAGCAGCCGTTAAAAATGCCATTTGTCAAATTCGTCTTTGTTGGGTACCAGGGGTATGGGCAGTCGTTTTTTAGTAAGATGCATTTTTCGTGATGAAAAAGGAGTCGAATCGATCCGTCTCAGACGCAAATGGATGTTGATCATGACTTACGTACGCTTTCTAAAATACTCATAGAGGGGCGTACGATTCGAGCATTGCAGTAGACCTGAAGACATGTCGTCTAAGGTAGGGAGACGTGAAAGGTCGAAAGGATTTACAAGAAATAGTATGTATTGTGTGTGTTCTTCACATTAAACCTTCCTTTCTACCCGTCGACATCCAGCACACCCAGTGTCCGTGCCGATTCTTCATCCTAAAAAGGTATCAGTCCTGTGGGCACAAAACTACGAAACAGAGATACCACGCTCAGTGCAGTAAGCAGAGCAGACAATGCAATGCCATATACGACAGGCAAGACCTACCCTGCTAGAAATCCAGGTGCATGAAAGAGAAAAAAGAGAAAAAAAGAAAGGAAAAAAGCGTGCAACTAACTGGAGAAAAAAAAGGTATATATTTGTTTCTGCAGTGCCCTTATATCCTTTGCCCGAAAGGGACCCTTCAAAAAACTCCAATCCCTACATGACGCATTTTCTTGAACTTAAGAAAGGCGTATATATAGCCTTCCAAAGGGAGTTGCGTACAAGGTCTTCCGTGCGATGTATATATATCTGTGAGCGTATTATAATGAGGAGATATTTGATGCTGAGAAGGGCGCTAGCCCTTCGAAGCATCAATAGATGCTCTTCCTAATGGGTTGGGTACGTACCCGTGGGGGTGTACCCCCCTGGTCGCGAACGGACACAAACGGACAAAAAACAGTTCTGAAAGCTGCCGCAGCGTGGCTTTATTTAACGAAAGCTTAATATTGAGGTTTGTCTGTCTGCTCGTCTGCACTTCGCACTTCGTTCGCTTTGCTTTTGCCGTGCGACGCGTACACCGAACCGATTCAAACGCGCTCGGGACTGATAGACGCACGCTATTTACGCTTAAAGTTTAGTACTGCTCGTGTCGAAAGCGGTGCCGAGATCGCAGAGCTGGGCCATAGTGACTGCCCTAAACTGTTGCCAGTGCCAAATTGTGTCACTGGGATTTCTCGGCAGTAGAGCAAACTAGCAGTAGTATATAGCAACGATGAGGAGACATGTCAAGCAAGGCAAAACATGCGCTGTCAAGGGTGTAGGGTGGCGTGTTCCACACTAAAAACTAGTTGTTTGGTGACAGTCACGGCATGTCAAGGCTGTCAAGGGTTGAAACTGAAGACCACATTTCTCGGCAGTAGAGCAACAACGGTGATGATCGGACGAGAAGAGGAAGACCATCATCGCACACAGCACACACACCACCATCACCAGCAAACACCACAACGACGACCATCACCACCACCGCCACCACCCCTGCCCCACGAGCCGCAGGAGCACCAGAAGTTGTTGTTGCTCGTAGTGGCTGGTGGTGGTTGGTGGTGGCTTCGTCCCGTGGTTTGGTGGTGGTTCCTGGTACGCACTCGTTCAGCAGCAGCAGCATTTTGTTTTTTTTTTTCATCCCATTTCTTATCTGCTGCTGCTGCTGAAGAAAACAAAAAGACAATAAAACACGATTTCTGAAATGATACAGATTTTACGAAATACGAGCAAAAAGACAATACAAATAAAAACGAATTCTTAGTTTGCATTTTTCTCTGTACAAGGTTTTTGCGCTGACACGCATCGCTTAACAATAAATGTTGGTGGGTGGTGTTGGTGATTGTAGGACTACCAGCCCAGGGACCAACCGACCTGATACCTGATACAGATTTTACAAAATACGAGCAAAAAGATCATACAACAAAAACGAATTATGAAATGATTCAGATGTATTTGTTTACTGGTACATTTTTCTCTGTACTCGTACAAGGTTTTTGCGCTGACACGCATCGCTTAATTAACAGTAAATGTTGGTGGGTGGTGTTGGTGATTGTGGGACTACCAGCCGAGGGACCAACCGACCAACCCAGTAAATCTCTCACCCACCACGCACACCCATCAATTACCTGCCGGTCAGTAAAAAAAGGTTTATGTGCTGACCCAAATCGCTTAGAATAAAAAACGATCCCATCAATGACAATTAATTGCAGGAACACAGCAAAAAGAGAAGAGCCGCCAACGCAGTAGCTTAATGCAGTTAGGAGTTTGACCACTTGAAGGCGTCTGTCACGCTCCTCATTCCCACCGTTCTTGTACCAGGGTTAAACAAGGCTCTGTTTGTCTTGTTCCCTCATAACAGCAGTATCCAGTACTTCAAAGTATATAATAAGGTGCTACCTGATACGTGGCTGGCAGCGATGGTGTGGGAGACACGTGCGTGTGACTGACCTCAAGTGATGTGGTGACGAACGAACGTGGCACAGCAGTGTATACGCAATCAATGTCTCTGGCAGGTGGCGCTCAACCATATCCCGTAATACCCTGGTTCTGCATGAACACCTTCTGTTACGCCAGACGTATTGTTTGTTTTTTTTGTTTTTTTTTGTCCATCCCATTCATTATCTTCGCCCTGCTTTTCTGTCTCCCTCTTCAGTCGTAACTCAGATCCGGGGTCACCATGTAGGATCTTCTCCCCCCTCCCCACTACGGTGCTTGCCCTACATTTTTATCGCGAGAAGATTTCAGCACTCTCTTCCCTCGTCGACTTGCGTCGGATTCCGCCTACCCACGCCACGAAGGCGCTCTCAGGAATTGGTTCCTTTTTTTATTTTTTCAAACAAGGTAAAAATCTCACCACGGTGGGATTCGAATTTGGGTACCAATGCCAGTAGTCTTCGAAGCTGACTACTGGTCTACCGGGGCGACCGGTTGGTCCGTGGAGAACAATTCGTCCCACAACGTGTTGGGTTATAACTTCTGTAAAAGCATAAAAACTAAAGGGCGAAGCCACGATGGTCGTGATTGTCGTCTCGAGATACATCGAAAAACGTCGAGTTTGTAGTTAGTTGCGAAAAATGTAAGTTTTGCGGCGGAAATCGGCCCGAAGTGTCCCGGAATTGACCCGAATTACCCCCGAGCA
Organism: Saccharina japonica; assembly: GCA_008828725.1. Lineage (NCBI taxonomy): Eukaryota > Phaeophyceae > Laminariales > Laminariaceae > Saccharina > Saccharina japonica. Next base: position 298,376 of record MEHQ01001257.1, on the reverse strand, counting down.
CTGACCCCGAAATGACCTGCTATACAGCAGTATCCATAAATGGGTCAATACCTGTCCCGAAAGTGAGATCGACACACACTACCAGCGCGGATTGAGCGCGGCATATTTACACCCTTCAATAGATATAATAAATTTCGACATTTATTTGTTTACTGTTTGTTGTATTGCAATATTAGCCACAGCACAGCTTTTTTCAACAAAGACAGTCAAGACTGCGGCAAAGAGGTGTTGCATTGAGGCTATACGTTTTTTGCTGTTTGTGTGGCATTCAACTTGGTGCGGGCGAAACTTGAAAATCACCCGGCTCAGATTGATATTGTACGAATACATCTGGAGAATAGTATACCAATACAGATTGTTAATAATGTGTTGTGTACGCTCTGATGCCTCGTTCAGCGAGAAAAAAATAAGAAGTTGATTTTATCGCGGAATTTCGTCGACAATAACAATAAACCAAAAAAAGAGAAAAGGCTGGGGATAGACGAGATGAATCGTTTCCGGCCCTTTCATTTGAAATCATAAAGTGTGATCTACGTATCGAAACAAAACGAGATGTCATGCCAGGCTCTTATTTGTATTGATATCTTCGTCAAGTTTAAGCATTTTTTCAAACAGGAAACGTTACAAACCTGGCACTTTCTGTAAGCCATCGTTTTCCATTGTTGTAGTATGTGACACCATAATTGTGTGCCCACCAGGCGAAACGAAAGATGCTTTCACGGGTTTTCGAATGTAAAACGGAGAAAAATGTTCGGAAACAAAACTTAACTTCTATCTTCTCCGCCTCAAAACGACATGTTCAGGGGCACTTTACATATTTGAACCCCCCCCCGCGCCCAGCAGATCCGCGCACCTGGGTGCTGGAGAAATGTCGTACAAATTGCAATTAATTGCTCTGCACGGACAATAATATGGCGTTGGTATTTGTCCGATCGAGCAGCGTGTGCTCCATTCTTCTCGTGTGGAGAGGCTGATCATACGGCATCTACCTGCAACCCACACAGAGCTGAACAACAAACATCCTGAGTGACACCATTGTCGGGGCTGCATGAAGATGCCAGGTATATTTGTGAAGCCCCAGTAAGTTTCGCAAGCAACCACCACTTTACAATGCCCGTATTATCCGCATTCCGCATGTGACACATACTGTAGAACAAAGTGATCGATCGGTAAACTGGTGCATGGATTGGAGACATAGAAAGAAGGTTCCCGACCCCGCCATCGGCGCGTGCAGAAGACGTAAAAAGGTGTGCGTTATTATTGTCTCCTCCAGAGGGGATGCCAGGGGGAGGAGGGGGGAAAAGGAAGTGACCAAGCGTGGGTCTTCCTACCCCACGCCCGTCTCCCCCCCAAACCATAAAGACCCGCAAGGGCTCGCAAGACACACTTATGTCATCACTCTATCGTATACCATACGAAGTATATCTCCTTGTTCTAACAGCCACGGATCTACATTAGTTGTCTTTTTCGCGACACGTGTCGCGACGCGCGGATCTACATTAGTTGTCTTTTTCGCGACACGTGTCGCGACGCGTCGCGACGCGTCGCGGCACGTGTCGCGGCATGTCGCGACACGTCGCGGCACTTGTCGCGGCATATCGCGACGGATGCCGCGACGCGTCGCGATATGCCGCGACACGCCGCGACACATGCCGCGGTGTGTGTCGCGTTACGTGTCGCAGCGTGTCGCGACATTGTTGTGAAGAATAACCACTACACCAGCGCCCCTGCCAAAAAGACAGGTCCCATCAGGATATGATCCCATAAGAGCCTTCTGGTTAAAAACCGTGAGGAGCGAAGCGACGAACCACCCTATACCGGTGCAGGCGCGAAGCGCAAGGTCTACCCTGATCCCACAGTAATACCGGCCAGTAAACCTGGAGACTACACGTCCCCTCCTAAAATGATGATCTACGTGAACCTCGTCACGCTCGTCGCGGCAGTGTCGCGACGCGTCGCGGCAGTGTCACGGCAGTTCGCGCAAGTCGCGACGGCACCTTGCCGCGACACCTGCCGTGACACCTGCCCGACGCGTCGCGACACTTGCCGCGACACCTGCCGCGACACCTACCGCGACACGCGTCGCGACATGTCGCGACATNTGTCGCGACATTGTTGTGAAGAATAACCACTACACCAGCGCCCCTGCCAAAAAGACAGGTCCCATCAGGATATGATCCCATAAGAGCCTTCTGGTTAAAAACCGTGAGGAGCGAAGCGACGAACCACCCTATACCGGTGCAGGCGCGAAGCGCAAGGTCTACCCTGATCCCACAGTAATACCGGCCAGTAAACCTGGAGACTACACGTCCCCTCCTAAAATGATGATCTACGTAAACCTCGTCACGCTCGTCGCGGCAGGTGTCGCGACGTCGTCGCGACGCATGTCGCGGCATGTCGCGCAAGTGGCGCGTCGCGGCATATCGCGACCGCGTGCCGCGACGCGTCGCGATATGCCGCGACACGCCGCGACACATGCCGCGACACGGTCGCGACTGTGTCGCGTTACGTGTCGCGGCGTGTCGCGACATTGTTGTGAAGAATAACCACTACACCAGCGCCCCTGCCAAAAAGACAGGTCCCATCAGGATATGATCCCATAAGAGCCTTCTGGTTAAACACCGTGAGGAGCGAAGCGACGAACCACCCTATACCGGTGCAGGCGCGAAGCGCAAGGTCTACCCTGATCCCACAGTAATACCGGCCAGTAAACCTGGAGACTACACCTCCCCTCCTAAAATGATGATCTACGTGAACCTCGTCACGCTCGTCGCGGCAGGTGTCGCGGCATGTCGCGCGACACTTACCAAGACGCAGGCCCCGACACATGCCGCGACGCGACGCGTCGCGACACTTGCCGCGACACCTGCCGTGACACCTGCCGCGACACCTGCCGCGACACCTACCGCGACACGCGTCGCGACATGTCGCGACGTGTCGCGGCATGTGTCGCGACGCGTCGCGACACGTTTTGCGAAAAAGACAAATAATGTACATCCCTCCTTTTTCTCGCAAAAATATATCTTGACTAGCGGAAAGCGCGAGAGCATAAGTTAGAAAAGTTCGATGAACATCGACGAGCGTTGGGAACGCTGAACCCTCTGCGCGATACAAATCAATGCGATGACCGTAGTGGGGGAGGAGGAAGAGAAGCCTACTTTGTGACCCCGGATCTGAGTTACGACTAGGGAGGGAGAGAGGCAGAAGTGCGAAGATAATAAATGGGATGGGAAAAAATTTTAAAATAAAACTATAATAACCGTAATCAGGACACCAGTATATATGTATATATGGCTACTGGTGGCTCCATAAATTACGTACGTACCACACAAATTAGTAGATACATACATGTTTCCTCGCGGGTAGTCCGCCCGATGAAATACCCATGCATCCATGAGGCCATAACATGCTACGTACTGTACTACAATAACCCGAGAGTCCTCTCGTGATCCACACTATACCTTAGAGGGCGAATTGCCCCAACTACCACACTATACACTAGACCTTAGACGGCGCATTGTCCCAACTAGCACACAGACTATACGCTATACCTCAGGCGGCGAATTGCCCAAACTACAATACCCCATCATACATAGATGCAATTAAGTTCCACAAACCAAACAAAGCTACCATTATTACTTTCTCACACAAACGTAGGGGCCTGAATACCTGTACACTACTACAGTACTCGCACATATAATCTCTGTGGCACCAACTTATAAAAACTCAGGAGGATCCATCGTGCAGCATCTCCCCTTGATAATTACGATATGTGTTTTCCAATGTTTTTTTTTTCTTCTTTTTTTGGTGTTTACAAGCAGTTTACGGTAGTTTTCGTTATAATTATGTTTAGTGGTTTCGTCCGGCGTTGGAGACGTGTGCGTGTAGTACGCAGGGATCTCGACTAAGGTGGCTCAAGGGGTATACGACATGGGGCAGGTGGCGCCCAACCATAGGATAGAGTGTTTGTGGGTTCGAGCCGACGAAGGTGTTACGTCAGGTTTACCGTTGTTTCTCTTTCAGGCAGCTGGTATGTCGTGCCTGTCGGATATGGAATTTCATTGTCTGCTGATGTGCTTACTGTATTGCAGCGTAGTATCTCTGTGTCGTAGTTTCGTGACCACATTAGAACTGATATCTCTCTAGGATGAAGAATCGGCACAGACACTGGGTGTGCTGAATGTCGACGGGTAGAAATGACGGTGTAATGCGAAGAACACACACACACCCGTGGAAATCCAGCGCACCCAGTGTGAGAGTGACGATTCTTCATCCGAGAGATATACGTACGTGCACTTACTTGTAGTCGTACACAAGCTCTGTGATCACAAAACCACGACCCACGCCCACGACATATCAATCCTATTGAAAGAGGAAAGGAATAAATAAGAAAGAAGGACCTCGTCTCCCAAAGACAGCAAGATGTCAATGATATCTCACCTTCAAAAGCAGTACGAGTATACTGTTGTAGTCGATATATTATTTATATTACAGATGCCGCATAATACGTGTGTGTATGTTCTTCACATTAAACCGTCTTTTCTACCCGTCGACATACAGCACACCCAGTGTCCGTGCCGATTCCTTATCGTAGAGAGGTACCAGTTATGTGCTCACAAAACTACCGTGCAAGTTTTGTATACCTTGGTGTATGTTTCACTAGACAACGACTTATTAGCACGTCAGCACAACATCGCTGTTTAGGACATGACATGGTTGATATACACACGTATTTACACGTATGCATGATACTATAGTATTCTTTAGCGCTGCCGCCGACTCCGGATGGTGTCCTATCGACATACGTGCAACGTTGTATGTATTTATTATATAAGGGACGATGCGCGAGTCGCGGTCGTGTCTACAAACCTCGATACAGATAGCGGCGTATTTCTGGGCGGGTGCCCTCCGCCGAGGGTGTTTCGCTGTGTACTGATACCCGTCATTGATGCGGCAACGGCTTTGATGCTTGCTGTGGTAATGCTGGCGCTGCTCCCCCCTACCTACGCACGTTTTTCTTTGTATGAATGCCCCCGCGATGTGAGCCTGCGTTGTATCGCGGAGCGGGTGCTGCTGCTGATGCGGTGAGTAGGCCATTTTCTGTGTACTCATAACTGGCACCCGAATTATGTGATCAACGAATAATGTTGATTATTTGTGTTGATGTACAACACGGCCAGACAATAATAGTGGCGTGTTCGGGTACCACAGCGTATATGTACGTACGCAACGTGTATATATACGCATCGGACGGTACATCCGCTGCGGCCGTTTCTGGCTGCTATATACTCGCATGCCTCCTTCCCAGTATCAATGAATATACGGTAGGGATTTGTGTATACGACGCGAGAGCGTGGCGATCTCAATCCGTAAGATATAGGCCAGGTACGCGATCGCACTCATGCGGAAATAAACAATACCAGCTACTCGTGTATGAGTACCTGGTACGTAGTTATTTTATTTTATTTTTCATGTGCGGGCCTCATAGTAAATAGAACCAAATTGATCAACCCATATTTGGTAACCAAATCTGGGACCATCCCCGCTATTCTGCCAACCAACCGACCACATTGATTATCTGTGAATCTTTTCGGTACTGCTGTACGCTTTTCCCAAGGGACGTATCGACTACCGCGAGCAGTGTGTCGTATTCGTACATTTCGGGTCGTTGTTACAGCAGGACTTGCACATGCGATTCTGATATACTACGAAGTACTGCTGTACGTAAAACCCATTATTAACTCGTACGTAGTCGGGGCGATTTCCGGGGGACAAATCACTTGTAGTTAGCGCAGTAGTAGTAAAACCGGGAGTCGTGCGGCGTATGCTATGGTGTGAAAAGTAGGTACGTACGCGTATATCTACTCGAATCTCGAGAAGAACCATTCACATTCCATCCGGTAGGATCTTTAGGCGGGCAGGCTGTAATATTACTGAGGCGTATAATATCTCTCTTGCCGAGCGGAATGCCCCGCCCCCCGCCTGTATATTTATACGAGTACGTATAATACGCGTATTATGTAAGTCGTATCAAACCTCGGCAGCAGCGATTATTATTAATAGCTTATATTAGTGCCCTCAGGAACACTACAAGTACCTGGTAACACATATTATACAATGTGTAGAACAAACATTCTACGCAGCTCTCACAGTTGAGTATCTACTATTCAATCGGTTGAACTCACAGCTGACGTATTTATAATACGCGTACTCGTACATAATTGTCACGCACGCAGACGCACGTGTAATTCCTCATTCACACAGCCTGGTGCACGATGCTGGGAGGCTTGTTATATATTATGTAGACGCATGGCAGTTTTTGTACACGCTGGTGTCTCTTAGTCCGGTGCTCTCGCTATGTAAGACTCGCTACGACGCGTACTTCGATACGCTGTTATTACGTGGCCGCGGCTCAGCGGCACTACTTGTCGTTGCTTCGGCGGTGCCTTCTATGGCTGTGTGTTGGTCTGCTATGTATGATGTCATGATATAACTTATGGCCCACAAAGTATACCGCAGCAGCTGTTCACTGATGCTGCTGTGTTTTCACGAAGAAGTTGTTGTTGTCGCAGCAGCAGCCACCCAAGACCCCTCCCACATTTTATCGTACGACGGGTTGGGAGCGATGGGAAGTGTTGCGATTCGTGGTTGAGGTTGGCTACTCGTGTTTCTGCTGCACTCGCTCCTTACGAGATGACTGCTGCGGCTTGTTGTTCACTCTCGCTTGTTATTACTCGAACCCAGTACCTGGTGGCATGCAGCTTCCTCTGTACCTGGTACCTGGTATGTACGTACGAGTATTATACGGCGCAACCCAACAATGAGTACTGCTGCATCACGATACTCGTACCGCAATTATGTTTTTCTCCCCTCTGCACGACATACCTCAGGGTTGGCGTGTTGATGCACAAACAGGTCCACCAAAGGTCGGTCCCCAGTTCCCTCGATAGTGCCGCCCATTGCTCGCTCCTGCTGCGGCTTCAGAGGCGGTCGCGTCCGCCACTTATTATGTTGCTGACTGGCCTGCAGGGTATCCATAGGTATAGGCAAGGCCGAGCTCCGGTCCGGACGCGAGGCTGGCATAGCAGGTGCCAGCATCGGGGCCGGCACAGGGACCGGCGCACTGTCCTGTCGCCGTGGCCTTGGTAGCGGGGCGAGGCATGTTGTTGTAATCCTCTGTAGCTTTCCTGTACTATCCTGTGCATCGCTGCTCGGCTCGCTCTCGACCGAATGATGGAGGGGCAGCACACCGAATCTCATACAACCGAACCAAAGCTGGAACCACCTCTTTTGTTCCAACGGTTGTTTCCCGCTGATTGGTCAACGATTTTACTTGTATATTGCCCCCCCCCTCGCTTTACCCTTAGCCCTTCTCGATATGTTTTTCACCCAAGCTTTGGGAAATAAACTACTAGGGCCTATACTACTCTTAACCCCTATAACCCCTTTTAAAAGCGCCTAAAAAAACGTACTTTTCGATTACTAATTACTTGAAACTAGACCAGGATCGTGCTCCCTTTCCTCTCAACCCTCCGCTTGTTTCAGAGCGGGCTTGAACCAACTTGTTGGAAATCAACTACTTGAAATTAGACTACACCTCCTCGTACCCCTTGACCCTTTTAGAGCTGCCTTGAACCAACCTTTTTGGAAATATACTACTCGGACTTTGGGTAGGATAGTGCCCCCCCCCCCGTAACGACCTTTAAGCCTCCTCGAGCTGCTTGCAATCACGTTTCGGGGACAAACTACTTGGTAATTAGACTAAGTTCGGTGTCCCCCCTCCCCGTGTGACCCTTACCCCTGTTAGAGCTGCCTGAAACCCCTTTTTCTGCGATTGATACTTTGAATTAGACTAGGATGGTGCCCCCCCCCCCCTCCCAAAATGACTTTCAAGCCACATGCAGCTGCTTCGGAAACTGTTTTCGGGGATATTCTACTTGGAATTAAACTAGGGTCGTGCCCCCCTTTCCATCCTTATCCCCGCTAAAGGTATTTTTCACCCTCGTTTGAGTGCGAAACTTATCTCGGAATTAGACTAAGACCGTGCCTTCGCCTCCTGTTAGCCCTTGTACATTTTAAAGCTGCCTTCAGCCCACTTTTCCGGGATTAACTACTTGGAATTTGAATAGGATAGTGCCCCTGCTCCCAACGACCCGCAAGCCACAGCTTTCCATGCACGTATAAGCGTCGAAATACTTGGAATTAGACTAGAATCGACCCCTCTCTTCCCTCTCGTCCCCTTCAGAGGTGTGTTCCACCCACGTTTTGGGCACTAACTACTCGGAATTAGACTAGGATCGTTCTCTCCCCCTCAGCCTTGTAGTGCTGCCTTGAACCCATTTTCCGAGGATTGACTACTTCAACTTATCATAGGATGGCGCCCCTCCCCTAATGACCCTCAGGCCACATATAGCTTATTTGCACCCATTTCTCGGGTACAAACCACTTGAAATTAGCTTAGGAATCGGCCTCCCCTCCCCTCTTAATTAGCATTTATCGATGATGTTTTTGACCGATTTTAGGGAGGGAGACCGAATTGACCGGTGGATCATGGTCCGGTTTGATGTTAGCATCGTGCCACGCCTTTCCTTCATTAGAGCCCTCGAACAGCCCCTTGCTGGCATCTAATTATCGCAACAGCAGACTCTGTAGGGGACCATTTAGCGTAAAACACTTAGTAAATAGACCTACTGGTACGACGCACACCACCGATATTTTTCCCTATTTTTACTGACAATATTCGGATTCCTATTTCTATGGTCCCCAGAAATAAAGCGGCAAGTGTCCCTGCCCCCAATGGCCCTCATACCACATCAGAGCTTTATTTCGAACACTTTTCGTGGCAAACTACTTAAACTTTGACTAGATTCGTGCCCCACCCCCCCCTAGGAACTCGCACAGACAGGTATTTGTAACTGCCGTCAACTTTTGTGCGTTGGTGGGTGACGTACGGCATAATTCGTCGGGCTTCAGACCACTCGAAAGGGAGTCCTATTTGTTTTATCGCCGTCAATACCTGAAACTCGCACCATATTCATAACGCGTCGGCTCGTACTTCAGTATGTCACCCCATTTATACCCCTATATGAGAAGTTCCCGGTCGAACTCTCCGCTGCTGCTACTAATGTTGCTGTTGTTGCTGCTGCTGCTGGTGGTGCTGCTGGTGTTTTCCCACTGTTCGTTTGGAAGGACTCGGAGCTGCCTCTGGTCCAGACCTCCGGCGATGTCCTCTTCAACGTCAAAGGGTGGTCTGACGCCTATACCGATGGCGGCATCGTAAGTGTTGGTTGTGGATGTTGGTGTACAGTAGGTTTGGTAGCGTCTACTTTAGGCTGCAGGGAGAACCGTCCTATATACCGAGAACTTTCGCAGAAAATACTTTTTTTCGTGTGTGTCTTCCACCAGCGCACGCAGTTGACGATAAATAGTACCATATATATCCGCCAGCCCGAGTCACAAGCGAGAGTAAACCTGTCTACGAGGTATAACATTCATGTTGCGTTTGCCATCCCCAACGTCCAGCTCAAGGTCAACTCTCGGTCCCTCAGAGGCAACAGGAACAGGAAAGCGCAAAATAGAACTGAAAGAGGAATCTCTAATTACACCGCCGCGTGTTTACGTTAACTCGTTTATCGTCCGTGCCCTGCCTGTACCTTGCACCGCCTACATAAACATGTAACACATCTTGGCGTGCAGGAAGACAACGGCAAGGTCGTCGAAGTCCTGCAGGGCGGCAACATACACTCGACGCACACACTCCACTACACCCCGACCAAGCTGGCTGTTGCCAACGAGGAGGTACGAATAATCTCTTTCTAATACCATGAGTTGGCTAGCTTGGGGATATCTGTCAAGTCTGTATGCGAAGTATATGCTCTACAGTACAAGCCCTCTAGAGCAGTATAATAAACCGGGGCTATCCTGGCCCAGGCTAGATATTTGGGCTGCACCATGCATGGTGCAGGCTAGATTTGTTTAGTATCCCGGCCAGGCTAGATTTTTTCTAACGCTTTTCTTTGTTCATCATCCGCCAATGTGTGACGTGAGCTTCAGCGTTGATCCCTCAAACAAATACCGGTACATCTCTTTCGAGAAAGCGTGTGCATTCCACACGAACGGCGTAACTCTAGTATATAACCAAGACCGAACGTCCCCCTCTCCCGGGAAGCCTCAAGCTTGGTTGCTTGTGGGGCTTTTCGATATGAGAAGGCCGGTCATATACTCCTTTGGTCTGCCCTTAACCTGCGGGACGGATGAGAGTATGAGAGCTGTATGTAGGAGTATACACCTTGGGCCGCCAAAAACAATGATTTTCCTGAAATTGGTTGAGGTGAAAGCCTAACCCTACCCCCTATCCCCGACCGCCTGGCATGTTTTGTCGGCGGATACCAATACCCGCCCGCCTGGGAGTTTTCTCGGAATAACTGAACATGTCATGATGGGCTACAGCAGCAGTTTATGCCCATTGCGGACCTCATTTTTGTTCGATTTTTGGGATCCAGGCGTAAACACTACTCGGTGGTGATAAAGTAGAGCCAGAGCTTATTCTTGGTCAGGCTCAAKGTTTTGTGTGGAGG
>MEHQ01001257.1:86505-286557 GCA_008828725.1 Saccharina japonica | reverse complement strand
GCCAAAGCAAAGACCTTGCCGAGGCAGCGAGGGAAAAAGGGGGTATTAATTATTAATAGATCCCTTGGGGTGTTTGGAGGTTTGTTTGATTTTTTCGCTCTTTTCTTTTCTTTTCATTTCCTTCGTGTTTTCCTCTATTTCAACGCATCATAGCTACTAGGATGGGTAGGTCGTGCCTGTCGTACATGACATTGCATTGTCTCCTCTGCTTACTGCATTATAACCTAGTAGTACTCTATCGTTGCTTTGTGACCAGAGAGATAGCTTTATATTTGTAGGATGAAGAATCGGAACGGACCCTGGGTGTGCTGGATATCGACGGGAAGAAAAAAACAGGGTTCTTTACGGTTAACCGTCCGTACACGGTTTATTTTACGGTTATGTACGGTGCAAAGCCTGTATAATCAGTACTATAGCGAACTTCGAAAAAAAAAAAGGTTAAAATAGGGAGACGTGCCAGGGGAATCGAACACCTGACCTTCTCGTCTAGAACAGGTCACGATCACCTGCTGAGCTACATTTAACAAATGGTTAACCGTGGTCGGTTCATGCGGTTTTATCGAAAAGGCCGAAATATTGAAATCGCAACTGAGCAGGTTAGACGATGGATGTCGGAATACAAGTTGGTTGGTTGGATCCCCTGGTCGTATGCCCCTCTTTGATGGGGTTTTGTCTGTCCGACTTCGTTATAGTACTGGTTTCATAGCGAATTAGTGTTTTACTACCAGTGACGACGCCAAACCGTAAAGAACAAAAAAACGGTGCAATGTGCAGAACGCACACATACGACACACCTGGTAACACGACAACAATTAAGTGCGTCACGCAAACGATCGGGTCAATGGTACAATATGGGGCCGACGTCGAGGCCTAATTCGTTCCGGCCCTCAGAGTGCTGTACCGTAGTCCGTTTGCGATTCTAAAACGCTCGCGCTTTGGTTTCTCGATAGGCAACGCCATGATGGATGGGATTGTTTGACACGCTGCCAAAAATATCTCCGGGTCCAATTTGGATTGAGTGAGATACAGAGGCACTCACCCGAGCGACTTAAACGCGGTAATGTAAATGGCATTAGATCCCATGCCGAAGCACCAGCCAACCTTCAGAACACAGCGTGTGTGGAATCATCGCGAACCATTACACAAACGTTAGCACGGGCTCTGGGCGAGAGTGAACCCTATTCCTCCCGGGCTGTTTATTGGGCACCTCAAAGCAAGAAGAAGATGTTGCGTTTCGGAAGCTGTTAGTAGTTACCGTACGTTGCACTTTAGTTCCGGGCGACCAACCAAGGAATGCATGATTCTCTGTTGGACCATGGTGTTGTTAAGTATATACATACTGTACATGCTAACTGGTGTGTGTCTGTGTGTCGGGGGAAATTGCGAGGATGCTGCTATCAAGTGCGATGGTGCAAGGGGTACACGTTACGCCACCGTCGGGCCTCGAACCTACATTATTGCTACTCTACTCTAGTTCGGACTTCCGAAGTCATTGCATTATACCTTTTTTTATGGCTTGTATTATAGTTGTTGTCATGAAAAATGTAAGCAAAAAGGGAATGTTTGATTGTGTAAGAGTTGATCAATTCTGCCAGATGGGGGAGACTTGTTTGTGGTATATAAAATAAAGCCATTTAGCAAGAAGAGGAACACAAGAGAGGGGTTGAGTTGTGTGTACTCCAATGTTTTCGTAGGGAGAGTGGCATCGTTGTCCGGAAGCCGTACCGGGGTCAACGTTTCGCGCTGCCTGAGTGATATCATTGTGGAGGCTGCATGAGCACTGGAATATTTGCGGATCTCTAGAATGAGGCACAAGCCCCTATGTTACAACAATCCACATTCCGTACACTACCGGCCCTCTCATGAGAAGGTGCCCCACGAGGAACTCAGCCTAAACATTACGGGGGAGATAAGAAAGTCGACAGCTATTATACTGAAGCTAGTGTTGCACACACCCCTTTCTAAGATAAGAAAGTCAGCCTAAGCCCGATTTCTGGTTTCTTATGAGTGGGCCGGTACTGTATGGTAAGTAGCTTCTATCTATATTTTGTTTAGATACCTAGAATGTGCACCAACTAAACCCTTTCCCGACACCACACTACTACCAAGTTTACTCCGTCCAAAGAAAGTTAAAGTGGGGAGGGGAGGGTATACTCATTGGTTGTTTGCCCCGGTCACTTGACCATTGACCACGCACGCCTTTCGAGGCGGAGCAGTCATAAATGGGGGAACTGGTATATCACTTTGAGCCCATTTGGAACGTAGAACGTAGGGGGTTCCGAGCGACACTAAATAATATGTCTAGGTACCAAATGGACATTTTCCCGGAATACTTTCACTTTTCATCTCCGGCCGCGGGTCTTTTCTCGCGCTGTCAGCTGCGGGTCACGCAGGGGGGCCGCATGTACACCACGGCGAAAGTGCGGGTCCCGGCCGAGGCCCGTGGGGTGTGCTCTGGGCCTTCAAAGTCGCAAATCCTGGCAAATAACTCAGGGGAGGCGTTCCGACTTGACACCGCCTCGCACCTATACCCTGAAAAACCTGTCATACGATTGTTTTTCATCCCCGTGTATGAACTTTGATGGTTCGTTTTTGACCCGTCGCACGAACGAAACACACAAAGCACGCACCACGCACGAGAAAACAAGGACCACACCGACATCGAAGGAGGCACGCATCAAGCGTCGTGCAGCAGTAGTTGATACCATGTTGCATGCGTCTGCTCTGTCTGGGCTGCGTACAGCAGTAGTAGCAGTTGTACGACACGCTTGATAACTTTATGTCGATTTGTAATTTGGTTCCAATGTTTGGGAATCTACAGTACGTAGAGTACAAATACAGACCTACGAGCACGTATATATGTGCCAGCATGCAGACTTCGAAGTATCATATCTACGACCTCTCCCTATTTTCCAACGATAGGCCGATCTACATACATACGAACACGAGTATTTCGGTACTGCTGTACGTTACGGATACGTGTCTCCACAACAGTCTAGGCTACAAACTGCGAAGCAGCCAAGGCGCCGTTTGTCGAACAGCACAGCACAGCAGTACTACTACAGCAGCAGAAGAAGCTGCAGACCCCGCAGTGTGCGCGGGACAGCTACGAGTAGCAGAGGGGACCCAGCATGCTAGTTGTGGCAGCTACGAAGCACTGTTTTGCTGTGTTCTATCTCTCATTGTGTATGCGTGTGTGTATGTTTCATGTATGCCATTCCAGCAAAACCTCAGGTCGTTTGCCCGGCCTCGCCCGGATTTTCAGGATACTTTTGCTGGGTTTTTGTTTGCGCTGTGCCGCCTTCTCCTCGAGGTTTTGAAGTCACCATGTGCTGCTCGTTCGCCAGCGGCCAGCGGATGCCTTGGGGAGCCGCGCGCTGGCCACAATCGGTGTAGGCAGCATTGTCAGCTATATATAGGCCTTTATACCAGTTTTTGGACATGCCGTTGGGTTGCGTGTGGATTACACACGAACGAAGTACCTTTATCAGGCGCATTTACTACAAAACAGTATAGAATAGCCACGACGAAAAAAATGTCGCAGATCGTGATTTCGATGTTTGCTCCAAAAACGGAACTCTGAAGCATGTGCGATCTATTTTCAACTTGCGACACCCCCGGGATTTCAAATGACCAACGTCCCGAAGGGGAACCTTGTACATGTATACCAAATACCCACATCAATAAACAGCAGCATTACAATATGAACTACGTATGTATGCTATCGATGTGTCATGCAACACGTAGTACAACTGAAGAGCAGGGAAAGGTGTGAAGCCGTTCCCACGTTTCTAAATCGTACCAGTAGTCTTGTTCTACCAGGCATACTTCGTTTGTTACAACATCGATCGGTTTAGATGCAGTTTATTTTTCACCTTGCAATCCAAAGCATAAAGTCGGCATACGTACGTACATTAAAACGGAACACAATGCGAAATCTTGTAAAGCTACTACTGTAGTAATAGTAGACGTCAGAGGAATGCGAACATATAGGAGCGCCTGCAGGCGTTGGAGACAAGAAAAAAGTAATAGACACGATAAAGCAGGTCGGCCCTCCAGTATGTTGAGGGGGGGGGAGTCTACTCATGTCTTGCGTGGCCGTAGTCGTATTCGCTTAGGCCCTCGCATCCCAACAATGCCGGGACGGGGGACGTTGGATTCCCAACAACTACAAGTAAGCAAAGGCTAGTAGTGTTCTGCCACGTTGATATTCGGGTCCGCGTGTACCCCTAATAATGCAGCACACCTCTTTCCTTAAACAAAACACCACAGCTGCACTGTACTACTGTAGATATATAAAACTTAGTTTCCTCATAGCTATGTGTTTCGTTTGAATATGTGAGCTGAACCCTAACAGCGATCATGTTTGACCGTCGGCACCGTCTGCAGAATCACCCGCCGGTGTCTCCGACAGGGAAGCCTCGGCCGGTCGATTGAGTTTCGGTTCGCGTCTAATACTAGCCTAATGGTCCAACATATGGTGTCAACTGGTGATGTCAATAACGCACACCTTGTGCAACCAACTCCACAGCAGCATCTACAAGGGCTGTGTTGAATTGGTACTTCGGTAGACTTACAGGGACTTCATGCGGGCCTCATGGACGTGTGGAGCTTCACACGACGAAAATAATTATGGTACTACAGTAGTTTGGTTACAGTATTCGCCAATTTGTACGGGAGGCGTACCGTACCACTTACTACTCTGTTTTTCCTGCCCTCTGCTAACGTGTAGCGTGCATGAAAGTTAACATTGATCGCTCATAAACACGCCAAAAGAGGAAACCCAGGGAGGGAAAACAGCCCTATCAAGGCCCTATGCACAACGTTTAACACCTTTCTGTACCTACTTCCGGCCGAAGGTCTATCTGCTTTAAATGCTGTCCTTGCTTCTTCCCTCTCAGTACGACATTTTCTAGATTGAGCATAATCCCGCGCTTCAAGCATCCGAGCTAAATTTCGGCGGCCCCGGCCCTGGTGGTTAGTACATCAGTTTCAGATTTTGATAGCGTTATTGGCGCTGACGTTAGCGGTGATGCTACTACTGTACTGTGAAACACACTGTACCACTCTGCACTTGAATATAATCAACCTTCGTATAGTAATAATGTTGAAATGCAAACGATACGTATATTGAAGACCAGAGTGGTGTGCAGTCGGCAACTTGGGTTGTATTTTTGAATTTTAGCTCGTCCTATCTATTGTATTCGCTCTCCATCTTCTTGTTCTTCTCAATCCTTGGTCGTAACGAGTATCGGGGGTTACAAAACAAAACCCCACCCGCCCCCATCCTCGCCCCGCTACGGTATGCTACTCCTTTTTACCGCGATAACAATACATAATTATCTCGCCTCGCGCCTCGCGTCGAATTGTTCATACATGCACACGCGAAACGATTTCTGCTGCTGTCGACTTGGTTATTTGTTTGACAACCAGAAGGAATATACCGGATGGAGGCCTGTTCTACATCTAATCTGTAGTAAGTACCATGCAATACCTCTTGCGGGTAGTTGCCGCAGAGTGTTTCGTGTGTCATGTCGCTGTGGAAAATTGGTTTGCTTATGTTTTATCTGCCTCCAGGCAGCTGGGCGTGGGTCCACGTACCGTCCTAAATAATGGTTAGAGTACGACGTAGCATCAATGGATCATATCCCCAAAGACGAAGCTTCTTTCGCCAGCACTCTCCTTGAACCTTTGACGCCTGCTACGATAGAGGTGCGACTTTTTTTTTCTGAGCTCCTCACTTAAGGAGCGTCATAACTCACCGAAAAAAAGGGTTTTGGAGGAAAATAAAAAGTGCTGCCGGATGAGAACTCTCTATAACCGAAGTATACTTGAAACGTTATTCGTCGCAAAAATGATGAAAGTCCGACGAATTTGGGTTAAGGAGCCCGATCGTTCAGAAAACGATCCAGCCGAACATCCGTACCTCTACCGTAGCACGCGTCCTTTCAAAGGTGGCTCTCTTCCCAGTTTACTATGCACACACTAACTCCCGGTCAGCATCGATACACAAAACAATACGTTTCTCAAAAAAAGCTAAAATAAATGTAAATGGTGGCGGTCAATTAATGGGCGGCAGTCGCATGTCCAAGATGTACAACATGTACTTGCCGTAGCACATACAATACACAAAGGGAACCGGCGAAGCATATCGCTCCTGGTACAGCTTCTCCCACAGCATGTGCACCTTGACTAAGGCATACTAGGTAAATTAGTCAGTGTGGCGAGAAGGCGGGTGGCAAAAAACAAAAGGCCCTAAAACACCAGGGACACTACTGTAAGATGACACGTTTATAGATAGATATATATGACCGCAGCTCGACCGGCTCAACAATGATGCTCATGAGGGATCTACAGGAGTAGTATAACTCTATACATGCATACGGTCAACCGATCAAACTTCCACTCACGTGTTAATTACCGTCGGCGCCAGTCTGTAGAGGCCAGCTGTCTGCACTTCGGGAAGTGTCGAGGGCGGGGACTAGAGGGGTGGGTTCGCCTTTGAGGGCGCTGCCCGTAAAAAATGCCGGCAAAAAGCACGGACATTTCCAAATTGATGACGCACGTGTGCACGCGCGTTTTGTTTTTCCCAATCATTTGGTATTACTGCAATTTCACTGTTACTATTCAATGGTGGCTATGGTGAGTTTACAGTCGATACTATCGTGGTAGTCGATACTCAACTCGTAAGGTTGGGTGGTGCATCAAGAAGCTGCTAACGGCAAACAAAAGGTAGTTAAAGCTATATATGCACCTGGTAGTGGTGATGCCTTGTAGTCCATCTACAACTGTATTGTAGCTTCTTTGGTCAAGGTGTGTCCACGGGCGACCACAAAAGGACACATATTATGAATGTCGTGCGCCTCAGAGGTAAAAACCACACGAACACTACTGCAGTGATAATATAACATAATATGTATCAACGCTTCAGTAACTGAAGGCACTACACATTTATTTGGAACAGGCGAACATTGTAAAATGGTACGTAACAATAATATAAATAAGTGCGATACTACAGTACATATAGCAGGTAACTCGAGTCATCAACATGTTAAATGAACCCAACCACACATATATACCTTGACACATAATTTTAAATAATAGAATTCGCTTCCGCGAAGAAAATGAAATAAATAAATATTGTGGGCGATGACATGTTGTGGGTGGAATCCATACCTGGTACCTGGTATATTATATTAGTGCCTTGAGTTAGTGTGCGTTCATAAAATATGTCATCCGAGGCACACGTATATATAATAATAGGTTTGTGTTTAATGCATTAATAATATTGGAGAACGCAATGTGTTACTGTACACGCGACGGCGGGCTCCGATCCTATACCCGTAGCTTCGGCGCTGGTACAGCAGGCCTCATTTCGCACATTCTTGCCTTTCGATACACATATTCCGTTTCCAGGTTTCGCTCTTCCATTTTTTTTGTTTCCTTTTTTCCGTCCCATTTAATATCTTCGTTCTTCTTTTCTGTACCGTTCCTAGTCGTAACTCAGATCCGGGGTCACAAAGTAGGCTATTTTCCCTCCTCCCCCACTACTGTTTGTGACTTATTGTATTTCTATCGCGATAATTAGTCAGCCCTTTCTTCCCTGGCCGACTCGCATCGAATGAATCGTGCCTACCCACGCTACTATAATAGGCGCTCTCAGCAGTTAGTTGGTTGTTTTCGTTATATATTCATTTTTCCGAACAAACTCAAACGTCCGACCCACCTGAGATTCGAACCCCGTATACCAACTCATAGAAGCATTCGCGGGTACACCGTTAGACCATCGGGACGACCTGTACTCTATTAATAGCATTAATTAGGCTTACATTTTACCGTTTGTCCACCCATCGCATGCAAACCACCGTGTGGTCTGGCTCTGTTAAAATACTTGAACATGTTAGGGCAATTGTCCGTTGAGCTACTGGTAAAATGTCAACCAGTTGCCTACCTAATCTAAGCCTTATAACACTCCTTCCACCTGGAACGTACCGGATGTACGGGTCGGCGCGTGTGACCAAACCGCGGGTCCTATTTATGGGGATATGGGAATCCTTAAGTGTTTTCATATTCTTGGCATGAGGAATTCCGCTTTTCTATAAAAATGGTTTTCATGGTGGTCGTGAGATTCGAACTCACGACCACTCCAAACCATGTCCTGCCGACGACGCCATATATTAAGGCGTTAGTCCTTTGGGCTGCTGGTGAAAGGGCAATCAATTACCTACCCAATATAATAAGTCTTACGACAAACGACAGTAGTCCTTCTCGTGCACCCCTAGTTCCGTGTCGACGTTCCTTCTATATAATACCATATTGATGGCACAAATCTGCTCAATTTTGTCCAGCCAACAGTTCCTTTTACCCACTACACTATAATACTCCATACATAGTGGCACCCAAGTCCTGCTCTTCGACCCTTACTTTCGTTTCAACGATTCCGCTTGATACCGATATATTAAGAGCACAAATCTGACATAGGTTACATTAAACCGTTCCTTGTGTTCACTCTATTATCGTACTATATTAATAGCTCGTAGCTACACCCAGATGTCTTCTTCGACCCTTATTCTTGTTTCCAAGTTTAGCACAGTAGAGGACACCTAATCAGAAACAGGCTAACAAGAAAGCCAGGCTGATATTTAGAGGAAAATAAGAAAATCGGGAGTCGTTATATTGTAATTAGTGTAGAAAGCACCCTCTCTCGAATAAGAAATCCAGCCTGGACCAGATTTCCTGTCTCATATTAGGTGTCCTGTACTACTGTATATTAATAATAGTATATACCAGGTGTGCTCTAAACATAGCGCTCTTACACATTATCATGTATGTACGTGTGTATTGTCTTCACAGTAAGCGGGTTATTTCTACCCAAGTACATCACAGTCAGTCAGTGTCTGTCCTGATTTATAATCCTAGAGAGATACAAACTAGGTGGTCACAGCCTGTGAGACAGAGAAAAAACATACGGAAATAAACGCAAATTAATGGGTAAAGCAGGTGAAATTCCAACGTCCCGGATACGAAACCCAACGACACGAGTCAAGCCAGAAACATAAGAATACAAAGACGAAAAAAAAAAAGACGCATCCTACGGTAGAGATGCATCATATTTTGTCTGAGGCTGATCACGTGAGGAGTTATAAACCTTACTCAAAGACTGATTTTGAACGAAAATAGAAATACATGCTACCCGATGACAAGTACCATGTCACGCCGATACACGTGTCCAATGGATGCAGCAAAACGTCATTCGCCAGAGGTCAGCACCGTTGCCGTGTTCTATCGTTAGCGCTTGCTATCCGCCGCTCTTAACGTCCCGCATTTCTTGGCATCGTTACCCCGCGCGACGCCTTTGCGTGGTGCAATTCTGATAACCTTCAGGTTCAAGGCCGCCGTGCAGTTCAACAGCAACTATGCGAGAGGCATCTCTCAGGGCGCGGGTATATACGTGCAAGGGGGCGACGTCGTGTAAGTGAAACGAGGGCACTGGGTAGTCCCCGAAAAGAGGAGAAATCGAAATAGCGGTACTGCTGAAAACGAAAAAAAAAGTATTTAGGGGGTGTATTGAAGCAGAAAACATAATGCGAAGCTGATGCGATTGCTAGTTTGCTCGTATCGTACAGTAGTTTGCTCGTATCGTACAGTGCCGGTGCCGGTGCTCGTACCGGGTTTTACCCAAACACAGTAACATTGGCAACCGAACTTTCGCCTAGAGCTGTGCTTGTAGAAGTTTGTCACATTTCGAGTTTCGTTCGAGGGCACCGGCACTGGCCGTCCTGTCCACGTCATCAAGTTGGACAAGTAATCGGGGTTTTCTTGGAATTCGTGACACTATGAGAGATTGGTGGCCACAATGCTGAGTTATTGGGACAAGCTCCATACTAGCTGTGAGTGCGTGTACTTTCAGCATTATCGTGATGAGTACAATTGTCGCACTTGTACCGTTTTATTCCCCCTTCAACCACTGTTGTTTGGGCGTCTCTTTTCAGTTTCAACAGGGCGGTGACGTTTACTGCTAACAGAGCCGACTCGGGCGCCGCCTTCGCTATCGACGGCGGCTCGCTGACGTTCAAGAAGCCGGAGGCAGTGATCTCCAGGCAGGGCATCGTTGAAGCGGGATCAAATTTGGTACGCCCCCATCAACACCAGCGTTTACGCTTGCGACAGTGTCGGCCCCGCCTAACAGTTGAAATGACGTGGTCAAATAATTGTCTGTATCTACACAGTACTAATAGTAGCTCGAGAACCTTAGTTTGAGACTACATAATCTCCCCCCGTCAATTCCAACGGAAAGGACAGGATAGTCAGAGGTCACGATGCTGTCGTGATCACAACAACAAGCTTAACTGCTCACGCCATGCACGAGACCGCCCGACGATAACTATAAAGTGCGGGCACGAAACGTGTTTTTCTCAGTAGGATTTTCCGCAATTCTCCCTACCCATGAAACACAACCACGTTGTGCCGACCGTTACGGCAACACGTTCACAGAACGACTGCACCTTTGGAGAAGTCGGCGAAGAAGGCACCCTCATCGGCTTCACCGGCGACGACATATGCGTTCCCTGAATTTGTTTATTACTGTGCGGTTACAACATTGTGTGCTTCCTCGTTTCTGGTGGCGGTTGTATATCGTACACGGCTCGGTCACTCTCTTCACATGGATGTTCGCGCGTTATTCGTTCGACCGGGATTGCGTTGGTTGGTACAGGTTATGTTAGTTTTTACGGTCGAGTGCGTTTGCTAATATGTATGGTTACATCCCTGTTTGTCCTCTCGCCACTGGCGGAGTTATCGTTTTTTGTACGCGGCCGTTTCACTGTTGACTTAGGCTTTTCGCGCGTTACTCGTGGCAGGTCGGTTGCTTTGGTTTGCCACAGCCAAGGCTGTGCTCGATCGATCCTATCTACAATATCGCTATGCTCGAGCGAGTCCCTCCATTATGTTGATTCTAACAGGAGGCGAGAAAGCCCATAAAAACCACCAACCAACAGTACGTACGAAGAATTTCAAGGTGTCAAACCCAAGGTGGTGTAAACCTCAGACATAGCTCGATTTGACGAGTGCTGCGACAGGAGTGGCGTTGTATGGTCAAACCATATCGTGTTGACTATTGGTATACCCCTCAATTGTGAAGCTCGACCTAGAAAAGGCATGTCTCGTCTGGCGACGGTCTGTGTTGTACGTGAACTTCTGTGTGCACCTAGGGCATCAGGTTGCAAGTTCATAGTTTCTCACAGTATTATTGTGGACGGCTGTATATATGTTATCCGCTTGATGCATGGAACCCCTTGGTGACGATGCCCGCACGCATTCTATTGGGGTGCTCGCGATGAGATATAAGCGGTGTACGAGGGCGAAGGGAAAATGTAAATCATAACGTATCACGATGATCTGGAATGTATCCTCATCGAACTGCAGGCGAGCATCTACTGCTAAGGTGCGGGTGTTGGCGGCGTTCTTGGTGTATCATCCTACGTGCCAGTCGGTTGATAATTATTGGGCGAGAGCCATCGCACGCCCCTGCGCCATATGTATATACTACAGTACTCCAGGCCACACCTGACAGCACATTGGCTATAGTACACCTAACGCGCTATGCTTGTAAGAGTGCTTGGACGACGCTCTGGTCACTACGAGCACTGAAAATAAAACACCGAAATATTTGTCCGCACTCACACCCCTGATGACCGGGATCTACTTCCTAGTTAGCTCTTTCCCAACGGTGCTTACGTTGGATTGGGGCGGAAGCT
This sequence comes from Saccharina japonica, assembly GCA_008828725.1. NCBI lineage: Eukaryota > Phaeophyceae > Laminariales > Laminariaceae > Saccharina > Saccharina japonica. The sequence continues at coordinate 274,801 of MEHQ01001257.1, read as the reverse complement.
GTTTGCCCAATGCTAAAGTAGAGTAGAATGATACTTGGCGAAGCTTCATCACACTTTCACATGACGTGCCTGGCAAGGCAAAACTGAAGGCGAAACATATAGGTGTATCGGGGTACTCCTGTACGTTTGTCCTGTCGCCTGCGCTTGTTGAAGAAGATAGCCCAGCAGGGCGCCTAACGATAACACAACAAACAAGTTATTAGTGTAGACCCGAAACCAATCCCACAGTTTGGAAAGTACTTGAGCATGTACAACAAACTTACATAGCTGTCCGAGCTTTTGAGCTCTCACACCACAAAGCACCAACGTACCCCCCTGGGGGGGGTGCGTATTGCCAACCTCACTCTCTCGTTGGCTCTAACAGTACTGCCATGGTCCATCTGGTCCGTCTGACCGGTCTGGTGAATGCCGCTACCACAGGCGTCCAGCAAACAGTCTACAGGGCCCCTCCCTTGAGGTGCTTGCAGTGGAACTACCTTTGGGAGACATGAGTGCACCTCGGGAGTCAACTCCACAGCGTAGGAACATATATCGAAGAGTTGTGAAGACACACAAAAATGAGATTTCAGTGGCACAGTGGTGGTATGGTTGAGGTGTATCCAAGGTTTAGGGACCTATTGGTCACAACCAATGTTTTTGCCAAAAATAAACGTGCAGTACTGCTATCGTAGCTCGCGTCTGCGTTCCTGAGCACGGCACCGTCGAAATTTCCCAAAACACACAACCATTTCATTGGCGTTATGATTTTGTGGATGAACTCTCAACCGTGAGAGGCTGACCGCCGGTTGGAGCCCCCGACCCGCACATCATTTCGTGACGCATATTTCGTCTATGGCCCCAGACGATCATGTATCGGGTTGGAATTCGTCAGAATAGGTTCTCGATCGGTAGAGAGATGTTTGATCGTCATGGCCGCCTTGGTCGTTCACCGCTGACGAAAGCTTTAACCACAAATTTCGAAATGCAATCCTCGACTAGAAATAGTCAGAATCTCCGCATTCGAACACACACAGCAATAGGGACACTATCACACACCACAGCACGACCCCCGCACCCAACTCGAGGCGACTGTAATGACATAAGCCCCACGGGGGAATAACGCCAATCGCGTCCACTTATATAGGCGCCCAGTTGGTCGGGATCGTTTGTGTACAGGTCTAATCAAGCAACAATGCAGCCACGAGTACCCCCGTCCGACATACATATACCATAAATGGACATACAGATCACGCAATGCTAGCCTGCACGCAGCCTGTGGAATGTATAGTATAATATAGGTAGCCTGGTCCTCACCCTGCTACATCAGTACGAACGGTACAATCGTGGTCTCACAATGCGTCCCCGGCCTTGACTCGCTGCACGCAACTCTCTTAACCACAGGTCGCAAAGCTGGCGCTACGCAACACATCAAACACACGGACGAGCCCAACCCCGTGTCTACCAAACAAAGAAGGCATACACAGACGCTCTCTGATTTTGAAAGAGAGCGTTGGCTGTTCGTGTTCAACATGCCAATTGGGAAGCGAGCCTGAGCTGTTCGTGTTCGGCATGCCCTTGCGTGTTTCAATATCCACCAACGGACGGCACTCACAGCTCGGCCTCGAGCATCCTCCCCTCCCCGCATCCATTTTACCAGGTGTGAAGAACTGGTACTGGAGGTATGATGCGTGCGTGCGCGCGTGCTCATCTCACGAAAACCTCCTTGCGTGCGCGTGATCGCGTCAAGCGCGTGACAGGCAGTCAAGGACTCGTGTTGTGCGACACCCTGCCCACCCCCTAAGGCTTGGCAACCATCTCCATAAGTCACATGAACGTGATACCAACAGTCCAAGGGGAAAACAAAATCTACAGCGCACACGAAAACAAATTGACTACCCCAGTCAAAGCCGAACACCAATCCTAATATATTTAGGGCGCTGCGTTGATAGTGGGTCCGAAGAATATCAAGAAGTCCCGGAGGGAGTCAGATTCGACAGCTAAGCCGCATCGCCAGCAGGGATGCAGACGTCATCGCCGGTGAAGCCAATCAGAGTCGCTCCGTCCGCGACCTCTCCAAAGGTGCAGCCACTGCCCTGTGAATGGAATACCGCACGACGACCGGGATCAGGACTATTGTGAGCCCAGAGTATACGCCAAAAAAGGATGCAAGCATGGGCGGTCCTACTGCAGACTACATGCACAGGAATAATTTATTCGTTGATGTCCCCCAGCGTTGCCCATGCCGCGGGGCACCAACCAGCGTTTGGTGATAATCGGTATAGCGACATCAACATCATAGGATACCCACACAGAGCGATTGATTGCCGGCATCGCCCAGTGTGCCCATTTAATAGCGTGTGCAAATCGGCAGTAGTGGTTTTGGCGATGTATCACGGCGGCATAACTAATGACCACGACCCTGCGTCGATTGTTCGACTAACTTCGTATTGCACTTAATAGTTTAGATATTTCGTTTTTTCGACCGATACCACGGACGCCATGCGTGTGCTGAGTCGACTTGCTCTGGTCTGCACGAACAAATATATATATATATGTACGAATTACATAGTTAACATAAGTACCCATGAACAGTGGTCTGCGTTGCAGTCACGATTTAGCTTTGATTTTGGGGGATGTCCCTAGTTGATATTTTGGATATTTTTTTATATTTCGACCGGTAAAAATGGAAACTACGCTGTGTTTGTTGAAGTGCTGTGTATCGCACATGCATATATATATTGTTCGTAGCAGCCCCGTTTGTGCATATACCACTCGAGAAAAAGCACACACCAACGATTCAGTACTGTCTACCATCGATCCATGTACTCTAGTCCGCTTGGGGACCGGTTCTGCGGCAAGCTGGGTGATATTCAAACCAGGCGTTTGCTGAGTGGACGCGCTTTGGTCTGATCAAAATTCTTCAGCAGAAATAATACAGCATTACTACGGTAGTAGCGGTCCGCATTGTAATCATGAGATATATTTGATACATTTCTACGGTAGATTCACCCTGTGAACTGCTATTCTCCCTTCGATCGTTTGGCCAGTTTTCTGTATTAATAGGAACGGACAACTTTCGTGTTGCTGTAGGAGTAAATCGCAGGCATGATGCAGTCACCTAACCGTGTTTTTCTCGACACAAACCGCACACCATGGCCCAACTTCTCTACTGTCGACTGATCCTTCTCACCACACTAGGGAGTGGGTCGCTTAGATTGGTGGTTTTCAGAGATGGGTATTGACGGAGTGGATGTGCTCTGTTTTTATCAAACAAATTTAGCAGAAGCTACCAGAGGTATCTTTGATTAATTTGTTTTCATATCTCGGCTACCGTCTGGCCTTCTTGTGACGTCCGAATGTTGGTTAATCAGGTGGATATATCATAGGGCAGTTCGTACCAGCAAACAGCAACCTTGCCGCTTCTAGACCCGGCCTGCTCCCTTAGCGCATGCTTGTTTCGTTTCATTTAATGTGGGCTGCTTGTTGGTCTTATGTGTACGCTTATTCGTCTTTTTATGTTTCAATTTCATATTATTTCGGGGGCACACATAAATCCATGGATATCATCCTGAACGAACTTCGTATCAAGCGACGGGACGGTATACCGCATATTGTTAGCACTGTTCTCTAATGCACTGGTATTGCCTTGAGCACTATTTCGTTTTTGTTTGGTTTCTCCAATCGAGGTACATGTTTTCTATAGGCTGTTTGTTTTGTGACACGGGCAGGATTTCAGGAAACTGAGCTATCGTATTGTGATAACATCATTGTCGTGATCATCACCATGTGGAAGGTGCGTACAACGGATCTTTCGATAATTCGACCTGTCAAAACGGACACCATGGTACGCCCCGACGAAGTATCACATCAGTTTTATAATACAGATTACACACCAACGGCGTTCGTCCTTAATCGGAATGGGTGATCATCTCGTCGGGATTACTTTATCTCATCTGTTTACTGTCACTTGTAATTGATGCGTTTTAGTATGGCAACCACGCTTCCACTGTTAACGTATCGACCGACCGTTTCTATGACACCCTCGAACAATCGTCCGGATAGAACGCACCGAATTTCCGTCGACGACGGCATTCCTGGAGATGACATTTTCCGGTTTCTCGAATGTGAGGGAGCCACCAGCCCTGATGGCGAAGGCTGAGCCCGATTGGGCGGCGTTTCCGTCAAACGTCACGCCCTTGCTGAAGCTGCAAATGATATGCAAACGCCCGAGTTTCGGGAGGGCATGTCGAGGTGCGAGCGTTACAACGGTTCTCTTACCTGTATCATTGTTCGAACGATTTTATGCGGACCACTTGCAACTGATTGATTTCCCCAGTAGATAAAACTAACGTTGATGGTGGCCGCGGTTACCGAACATCACGACTGTATCGTGCAGCGGACACCCCAACCACCCCGATCGTGTTTCCCAAGCTGTGGGACGTATCCACGAAGAAAACTGCGGGTGCCTGCTGTGGACACTATCAGGTTCCAGTCACTACCACTGTAAATAGTTTGGCGTTCGGCAGCAGTGTTTTACGGGGTGCTGTAGGATTGTTCGCTTCGCTTACGTGACATCGCCTCCTTCCACGTGAATGCCTCCACCGAAGCCTCCTGCAATGTTGTTGTTGAACTGCACGGCTTTGTTGAACCTGAGGGCACACGGATGACCGAAGCAGCAAGCCGGGAAGAGTGTTGACGTCGAGGGGCAAAGCAAATGCTGACAGAGATATGAGGATGACAGGCGTTTAAGCCGGGATCGACCACAACACCGGCATCGTCGCGCCTGATATAGGCAAGTCTTACGTATTTCCAGAACGTGGGGTGACGTCGCTTGTGACGCGTAGCATAAATACCCAGAACGTTCAGCACTTCGTAACGCGACCCGTTAGGAGTGGTGCGGATCCTTTGGCCACCACTCCCAGGCCATTTTATTTTCCTGGGCGGTCAGCTGAGGCGATCAGTACTACTGTAGTCTTATCCTGACACCGCTTCGGTAATAGCAACGATCTCGATTTATATGTCGCGGTCATCACGAGGTACCATATCATATTCTACCAGCCAGTTTGACACACAGTGACTTACACTAACATACCGGGGCCAAGGGCGAAAGCAGCACGCCACCCCCGAGCGCACGTAAGGTACATAATATGACACGAAGCTTATGGCGATACATTTATGAAAAGCAACACTTACACCAATGTCCCACCGCGGTTGGTCACGCCGCCGCCGTCGGCACGGGAGTTCTCGTTGTCATTGAAGCGCGCCTTTCCTCCAAACCTGTCAACCGAGAAATAAAAATGTAATCCAAAAGAAAGAATACGGGAGCACTGGGTGAGGGAGAACAACTGGAGAATTGCGAAATATCATACTAGAGCGCGTGAAACCCGTCAGCGTAGCTTGCGACCATCGACGGGTCGTTGGACATACGGGCAGAATCGAAACTTTACGGGCGGCGTCTTGCACTTTGGTTTTGGTCAGCATGAGAAGTAGAGCGATACACACGTAGCTTACGTCATGGTTCCCTCGTTGAAAACGGCCACGCCCTCATCGCAGTTGTTGTTCTGGAAAGTTGCGTCTCCTCCAAAGCTGCAGAGTTGTATTCAAGATCGGAAAATAATGCAAGCAACGGCGTCGGACACCGAGGGAGAGAGGATGTTTGCGCCGTGTAAACAATGGATGGGTCGGAGTATGTTTGTTTATTCGACTATACACGTCACCGTGAGCGTCCAAGGCTTATTCGCCTATGCACGTCATCGTGAGCGGCCATGGCTTCTTTTACTATCCACGTCATCGTGAGCGTCCAAGGCAGAGTGATATGTGACTCCCTCGTACACGCTATTGGATCCGCGGCGAACAGTGATGCCTGTATCTCAGCTGAAGGACAAGATGGGTATTATTGTGGTGTGCTGAGATGACATACAATGAGCAGAATGTGCTGTAAGAAACTTACATGATCGTCGAAGTATCCAGGTTCGCCACGCTGCAGCCATCAGCTCCGTCGAAGGCGAAAGCATTGTTATCAAAGGTAGCCTCTTTCGCAAAACTGCCCGACGAGCAAGAGTTTCGAAACCAGTCGACAGTTTCGGGCGACGAGGGTCAGCCGCAGACGTCAGGTTAACATTCCGTTCAATTGTTTCGGGCACCGTTCATGGCACAATACGCCGCGTTGCGCCATCGCTCGTCATGTTTTTGCCCAAGGCCATATGCAGTTTCTACGGTCAATATTATCAACCGACGAAACAAAACGCCGCCCATCAGCGCAGTGCGACACGATAACATCGGGATACTTTTCAGCACCGTATGTAGTCAGGATCGGCGGGCACAGCGAAGCTCAATTTTCTACCCGGTCAATGCCGCTGGAGAACGTCTACTAGAAGCAATCCGCTCACCTGACGAATGCTGAGCCCTCGTTGTCGAGAGCAAGGAAGGCGTTGTCTTTGAAGGTAGCATCATCCTTGAAGCTGGTGGGGAGGCGACAAGGAACGGGGCACGGCACACACGCTATACGTAAGGGTAGTAGGCCGTGAGTGCCCGTACGACACACGACTTGGAAAAGCTGTCGCTTGATCCAAACTTCCAGACGCAGAGAACTTCTGTTGCGATCGCCCCGAAAACTACACGAGGTAACGAAATGTGCATATATAGCGAACGGGCAGGAAACATGTCGCTGGCGCCCATGTCCCAATTACATTTCAGCATGCTGAGAGTGAATAGGACCAATCAGCTGCAAGGATTGGAGCGTTAACTAATTCGGTACCCAGCTAAACCTGCACGACGTTTGCGCTTGTCTACCCGCAACAACGGGGTATATTGACACGCATAGGCACGCTAGCCAGTCAAACTGAAACTCCTCTAGTAGTGTATTCAGCGTCAGAAACACTCGACACGCATAGACATTCAGATGGGTTAGTCGGTGGCAGTCATACCAGTCTCGAGCTCGGCGCTGGATCCTGGCGGTAAGCTCGCTTGCAGTAGATTGTACTCATATTACCAACAAGCTTGCCCGTACCGAGTAGTCAATGTTTCACCAAGTTTGTAGACAGAACAGCAGCAGCAGCAGTGCCAGTTAACTCACATCAAGACCCCAGTGTTGCCCCTCCAGACGTTCTGGTTGTCCTGGAACACCACGGGTTTCTCAAACCTTGCACGCAAACAAGATGCCAGGGACAACACAGAGCGTCGTTGGTTTATTGAGATAGCTCCTCGCGTAAAATGAATACGACCGTGGACTCTTCGAAATATACCAGATTTCCATTCCCTCGTTTGACTAAATTACAGTAGTTAATCCGCACTAAATCAAGTCAATGTTGAACTAGTTTCACCTCTCCGTACTCCTACGAAAGTAGTCATACGTACGAAGAAACCCCGGACTCGTATATACTGGTCAGTCCCTGCTTTGTCAGCCAATAATGCAATCCATTTATACCTTTGTGTATTTCGGTCGTTGATGGTAGCAAACCCCTTGTAGATACGACATTACCATATGCGAGTGCACGGGTACATATGTCTACTTCAAGACACTGTGATGCCTGGTGCTTGACCGCGGTTTGACGAACTTTGTCGGGTGAGAACACCATTAAACATGCGGTCATCACAACCATTGGCGTGAGGGTGTGGTTGCCTCCAGATGCGCTATGGCTACCGCTAACCCTCAAGTCTAACCAAACCACAACATATGTTCACAGGAGATGACTACGCGAGTCCGTGTACGTGTGTCCATGTTCGGAAGGGGGGAAGACGTGGAACTCGAGACTTACTCCATGCTGCCCTCGTTCCGGAAAAGGCCGGATACGTTGGTAACCCCCTCCGCTAGAACTTGCCCCAGGAACGTAGCGCTCGCGCCCTGCTCAACTCGCACGGTAAAGCCTCGAAAGTCTGTGGTGTCAAAGGCCTGAACGCACGTGGGGGTAGAGACCGACATTGGGCGGTGGGAGTGGGTTGTAAGGGAGCGATACCGCCGTGTAAGGGTGGTGCCTTATTTTTTAGTTTTTCACATGGTTAGTGTATGGAAGCTCAATATATCACCGGAGCCAATATATTACAATACTTTTCTTCGGGCACCCCTACCAACGGTTCTATGCGCTAGTCCTACAGCACTAGAAACAGTGTCATTGTAGCGTGTAGTTGGTCACTCGAAGAGGTCGGTCGGTAAGAAAATGTCGAGCGAAAACGGGTAACTTCTACCTCGGGGTGAGTCTAGGGCAAAACCTCAAAGGTCTGGTTTCGACATGCGAACTACTGGTCGCCGGACATATCCCGAGAGCAGAGATTCATGCGTTCGACAGGGGTGCTATTAGGATTTGAATCGGTAAACGGCGGTGGCCAATTATTTGCCTATCACCCTTCCTGGCTTCGTACGACTAAAACAACATTATTAGCTGTTGTTCGTGTCTCTACGACGCGACCCGTTTGTAACCTACGGCGAATAGCGCGTGAAACTTCACATACAAGCAAGACTAGGATGACCGCGCCACATCGTTTTGCCTTTTTCTACGAAACTTACATCGGTGATGGGTCCGAAAATCGTCTTGGGCATGTCAAACACGATGTTGGCCCCGGTCTCCACCCTGAAGCCCAAGCTCACAAACCTGAGGACGGCACAGCGTTTGCGCGTGGGTTGCAGACACCGAACATGGGCCCCTGACGTGAGTTTAGAGGGAAGGCGTGGCTGGTATGATACCTGGTAGGTTGTCAGGCGATGAAAATGTTCTCATCTGTTCTCGTATGGCGACGAAAGGCCCTTATTTGCAGGCTTGCCTAATATAGCACATGTGTTCAACCGAACACAAGACAAATCACAAAGGATGCTTGAACGACGCGTTATCGCCGTGATATATTCGAAGCACCTCAACAAGTACGTCGAAACTCTCCCCAAGCGTAAGTTACAGCGGGGGCAACACTCAGTTGCCGTGTCGCCTGTCGCCTGCGCTCGGGCACTCAAATTAGTGTGACGGAGAATCCCCTTACCATAACAAAGCGTTCCGAAGCCGTGAAAACAAAGTCTGCAGCGCCGTGCGTTCATGCTCTCGGTACGCCAGTATCGTGTTTGTGCTGTGGTGTACTGGTTCATTGCAGTACACGAACAATCCTGGTACTACGGCAGATAACGTGCTAAACACGTCAGCCTTACTGTCTAAGGGATGTTGACCGTCCGAAATCCAGGGACCGATGTATCGTGCTCAGCGGTGAACCCTACACTGATCTCTGCCAGACGCATAGTGTAGCGCGTGCTCGGTGTTGCTCAACACCGGCCACAACGAGGTCTAAATCCTTTGCTCACATCTGGTGTTTCATTTTGACGGGTCAAGCTTGTACGTACCTGTAGAAATTGTCTTGTAGAAGACAACGAAGTGAGCTTTTATTCGAACGCACAAATGCAAAAAACAAACAGACCCAGTGAACCAGTTTTCCGTAGTTCAAGTGTAGATGTACTCTGAAGTAATACACTCGGAAAAAAGGAAACTATTTAGCCTTACCGGACATTGCCGGAGCTCTTGAGCGTGAGAGTTCCACCGTCGACAGTGACAGTCTCCAACGTGCCTTCGCTGAAGCCATCGATCTCCCCACATTCGATGGCGTCCACGCCATCAAGGTTAATCTCCATGTCGCCCGTCAGTGGCGAGGGTATGTCGAGGTACCGGTCGATGGCCACGCATGCAGCGCTGTGCGTCGGACGTATCCACAGCCAGTCAAGGAAAAGGGAACCATATACAGGTAGTTGTGGACAGAAGGAATTTGCGATTGTATCCAGTCCGAATCACGCACATAAACCCACATGCAAACCAAAAGGATGGTGAGGTCCAATTCAGCAAGGACTGTACCCCTGCTAGCGCTCGGATCTTGGACAGGAGCAACATTTTACCGGCGACACCACACCATGCTGTGAACTACAAACATTAGTGCGAAAGGGCCCAGCCAGGTATCAGGAGACTGTTCCTCCGCGGGCTGTATCCTCCGCAAGGTAGCTGTGAAACAAGGGGAAATAATTGCATGCAGATGGTGATCCTGTCCCGAACGAAAAACTACTGTACAATAATTCTTGATACGGGAAGAAGCAAACTACTTGAGCAGGCTGGTAACGACCGAGACCAATGGCTGTGCCGTGCGTCCCACACTTAGGATGGGTCCTGGCCGTCGTTGTAGAATGGACGCGGGGTTACACCGAAAGAGAACAATTTAACTAACACGTGAGTTATCGCCTGTAGCTATTATTGATCAACAACACCATGGCGGACGTTAAATTTGATGTTCCAGCACAACTCGTCCGCAGGCTAGGCACGCCGTGGACACGCCTCACACCCCCACTTGTTATGTGCCTCTAGGTTTCTCACGTACTAGGGGTATGCGAGTATACTGCTGTAGTCTTATGTATTCACAAGGCTAATCGATTTCTGTCAAACGACTTGCTCACTCCCGCTCTTATTGGAGCTTTAGCGACCGAATAAGATTCGGAATAAGCGTCATTTATTTCTCTTCGGTACTCCTTTGCTTGATTATCAGCCAGCTGGGGTCACACTCAGAGCATCCACACCTACACTAACCACAACCGATATATGGATAACGATTTCGCGATGCCGTGGTTATGCCTCTTTGTTTCACTCCATCGCCCGTTGTTTATGGTACTTGTCGTGAAAGCGAGGATTATATGCAGCTAGGTATATAGGTGTCACAGAACTAACCGTTCCCGAAACAAGGGAAAACACAGGGGTTCGTGCAGGAGCAGAGCCTACACATATTCCAGCAATACCAACTGAATGCGCGACAACCCCACAACCGATATTCTTCTCCCTCTTTCGCTAAATTAATTAATTATTATTACACACTAAATTAATTAATTATTATTACACACTAAATTAATTAATTATTATTACACACATACACACACCTATACATACATATATATATATATTTCTCCACCAGTGTTGTTATGAACCGAAAACAAAAACGAGCATCAATCATTCAATTGGTCGTACAACAAAAACGAGCATCAATCATTCAATTGGTCGTACAACAAAAACGAGCATCAATCATTCAATTGGTCGTACTCACAACTGACGTATTTTTAATTATATATGCAAGCCCCCGTACCTCACAGCAAACCATTGTCAATGTGCCGGTATACTGTCTGGTACAGTAGTACACTCCGTGCTGGATCTGATGACCTTTTAATTGTTAAAATATTGTCAAATGCGAACCAGGACAGCAGCCCGCCATCCACCAACGCCCCACAAGTTGATGAGAGTTTGTAATATCATGCTGCGTGAGTTCCTATTAATAGCGACACCTATACATATATACCGGGTATGGCTTACCCCGTTATATCGTATCGTATGATACAAGTAGGCTGTAGGTTTTCCTATTGGTAGTAGTAAGTGCGAACAAGTACCACAGTAGGCCAAAGAGGAGAGACAGCAGAAAACCAAGGTAAGAGCGATATTTGATGGCATTACTCGAAACGTCGTAGTCGGCCCTTCGCGTGCTTTGTGGCCCCATCTTTTACACGGAGTTTACACCTTGTGCCAGGTCACAAAACGTGTGCCGCAAAACGTGTGCCGGATGGCAACAGTTGTTTGTTGCTGGTTCATTTGAAACTGAACCCACTGTTTTCTTTCTCTCGGCTTAAACACGATACATTTTCAAATGTACCCCCCCCTGGTAGTACTTCTGTCGCGGTTATGTCCTCCATTCGCCTACTGCTGTACATCCTCGATCGTTGCAGGAATGCGCGGGGCGAAAGCGGGAGTCGGACCGCCTCAACGAAACCCACCTCGTGCTAATATATTGATATATACTGCTATGAGGTACGACAGTGGGTGGATTTAACGTATTGATTGCAGTAGTGTTACTGTAGTCGAGTTTATTCTGTAAACCCCTCTGGGGACTTCACAGGGGAAACAATTGGCACAAAAAAATGTCAAGTACGGCGGCAGTAGTAACGGCCACTGCGTGATTGTGGGGCTTGATATTATACAATGGTTGGTGTCCGAGTAACAAAGGTTGCAATGGTTGCAGTGCAATAAGTCGTACGGCACGGACGCACTACGTACGTTTATGATCCTACCGGTACTATTGGGTGCTCACACCCCGCATAGACGGGTTGACAACAATAAATTACAGTAGCATGGTTTTGGGCCCTGTCTCGGGTCCCGAGGGGCATAATGAGTAAAAATAATCAAAATGCGTCAGCTGTGATTTCGACTGATAGAATAGTTGATACTCAACTTTGCAAGCTGTGTGGAACGTTTGTTATATACACTTGGTTGTCATTTGTAGGTACTACTGTAGTTTCGCATGTAATTATATGTTTCGTCTGATTCCGAATGGTAAAAGTAGTCGAGGCCCGATTTATATTATTAATATATGGCGGTGCATGGTACGATAGGGCCAGGTAGCACGTTTTCGACTGCGTATGTCCTGCTGACAGGGTACTAAACCGAGGAACTATACAAATACAGTACGTATCGCTGGAACCCCATGTATGTGTGTGTGCTTACGCTGTTGGGTGGGTGCATATGTGCATATACAGTACGAAGGCCGTGGGGTTGCTGGTGGGGTCAAGCTTCTGCAGCAGATTTGCTCAAAGTCGGTTATCGGGCGGCTTACCACTGTAATAGTTATAATGGCATTTACTACAGTAGTAGCTCAAAAAAACAATGTGCTCGTGCCTCTACCGTAGGATGCGTGCGTCTACACTAAAACTAGTATACTAATATCGTGAATACCCCTAGGCATTGTCCGGATGTACTTTTTTAATTGCGAAATCCAGGGGACTTTTACGGCAAGTCTTCAGCAACAGTAGTAGGAGCCTAGCGACTGAAAGCCGTATGCCTCCAATCGAACCAAATCTGCTCAGCATGGCGGTGCTTCTGCTGTTGATGCTGCTGCTGCTGTGTATTCGCAACATCGGAGTATTGCAGCAATGACCAACCCTCAGGACCAGGATGTCCGGCATATATCTCGCTCATGTACTCGATGCGGACACACGAAGGGCACCCGCTCTTAAGACGTTCGGTCGAAATATACTGACGGCGGTCGTTTTCTCGCTGTAAAAATTAAAACTGACAACAGATACGGTTCGCAGAGTCGGGTGCCATGATAACTCCCAAGCAATCACCAACAATAGTAGCCTTTCCTCAGTGCTAGCCTCAAGACAAACACATTTAAGCCGGAACCTCAGCCCGTTTCTTACTACTTCGTATAGTAGCAAGCGTGTTCTGTACTACCCTACCCGATTGTTGCTCTTGCAGACGATCGAAGGACTATCGGCAGAACAAGCGACGAGACAATTTGCTTTTTTAGCCTTCGAGTGTTAGTGTGCGTAGGGTTTTAGTGTTCCAGCGGGTTCGAGAGTTCCTCCTCTCTCCTGTCAACAGCATGCTCTATGGTGTTAGACTGACGCAATCCGGAGTAGCAGTCACAATGACGGCAACTCCGCGGGGGGGGGACCTGCCGTTGTTCAGTACAGTAGTTATCTTGTCCGCACTGTAAAGTTTTGCGCATACATCAACTTTTGCATACATAAATATATGATGAACTCAACTTCGTATCGATGCGCGTCAACGCGACTCGTCACTCATCTCTCCAACCAAGCACTCCCGCCATGCTTACCTCTGGCATATAAAAGGTTTTCGTAGAGCAACGGAGCTTTTACTGCCTCAAACGAGACCCTAGTGCGAGTCCCGACCGTCCCATGATCGTCTGCATTGGTTATCAGGCCGGGTGACATCGAAATAATCTGCGCTGCAATCAGTTCTCCGTGAGACTACTTACTGCATATTAAGCTAATCGCGCGGGTGGTATGACGATATGCTATGGTACAAGTACGATGATATGAATATATATATTACATACCTGGCCGTGGAGAAGAGACCCGACGTCGCCAGCGCGAGCATAGCCCAAGCCTTCGTCATATTCACGTGCGAGTGGTACTCCGGAAGAAAGCGGTAGGTAGGAGGGGTGGTGTGAGAAGGTTGGCCTTGTGCGAGAGTGTTCTGATGGGGGTGCGGGAGGTGGCCATCCCGATTTTCCTCGATACATCCACCGTAGGTGGGTCGTGGACATGATGTCACGCCGTACTGCAGCTATATGGTTTTGGTGTACTCAACGGCAATACGAAGTCTTCCCGGAGTATTAATAAATATCCCGAGACATGAATTGTTCCCAGTGGCACCAATGGCGTCTGAACAAAGAATGTGCCAATTTCACTCTTCTTGGTGGATGGGTTCGTCCGTGAAAACGTGTGATGATGGCACGGTGGGATTCCCACCTTCTAAAACCAAGGAAACGATGCACCCTTCAAATTACGCCCTATATAGTTGTGTTCGCCACGTGTACATGCGAGGAGTGTGGCAGATAGTCCGCCGCCTGTGTCACAGCAGTATAGCACGGTTAAGTTGACCCACTGGGAAAGAAAGTTCAGGATTCTCTCGCCACTGGGTATGGGCGCACACGGAATGAGGATCGTCGCTGGAGTCGTCTTTACCGTATAATTCTGAACAATTTCTGCGTCGCTGGCACGTTCTATTCAGGTTGGACATGGTCAGATCCCCACGCTGGTAACCTTGCGTACAGTAGGCTCTCTAATAATACGAAAAGGTGGACACTGTTAATATTCTACTGCACTTTCACAACTCTTACTATTATACGTCGAGGTGGCACGATATTGTCTCTTCTACATCTTGCTACGCGCTGGTTCAAGTTGAACACCCCAAACATTTTGTCAAGGCATGAACACCGTTTGCAATATCTACTCGAAGGTCAAACATTTGGTATTATACTGACCGTCATGAACAGTGGAAGAGGGCGACTGAGCCAGATTTACAGATAAGGTTCTATAGGGCTGGCGCTAGCGGAGAAAATGTTGCCGGACAGAACACGGGCCTTCCAAAATGCCAGAAACAGTCAGGAATTTCCGTACGAAAGGTGGCAGGTACTTCGAGGCATCTCTGTGAAAAACATGTATTTGCACCAATATTCTAACATTTGCTTGCGTAGGGACAACACCAGACCAGGACTTTTTTACATTCAAAACCGATCCTACTGTATACGTTTTTTTTTTTTTTTTCAACCCATGTACTATATTCGCCCTTCCTTTCTCTCTCCTCCCTAGTCGTAACTCAGATCCGGGGTCACGAAGTAGGCTCCTCTCCCTCCTCCCCCACTACGGTTCTCACCTTTGCATTTTAATCGCGAGAAGACTTCAGCCTTTTCTTCCCTCGTCGACTCACATCGAATTTTTCCTACCCACGCTTCTACTACTAATTAATAGGCGCTCTTAGCAGTTGATTCTGTTGGTTTGGAGTCTTCAGTATGACAGTTACGAGTCAGTTTGGTGTCGGTTCGGGCTATTAACCTTTTGTAGGTTACACCGCATTTTTGTCTTTTGGACCTGGGTGTGAAAGCTCCTGGACTCCTGAGGGCACTCCTCGTTGCCCCTACCCTGTGGGACGACTAATAATACAATGACTTGAAGCCAACACGCCTCACGAGTACGAACAGATTCTGTTTTGTTTTTTTTTTGTCTTGCAAATAAACTCAAAAGTCTGACCCACTTGAGATTTCAAATACCGGACATCAACGTTTCGAAGCGTTCGAGGTTACCAGTATTACGGGGGAGCATAGTAAACACTAGTAAATAGTGAATAGGACCAAATATTGCTACAGTAGTAAAAATAGGTAAATGTATAGGTTTTTGTGTGCACCGTAGGCTCTATTTACTACATTAGCCCACCCCGTAATGGACCATCGGGGCGACCGATATACCGAAACTACTGTAAGTAATTAACAGGCAGTTGCAAAATACTCGTGTTTTCCGCACCAAAACCCCTGTTTATCACGCCTTTCTTTATTATAGGTAGGCCCTGAAAATATGCACACGTGTTCTTTAAGCCCCTTGCAAGGCGTTGACGAAGGGTGTTTTTTTGTTTGTTTGTTTGTTTTTTTATCGGGAGTTTTGGCGTTTATTAAGGCCCAAACAATCCAATTCCACAAACCAAACCACCTGACGGAACAAAATACCAACAAAAAATACCTTCCGCTAATGGGTCCGCAATGGGTTTCGTAAGCCGTTCGTGCGAAAGGCCAGGACCTTTCTCCCAAAAACGGCGTGAACTTCCGACTCTGACTGGATTTGGGGAATCCGCCTTGAACAAGCATGTATATATATGTATGTATATATCTGTTTACACTATTATTGTGGCTTGTGTACAACGATGTAAGACGATACCGTTCATTGCGCCAAGACAGTCGCTGCTACCCTACTGTCCATGGTGGTAATAGTGTGTGGAGACTCGAACACTGCCTGTCACTCCTAAAGTTCCTGCCACTATTGCTACTATTGATAAATATCTCCGTGCCCCTGCATCGCTACTTCTGCTATTACCCCTACTCCTACTCATGCTCCTCTCACACTACAGTGAGTACTACTGCTGCAGCAATTGCTACTGCCGTTATACCAGGTATTCGGCTAATATCGTACTACGAGTACAACAGCACTGCTGCCTTACTGTACCTACAGGTAATACTTCTACTACTACTACTACTCTGATACTACTATACGAAATCCCCTACCACTAAAGCACACTATGCCTACTGAAACTACTACTTGGGACTGCAACTACCTCTGGTTCACACATCGTGAAGTATGCTATTACGGGAGACCTTATTAATAGTGACCAGGAACCATGACATACACTAAAACCTACCAGGTACGGGTTATTCATTAATTCCAGTAAATTTACCAATTCCACTTGGTCTTGATGACTACTGTATGCCCTATAGTTGTGCTTCAAGTACTATACTGCTATTTCTATATAACTACTACTACTGGTAGGGCAAACCATACCACTAATGACACTATTGCTCTACTGCTGCTACTACGCTTCTTCTACAATTATTCAGCAGCCAGCGGTTAGTAGTTATTGGCCGATATATGTACATATATATGCCTTAGCCAATATAAGATGGTCAGAATTTTCATCGAAGCTCGTGGTTTCGAGAATGCTAAAATCAGGTTTACCTACGTAGTACAAATTGCGCCAGGGGCAAAATCGAAAAGAGACGACGGGGTCACGCTCGCCACAAAAGTCGGAATATGAGTCGAACTAGCGCGTTGGAAAAATTGCCATAATTTTTTATTCGTACGTAGGGGCATGCTTTGTTTCTACTTGGTTGCAGTACCCCCCCCCCCCCCCGTGTCCGCGGCTCAAACCAAAATGCGGGGTGTCGATTGTTTAGTTCGTGCATATCCTCGATTACCCCGAATGTTATTTATATCAGGCCGATAATCACCCCCAAAGTCAGGGTATTGTGACGACAATACGTATGGTTTCTTGGTCCAGGCTGACTCTTCTGTATCGTAGCTCCCGTGAGCCCCCCCCAAGCCCCCTCCAGGCCCTGCAAGCTCCTCGATACCCGCACCTACCTGCTTATAACTTTGTACGGTACACAGGTGGACGTGACTACCTTCTCTCAAGCTCCACAGTCAGTAATATCATACAAAACCTTTGTAAAAACAAAAGGTATTCTAAGCAATGTTTGGCATGTGCCTAGGCGAACTCAATCAAGTGGTGGCTTCATTTTTTATTTTTCAACGTTCTGTGGATTTTGATTCCTTTGGTATTAATCCTGACATGTCTATGGCTTCGCCATGATTATCGGAGAATGCATTATCCCTGTTTTACCTTTATTTCTTAGTCGAAAGAAAGCAGAGAAATCCAGAGGGAAGATTAATGATTTGCTCTCAATCAGGAAATCTAACAGAGGGCGAAATATCAGGAGCGCCAGCAGGGAGCTCTTAAGTGGGTGCCCTTGTTTTCAACAAAAATAGCAGGAAAATCATCGAGGGGGGACGGAAAATCAGCATGAAAAAAGAAGAAAGTAAACAACTGTTGCATAATAAAGGCTCTTCGATAATATCGATGTTACGTTGTGTAGACTTGGCGGGATTTGTCACGCTCCAGAGTTGGTCAATACGCCTGTCGCTTGCCCGCCTTCTACTCGTTTGTCGTAAAGCAGGAGGTCCTGTCCACATGTGTCATTCAGATCACAAATTTGACGGGAGGAGGGTGCCGAATCTAATACATGCTACCTGGTATGTCGGACCCATGAGATGTTATGTAAGTCCCCCCCCCCCCCCCCCCCAACGGATTCGGGAATCATTTACTGCTGATCTTCCGGAACCAGTGTCCACGCCAAATAATGACCAAGAGTGTGAAATTGAACCATGCCTAAACAAACGCATACATACACCCCATGTCACCCTAAACCCGCCCGCTCGCCTCACACCGTTGGGAGGAGCACCTACAGAACGGCGATGACGATTGCGGCACCAGCCTGGGCTGCTGCTGAGGTAAGGTGCTACTACCCCAAGACTAGTGCTACGGTGGGGGCTCTTCCTCCATGTTCACTACCTGTGTTCAGGCCACTCTGGCGATGGGTTTTGTATAGCTCACTGAAAGTTGGGATCGAGAGGTATTGTGTCTGACCGGGCGTATCAACGCTCCTGTCTGACCGGGCGTATCAACGCTCCCATGGCTGTAAGGGCGCATGCTACGGTAGAAGTTCGCCATGTTTTTTTCTGAGCTCTGTACTTGAGGAGCTCCTTACTTCACCTCAAATATGATTTTGGAAAGAAAAAGCGCTACCCGATGATTTTTGTAAATATGCTATATATGAAGAACACTGCAGCGTCATCCCACGGTAGGGGTACCACCTTTAGGCCCAATATTTTCTCAACCGGTTGTGCTTCTCACGTGAGTAACCACCGTTTACAATTATTATTTTACTGGTATATTTGTTTTTTAGACTGCCGCATCAGAAGGGTTGGGTCGGATTGCGCGAACGAATGTTTCCGAAGTCATGTTTGGGGTGAGATATTGAGCTCCTCATGTGAGGAGCTCAGGCAAATTCTCCTGCGCCCCTACTGTGGGATGACTCTGCAAACAAAAAATAGGAAAGTCTGACGATTCTGGGTTAAGGGCCCGAATTAACGAGTATAAAATAAATTCAATTTGGAAAAATAAAAATTCAAATCCGCTTTTCATTGGTCAACACACGCACCAGCACCAAAGGTTAGGATCTTGGGGGTATAATCTTGGGTGGTGGTGCGGGTTCTGACCAATGAAAAGCGGATTTTATTTTATTTTTTTCCAAATTGTTTTTTTTTTTTTCTTCGTTAAAACGGGCCCTAAGGGCCCGAATTAACGAGTAGAAAATAAATTCAATTTGGAAAAAATAAAATTCAAATTCGCTTTTCATTGGTCAACACACGCACCAGCACCAAATATTATGCCCCAAGATCCTAATCTTTGGTGCTGGTGCGTGTGTTGACCAATGAAAAGCGGATTTGAATATATTTTTTTCCAAACTGATTTTTTTCTTCTTCGTTAAAACGGGCCCTAAGGAGCGCGATCACCCGGAAAAAAAAACAGTCAAAACGTGCTACCTCTATCGTAGCACGCTTTTAATGAAAAACCAAAGCGAAACCGAAAAACGTACGTATAAGCGAAAACTGTGTCAAGAATCGGACGAAACACTCGTCGAAGTGGCTCTGCGTGGATTGACAAACACACGGAACGAAACATGACTTCCCCTAACGTATTCGCCTTCCGAGGACCACTGCCATGCAAGGGTCACGCAAGGAAGTAATTACGCGATGCGAGCTCAGCATGGTGATGTTTGTACGGCTGCGTGCTCTTCTTCGCAGCCGGACAGTAGGGTTGCCCGTCTCGGTGTTATGTATCGTCGCGGTCCTTGGGTGTCAATGGCGTGAAAAAACTGCTACCTGCGTTGAGAACCGTGAGCTCGAATTGAGCTGTGTGTATCTACGCAGAAACTGTGGCCGACTCGGGACTATCATTAAGCACACGAAATTATTGCAAAGTAGGTGCTGTCGGGTGGACTCTGGTTCTGGTGTCGGTTTTCGTTTTAAAAGGTCGGATATATCTGGCAGATACATTTGATGGAAGCATTTGCATACTCTAGACAAAGCAGCAAGCTCGGTCCTTCTGGCTAGACCCAAAGACAGCCTATACCAAACGTGCATCAAGATCAAAATATGACTGTATCCAGCTCAATGTAATTTAACTGCAATGGAGTACAAATTTATTTGACCGGGGCTCAACAAGTGGTGTCGTTCGCTAAACTTGTGTAATTCATACCTGGTCCGTGTGGTTTTGGTTTTTGAGGCCCGTAGAGCGCGACTGTTTTGTTTTCCAAATATTGGGTGGTATCGTTGATCCAACACGCATTTTAGAGGTGAAAACAAACTAAACGCGTAAACCTCGAGTTAAGAACGACGCAGACATCCAGGGTTGCACCTGAAGTCATGCAAGTGTTCAGGAAATGGAGGCTGCCCTGTGTTTCGCGCGTTTGGCTCCGTACACGGTCCAATTGGGAACTTACATTGACCACATATCAAAGCACAGAGATAGTGTCTACCAGGTATGTTCGATCAAAAGTGGCAAGTGCCATATCATCACTGGATGGATGCCACATCATAATTCGCTACAACCTATCTATGTACGGGATTGGAGTGACAATAACGACAAGCCTAGCAATAGCCTCTGTATACCGGAAAGGGACCTCGGCATATATGTAGCGACATGTGTCATTAGTCGGAGCACTGTGGGACACAAACACTCCCAGATTTCTCCCCCCCCGGCGGTTCAGGTTTGTCGGTCCTAACGCTGGCGCTCCCAACAAGAAAGGGTTTACTGTAGTATCGTAGCATGCAGGATAATCTGTGACACACGTCGAGCCTGATAATTACGTACTACAACTAATATGCAACACAACGGCATACTGATTGCATACACAATGGCACTAGGCCTTTCGAAGCATCGGGTGAGAATCAATGTCACCTCCTATATGACAAACACCTCCGATCGGCACCTTCCGCAGCGACGTGCCACATTTGTTTGAGGGGAAGAGGTGGTGATAAAATACCCCTGGCGAAGGTTTGAGTAGGTAAGGTCACTTTGGCATTCTTCTATATATTTATACCGCGAAAGGTTTAGAGTGTGTGTGCTTGGTAGAGCCTAGGGTACACGGGTTGTACCTGTTCCCTCGGGATAGTTTCGAGAACGCAAAAAAACGAGGGTGATCGGAAACCATGCCCTGCCTCTAAAACAGCTGCGATTGTGCAGAACATTTCAGGGTAGGGTGGTTTCGGCGTGGAGGTTGCATGTGTTGTCATATGTTTCCATTCAAATATGTGCCGCCGAGGTGCAGCGGGTACTAGAATGCCTCAGAATGGGAATGACACCCCGGCGCTTGAGCTCCGCTGCACGTTGTCGTAAGCGCAAAACCTAACAGCCAATGTTCGTGAATGCGGCGAAGAACAAAATAAACAAGGAAATCCGAATAATGCTTTGTTTTTGCGCAACTTTTACGGCGTTACTGGGGTTATGAAATAAACACATTCATAAACCTGGTTAGTGTATCTGAGGTTTGTTGAGGTGTGGAGGACCAATGACGCCTTATCGCAAAAGGCAAGTCAGACCATACTCTTTGATTTTAGGACCGCCTGGACAAGCCTTTCGCCATAAAGAATGCTGGCCACATCACAACTATCACCCCAACACTCATACCCCCGACGGCAGGGATCTACTCACTGTGTAAGAGCCTTGCCATCTGCGCTTGCGTGGGATATAACCTACGGCTGGCTGCCTGGTACTACCGTAGAGCGGAGTGATGCTTCACGCACCGACGTACCCCACCTATTCGTAGTACGTACTAGGCACCTGGTAGGTCGCATATTGAAGACATGCCGGGTGTACCGTGCACTGTCTATTTGGTACGAATACGTTGAGGTGCATGAACAGAACATAACATACATATTACGTCATGCTCCCTTATTATCGTGCGGAATGGAGATCCAAAACCAATCTCAGAGCTCGCAAAACATCTGCATCACGGCATGTATATTCGAAACTATATATGTATGTATATCCGACGTCTTGAGCCCGCAACCCACAAGGCACGAGCGAAGCTACCCGGCGGGATCGAGGAGGGCGTGTATCCAGCCTCAACACGCTTGTTAACTCTAGCTGTACTGCAAGTATCCCTTTCTTGCGCCCCTTGTCCGTTGCCCCCCCCCCGTCGACTTCTCCAAAGAACACAATTGTTTGGCACTTTCATTATTATTTTGGAACGGGCTCTTAAACGCGGGAAGGCTGATGTTCGCGGGAACCCTATACCCACACGGCATTCATCGACACGACTCTCCGTTACGGTCCAAACACTACCCTCCATCTGGTTGTGGTTCGTCGAAATACTCCTAGAGCAACACCAGAGATGCCATCGGCGGAAATTTCGTTGTTGCTGCCGCGATGGAAGACTGCTGACAAACGATTGAAGAACAAAATTCCAAAAACCAAATCCTCCAGTGGAAACCAGTCGGAATCCCGCTGTCTAATGACGCAGCAGAGAGGATGCCATTACTCCATGGCACGACCACCGCACCCAAGTAGAGAAGGTGTTGTTGAGACAAGCCTCACAGTGTGATAGCACAACCAGTCGCGTCCGCTTCTTCTGTAGATGTGCGGTTGGTCGACGTATGCTGTGTATAAGGTCTCGATACAATGATGCAGCCATGCGTACCCACGCCCAGCAAACATAATGTAGATAGACACACGGACAAATCACCCATAGCTATCATAGATAACCTGTACGCTCCCCGTCATATTCAGATACATATATTTCGCTAGCCTGTCCGCACCACGGTAGGAAGAGCGCTTTGCGCGAACGGCATAGTAACGGCCCCACTCTCCATCCCTGACCTTGCCTCGCTACTGTACATAGACATACCCAAAGCGCGTATTGGAGTACCAACATCATGAACCAAATGAAACAGGGGAGCCCAACCTCATATATACCAAACAAAACGCAGAACATCCGCTGGCGGAGCCGTCTGCCTTTGAGGCGAGATACTGAACAATCCGCGCCGTAATGCCCTTGCGTGTTTCAACATCGACAGTGGACGACACCTGCGTCTAGGCCATGATCATCTTCACCAACCCGCACCGCGTAGAACAGGTACAGCCGTTATGATGCGTGCGGGCACGCTCGAATCACAACAATCTAGTGTCATGCGTATGATCTGGGTCTAATCTAATCGTGAAACGGCCCCAGCAAGATAATACGTTTTGTGACAACGACCCGCCCCCCCCGTTTGCAAACGTCGTAGGAGCCTCTTTCGATCATTATATTCAAGATTCCGAGGAAACACAACCAAACGAGGGAGTCCGAGGAAACTTAATTGGCTGTGCAAACCGAAACAAATGGACCACCCGGTCAAAGTTAACCGCAGATCCGAATATACATTTGAGGGCTTTGCGTTGTTAGTGAGCAGCCGTATCAGTCAAGGAATACCGGTATCACAACTTCATTACTGTGGGAGTCGCAAGCGGTGCCTACGCCTCATCGCCAGCAGGGATGCAGACACCGTCGTCGGTGAAGCCAATCAGGGTCGCTCCGTCGGATACCTCTCCGAAGGTGCAGCCCGCGCCCTGTGAATGGAACACCGCACGACGGCCGGGACAGATAGTTGAGAGCCAAGGAGGGATATACGCTAGAAGCGATACAGCTAAGGTGGCTCTACGGTAAGGTTCACGTGCACAGAACCCGTTTGCTGGCAACGTCCAGCGTATCGCAAAGCGGCAGCAGTGATCGCCGAAAACCACCATGATGGCATCAATACGAATTGCACAGTACCAACTAATCCTGTATATACATCGCCCAGTCTAGCGCATAGTGACAACAACCATTGTATATGTGCACAATAACCGTTGATAGCATCGTCCAGTATACAGTAGCGCACGCAGAGAGGCAGCACACTCTAGTGATTGATGCGATGCATCTGACAGCTTCATCAATTGGCATATCACCGCGTTAAGGGACCTACAGCAGTACCAGCTACAACCGTTCAATACGAATATGCTCCATCTGTGGATGTTTCCACTGATACATCGTACGCCATGCTTCAGCAGAAGTACATCGCACGTAGCAAGCCCTGATACGTATTCCACTCGCTACAATTTTCACACCAGTGCAGTAGTATATTGTAGCGATCAGGAGCTATCTTCCGGCAGGTAAAAAAACGAGCACCCTACGGTACTGCAAAATTATTGTACACCCGCCCGTATCATAGCAGTCTCTTTTGTTTGCTATTTGACTCGACACGAATTGCAAGCGAACGAGGTACTGGCTACTATGGATCCATCTGTCCTCAGGATGGGGGGTCCTTTAACTGGACGACTCCAGTAACATAATATTTTTAGCGTCGAGTTGATGCCGTCATGCGACAACCCCGCTTCCTTCCAAAATTCATCGACGGACGCTCTATATGCACTCCCGAACCCTCTTAGCGATAAGACGCACCGAATCCGTGTCGAGCACGGCGTTCTTTGAGATAACGTCTTGCGGCTTTTTGAACGTGAGCGAGCCACTGTCTCCGATGGCAAAGGCGGCGCCCGTTTTAGCTGTGTTGCCGTCAAACGTAACCGCCTTGTTGAAGCTGCAAACGAGTCGTACAAACAAGAGTTTCGGAGGGCCCGGTGACGCGCGAGCTTGGTGTCGGTGTTCGTATTGGCATTCTTGGAATCACACGCGCGCAGCTCGGGGCTGAAATATCTCCCCACCGTAACTCAACCGTAAGGTTGATGGCGGCCTCCATTACGGACCTTTTCGATATTGTCGTGTAGCGGCCCCCAAACCACCTGGGGTGGTGTTCCCCAGGCTGTGACGGATTGTTAACCTTGCCTGCGCTCGACACAATCTATTAGGCACTACATATCCTTTAGATATTACGGGGTACTTCAACGTATTTCCTTGGTGGTAGTCTATGCATATGTTTATTTATTTCTGCTTACGTGACTTCGCCGTCTCTGACATAAATGCCCGCCCCTTGGCTCGCGGTGTTGTCATTGAACTGTGCATCCTCTTTGAACCTGAGGGCGCCGGGATCATCGAAACAACAGCAAGCCGTGGAGAGTATGGACGTGGACAGATTAGAAGAATGCTGACAGCGATCCAAAGCCCAGACGTTTCAGCTGGAACCGACCAAACAACATGTTTCGTCACCCTGATATTGAACAGACCGATTTCGTAAGTAATCCGACGTCGCTTGTACTGTGCGACGTGGATACCGAGAACATTCACCGAGTCGAAGTAGACCCGCTTTGGGTTGTGCGCAGCCTTTGACCAGCAAGCCCAGACCCTGTATGTTGCTTGAATGACAAGCTGAGGCGAACAAATAGTCGTCAGGACTATGACGCAACTTCTGTAACAGCAATTATGTTGACTCTTTGTCGCTGTTAGAGCGTGGTAGCAGATCACATCCGCCTGACATACAGCAGCATACCCAAGCCCAACCCGAAGGTAGCATGGTGTCTTCGGGATGGTATCTTCGGGAGAAAGCAAGGTAGGTTTCATGCTATAGCGTTAATGGAGTAAACACTTACAAAATCGTTCCGCTCCAGTTAATTACACCACCACCGTAGAAATTGTTCCAGTTGTCGTTGAAGTACGCCTGTTTTTCAAACCTGTCAACGCAGACCAATGTCCGAGGGAAAACAACACATGCGGTAGAAGTACGATCGGGGGGCGAAATCTGAGAATTTCGAACAATCATGCCAGCGCGGGCGGAACTGAGCGACGTTCCGACTAGCGACGGTGATTATTATCAACGGACTTAATCGACGGCAGACGATTCTCCCCTCGTTACGTGTGGTAAGTGACAAGCAATGAGATATGGCTTACGTCATAGTTCCCTCGTTCGAAACGGTTGCGCTCTCCTTGCACGCGTTGTTCAGGAACGTTGCGTCTCCTCGGAAGCTGCAGAGTTGTGTTCGCAACCGGAACAAAATACAAGCAACGACGCGGAACAGAGAGAGCGGATGTTTGCGGTTAGAGAAGAATATTAAATTTTATAAAATGGTTTTGTAGGGTGTGGGCATGGTCGTAGGCATACGAGCAGACTCAAATTTGGTTACAACGTACGCATCACTCCATGTTACGTGTGCGGACAGCCGTTTCCTGGGCTCATAACAGAAGCGGGCTGAATGTATCTTACATGACTGTCGAAGTATCTTCGTTCGTCACACTGCAGCCACCTGCTCCGTCGAAGTTGTGAGCATTGTTGTCGAAGGTTGCCTTTTGTTCAAACCTGCCCGGGGAATATACGAGTTCCAAAAACGGTTTACGGTGTAGGGCGACGACGGTAAACAGCAAGGGTAGGACCAACATTTATAAGAAACTTACTCATCAGCCGTTTATTGTACAAAGACCATGCCGGCCTTGGGTGGTTATTTGTACCCCAAACAACTACTTAGGCCAAACGCTCCCACGAGCCGGTCGCCCCGATGGTCTAGTGGTACCCTCGAATGCTTGTACGAGTTGGGGTGCGGTATTCGAACCTCGCGGGAGTCGGATGTTTAAGTTAATTTTCAATAAAAACATACACAAAGGGAATCAACTGCTGAGCGCGCCAAGTAGCGTGGGTATGCATAAGTCGATGCGAGTCGACGAGGGGAGAAAGGGCTCAAGTCTTCTCGCGATAGAAATGCACGGCACGAACCGCAATGGGAGAAACGCGGGGGGGGGCTACTTTGTGACCACGGATCTGAGGTACGACTAGGAAGAAGAGATGAAAGAAGGACGACGGTAATAGACGGGATGAACAAAAAGAAAAGTATCAGTTGACGATACTCATCGGCACTTTGCGGCGATGGCATCGGGAATCGTCAGGCACCCCACATGATACCCGATTGTGAGCATCGTCGAACGCTGCGCAGCTCTATTGCAGCTAGATACAAACACGACCAGTAGCAACCCACTCACGTGACGTATGCGGAGTCCAGGGTTTGGAGGGCGAGGTACCTGCTGTCCTTGAAGGTGGCATCACCGCCGAACCTGGTGGTAGGGGGTGTAAAGGACGAGCACGGCACACAAGCTGTTGGTTTCAAGATGGCCGCACGTGAACGCACGACATACGACTTGGGCAAGCTGTCACTTGGTCGAACCCTACTTTGCTGTTGAAGTGGTAACTTGTTTCGATCGCCAACACAAAATCGATCGGCAAAAATCCACCGGCGATCTTCATGTCCCCGGCTTCGTTTCATAAAAGTAGGCGAAATACAAAGATGGTTGAATGGGCAGGGTATATGTGAGCGTCAAAACCCTCGGTATCGAACTAACTCGACACGATGTTAACCAACGTATTGATTTGGACCTCGTTTGATGCTCTACCTGCGAGAGAAGTACATATAAACACGCACCCACAAGCTGGGAAATCAATCAACAATCTCGCTAGCCATTCTGAAAGTAGTCACTGCCCAAGATATGCTTTGGACAAGATGGTTGTCTACCGTCATCGCAGTCACGACATCGAAGCTGAACTATGGTCGTAATATAACGCGCAAAATGTACGTAGATAGGTCGTGACTGACCCTGCCATGTCGAGTAGTTACAATGTACAGACAACATCAGCAGTAGTGCAAGTGAACTCACTTCGTGACCCCAGTGTTGAGTCTGAACACGTTCCCGCTGTCCTTTACCACAAAAGTATCCTTAAACCTTGCGAGAAAAAGAAGTGCCAGCGGTAATAGAGAGCGTCGTCAGTTTCTCGAGATGACCAGACCCGAGTCATCGAGCGTTGGAATACGGCGGGTGGAGGCATCGATATATCGGTGAGTCCGGCTTCGTCAGGCAAAGCGTGTTCATTTCCGTGGCTGTCTGTTCCGAGTCTTGATGGTAGTTTATGACTTTTGGTTACAATGACATCAACCGTGGATATAGGCATACTGATGTTTGCCATCATATGGTATGTGTTCTGATTCTTCGTTCACTATGACTTGGTGAACCTCCTCGTGAAGCAACAACCCTAAACATACATACTATACCCAGGTCTCACAGGGCTGTCGTTATCCGAGCGACGCGTGTGGCTACCATTAACCCCCAAGGATCAAAACCACAGGCTGAGTTCACATACAAAAAAGAGCACCAAACATTATCTAGACGCGAAACTTACTCAATGTTGCCGGCGTTCGTGAACAGGGAGAAGACGTTGGTCACCTCCTCCGTCAAAAGTTGCCCGTTGAACGTAGCGCTCGCGCCCTCCTCAACTGCCACAGTAACGCTGTAGTGTCGTCCGCGATAACTCCCCTGAAGGGACGTAGGAGTACATACGACATTTGAGCGGTGTGAGGGGGAGTAAGGGTAAGATACAAGCATGTTTTCCCATGCGACCCACTGGTTCGCGATCTTTCATGAAACGTAGACGTATACGCTCGACGGGGGTGCGGTCAACATTCTGAATAGGCAAACGACTGCGGCAATGTGCATACCTACCACCGTTTCCGGCGTCGTGCTACGGTAGAACACTAGCGATACCTATCCGTGTCCGCAACACACGGATTTGCCGTAAACTATGTCAAAGAGAGCGCTTGAAACAGCACACACCAACATAACTCGGGTGACTATGCCTAATCTCTGAAGTTCTTTTTGCGGTGCTTACGAAAGTGTTGGGCCCGAACTTCGTCTTGGCATGTCAAACACGATGCTGGCTCCATTCTTCACCGTGAAGCCCATGTTTACGAACCTTAGGGTGGTACAACATTCACGCATGGGTTGCAGACACGGAATTAATGTACATATTTGACGCGAGTTGAGACCGGAGGTGCGGTGGATAGGCCAGGTTGACAGGCGACACCGTAGTGCGACACTGCACGTTCCTAGCGACAGTCGCCGCGATATAGCAAGACCGTCCAACAAAGCTCAAGAGAAATATCGAACGGTGACAAAACGCGATATATTCTAGCCGAGACACGTACCTTCCACGTATTTATTATAGTAACAAACGCTGGTGACAAAACAAGGCCTAACTCTCTCGCGCAGATATTGTCCCGTGCACAAGCTCACGATGCTATATGTTGTTCGTAAACACGTACAAGTCATATATATACTAGGCAAACGGTACTTCCTTACTTCTATAGAATGCCCGTAAGTACAAAATGCGCCATAAAGCCGTACCGGACACTGTTGGAGCTCTTAAGCGTGAGGGTTCCACCGTCGACAGTGACAATCTCCAATTCTATTGGTTCGTCGAATGCGTCGATCTCTTGACATTCAATCGTGTCCACCCCGTCGAGGTTGATCTCCATGTTGCCCGTCATCGGCGAGGGTATGTCGAGGTACTGGTCGATGTCCACGCATGCAGCTCTGCGTGTTGTCAGTATTCACGACCAGTCAAGGAAACGGGAGTATTCGTTGTGGACAGAAAGTTTCGCGATTGTATTCACGTTCCGAATCGCGTACACATGCTCACATGCAAATCGATAGGGCTATGAGTTCCGATACGGCAACGATTTCACTTTCTAACGCATTGGTCGTCGTCTGGACTGCAACGTTTTACCCGCGGCACTACTGTACACCATACTTCGAAGAACAGACAAGAAAGTGCGCAAGTGTTGCAACTGGGTGTCATTACCTGGTGTCTTCGCGATCCGTACCCCCCGCAAGGTAACCGCGGCAAGTGGGCTATATGACGGCATACAGACAGCGACCCTATCCCGAAACGACCTAGACGAATACCTGGTGATACTTTGTACGGGAAACATAAACAATAGATGCCGAGCAGGTTGGTATATAGCGACCGAGATAAATGACTGATTCGTGCTTGCCACGTTTTGGACGAGTTCTTACCAACACGGCTTTTGTCGTTTTTGGTCCCTTTGGGATACGAGTAGGTACCAGGCAACCAGCCCTCAACCCCATAAATGTCATACTAAAGCCTATACATTACGTTTTCGGCACTAATTCCCGGCTAGTTTCATGTTTCCACGGTGGGGGGTGGGGGGAGTGTACTCATGTCGTGCACGGCCGTAGTCGTATGACCGTAGGCCCTCGCATCCCTACAATGCCGGGACGGAGCACGTTGGGTTTTCACCAACCAGGCAGACATTGCTTGCATCAAGCGCGAAGCGCCGTTAGGTATTGGGCGAGTAACATGGAGGGTGAGCTGCATCCTCCTAAGAACCACCTGTGAGGCGGACTTGCATATGGACGGCAGCCTCCAATGCAATTATTTCATTTCTGGTGTGACCACTTCCAGAGACAGCAATGGGTATCACTATGTATCGTCCTCGCGAGTGCCTTACCATATACACACTACGTGGTACGATTATTCCTGTTGTACGGAATTGAGGTTCTCAACGCCGCACAAATTATCTCACAAGATCGCCAGCCATGATCATCGCCAAACATAAAACAACGGTATCATGGTTGTTTCGCTCACGTAGTGAGAGGCGTGTTTTACTGCGAAGTCACCAACCGACGCCAACTAACCTCTCCTGTGGTGGTATCCGGGTGCTTGGCTGGTTCACGCAGCAGTAGCGTGACAGCTATCAGTAGGATTGATGATGGTTGCATTATCGGCTCTTCTACGACACAAAGAAGGAGTAACGCGTTAATTCGCAGGCCGGCCTCTTGATGTTGCCTGGCGTAGCGGAACTGAAACTATCACTATACAAATCGTATCAACAGTCCAACACGAACTATCGGAGGCAAAAAGTTCATTGTGTGTGCCCTAAGTAGCGCGAGTCGCGACGGTCCCATGGTCGTCGAAATACCATATCCGGCAGCGTGACACAAAGGCTTTGCCTCCCAATGAGTACTCCGCGAGACTATATCTAGCCACGTGAGTGGTACGCGGTATGATGACATGTGGTGATACAATGAACTGGATGTACCTGGCCGTGGAGAAGAGCGCCGACGTCGCCAGTGCGAGCATAGTCCAAGACTTCGTCATATTCAAGCGAGATTCTGGGAGAAAGCGGTAGGTAGGAGGAGTGGTGTCAGAGGAGGTTGATCTTGTGGGAGTGATCAGATAGGGGTGCGGGAGATGGCAATCCGGATTTCAATCGATGCTACCGTAAGGGGGTCGTAGGGATGACGTCACGCCTCACTGCAACTATGGATTTGATGTGAACAACTGCAATAATAATAGGAATTATTTCCGGAGTATTTTTAAATATCCCGAGACACGAATTGTCCCCACTGGCATGAATGAGGTCGGAACCATACTGTGCAAATCACTCTCTTCTTGGGCGATCGTTTTTGTATGTTAAATTAGATAACGTCAGATGAGTCTCCCCCTTTCTAATGTGAAGAAAATTCACCGAGGTTAATCAACGCCCTGAATATCTATATACACCACGTTCGTACGATACGAGTATGGCAGACAAGCATTAGTATAGTCTCCCTTATCACCGTAGTACAGTAGTACCGAACGAGTTAAGGTGACCCACTGAGAAGTGAGAATGTTTCAGCATTTTCCCGCCACGTTTGCTTTGGGCGCACACGGAATAATGAACGTCTCCCCGGCACCCTTTCCAGGTTCGACATGGTCATATTCCTCAGCTGGTAACTAGTGTTCGGTATCGTACCTATAATTCTCGATGTATCATGCGATATTTTCGGGATATCTCGATATCAATATCGAAACTATTTTTGGGATATCTCGATACCGATATCATGCGATATATCGCGTGATATCGATACGATGCCGATATAATGCAATGAATCGCATGCTATCGATACGATAATACGTGTAAATGTGCAGCACAGGTGTAGTGTTCGGTACCGTAACTAACGTTCTCGATATATCATTCGATATTTCCGGGATATATCGATGTCAATATCGAGAAAAGTGTCGGGATATCTCGATACCATATCGTATCTTGTATCATGCGATATATTGCGATCGAAATATACATTTTGTGCACCGAGGGAGATATATATATATATATATATCGCATGATATATCGCGATATATCGCGATATCATATCCAATTCCATGCGATATCACAAGATACGATATATCCAGATATCGTATCCATATATCCAGAATTTAGTGGGCTGATATCGAGATATCGTATCCCATCGATTATTTTCTCGAGACCGAACACTACTGGTAACCTTGCGTAGGTTTTCTACAGGTAATACGAACAGCAGTGGGACACTGTTGTTCTATATAATGTAATTTCATCACTCGTACATCATACTTGAAGGGGTAACATTGCTGCTGCGAGATTGGCTCTTTTGTGTACGTAGTGCTATCTGTTTATTGCTGCTCCAGTAAAATGTTGTATTATTATACCGTGCATTGGGCTACGCATAGTCGCTACTATTATACTGCATTACGGCCGCTCCCACTCCTACTACTGCTACCCTACTGTCAATGGTGTACATACTCGACTGCTATAGCTTCTAACTGCCACCACTTCCACTAAGTATATATGTGCCACTACCACTACTCCAACTCCTGCTCCTCCTACTTCTACTACTAGAGTACAGTACTGCAGTACTACTGCTGCAATTTCTACTCCTACTGTTCTCCTAGGTATTTTACTACAGCACTGTACTACAACGACAACGACTTGGCTGCTTCTACTGCACGTACGTACTACTACAACTACTACGACTACAACTATGAATAGGATACTACCAACCGAAACAAAAGTTGTATTACTGCTACATGCAAAAGTTTTAGTACTACCCCTACAGTACTATCACGACTGAAACTCCTATTAACCCCTTAAGATCCGGTCTCACCTTTTTGGGGACAAACTACTTGGAATTAGTATGGGATACGTTTTGCAATTCTCAAAGGGTTAATACTTGGTTCTACGTACAACTACTCCAGTTTCATACACACTTAAATATACAATCACGGGAGACCTTACTATTAATAATAGTAATCAGTAGTATTTTTACCGATCATTTATTATATATAGTCCTGATTACCACTGTATGTTCCCCCGCAATACTACAGCATGGTAGTGCTATGTACAACTGCGTACTACCTTATTACTACTTGAAGCCGCTAGTACCGGTACTTTAAATGCTGCCTCTACTGGCCCTGCTACTATTCAGCAGCAAGCGGTTGGTACTTTTGTTGGCCGATATATATGTCATGACCAATAGAATACGGCCAGAGACTTCGGTGAAGCTCGTGGTTTCGACAACGCTAAACTAATGTTTACCTACATTAATAATAGTATAAATTACCCCAGGGGTGAAATTAAAATGAGAACACGGGGTCACACCCGACACCATATCGGAATTGAAATCAAGCTTCTTAGCGGGTTGGAAAAATTGTCAGATATTAATAGGGGCATGTCTTGTTTCTAATTGATTTTAGTACCACAACACCACTCTTCGTCTCTTCTTCGAGGCCGCTTTTAATCAATAACAGCTGCCCTCAGGGCTTGCGGTTGCAACAACTGCAACAGCAGAGATTGCCGTATGCTGGGTGCTTGCCGCTCGTGTGAGCTCTGGCATAGCTCAGAGCAACCGCACACAGTGACACGGGATTCACTTCCCATATGAGGTTATGAGCCTCGGATTGTGTACGCACTGAGAGCTGGCTGGGTCAAAAGGCATTCCTCGAGTACGGCTATGCCTCGAGAACCCCGAGCTGCTCCTGTGGACAGACAACGAAGAGCTGGCCGCTGAAGAACGAAGCACGACAATAATGACAAGACCTAATAATGTTTCCTCCTTCGTCTACGAGTGTGAGGAGCTACTTTTTTTTTATAGGATAATTGCTACCTGGGCCTGAGCTGCTGCTAAGTGCAACAACGAGTATAAAGGAATATACGTCGTATGAAGAACGTCACGAGCAACGCCTACGGCATCGACTTCGACGTCAAACTTCCGGTACGACGAGCGTACTGATACATATCGTCTTTTTGTTTATTTTGGGGTCACCCTGAAACGTGAGTGTGAGCGAAACGTATATTTTGAGTACGTACGTGTTTCTTCGAAATCTGTTTTTCGAGTAAGGGCGTATTTTGGAGCGAGTACGTTTGAGTACGTGCCGTCGAGCAATTCAAGGTTCTCGCTTTTGTCGAAAACGTTACGGGGTCCACCTCGACTGCTTCCCCCGAGTACGTACATCAGGATCTCCTTCGATTACAGCGAGTACATCAGGGTCTGGCCGGCAACGCCAAGTATGTATGTTACATCGACTAATGTACGTACGGCATGGCCTTCTGCCACGACGACACGACGGGTTCGAATACTTTCGTTCTTGGATCTACGAGTACGCCAGGACCCGTTCCCCAACAACAAAGAGGTCTCTCCGCCGGCACATCAGGATCTTCTACGACGGAACAGGTTCGACTATACTTATTGCGTACGTGCGGATAGCGGTCGAGTTCTATGCTATATACCACTCCTGCACTGCTGTTGCACTGTGCTGCGGGCGGGGTAGACTTGACTGGATTATTCCTGTATGTAACGGGGGGACGGGTTGGGTAGGTTCGACACTTGTACCGTTCCTGCTGCTACTGCTAGAATGAGAACGGCTGAACATATGTACGAACGGACCTACTCGTACTACTATGCTGAACTATGTATGGGAAACGACACGTCAGCCATATGGTGGTACAAACCGGTCTACTCTTCACGCTTGGCATTTGTCGTCGACGGGGTCTACGGGAATTCAGCACGCGAAGGCACACGGGGTCAAAATCGAAAGAACATCTATTTACGTGAGCCATCTGGCCATTAACACCAGGAACCGCCTCACCATAACAAGGGATCGCTGGGACGGCTGTCCGGGATCACTGAAAACGCGCTTGAGATTGTTGGAAATGACGCCTTCCGAAATCGTCACAGCACTGTTCGTTGGGACCGTCGGAGCTACCGCGTTGTCGCGACAACAGTGTGGGGTCGCCGAAAAGGGGTCATTCGGGAACGGGCAACAGCCATCGTCATATACATCCATCCGAATTGCCGCCGGAGAACGTTTGCTGGAAATGCCACGCCATCTATCGCTTTGGACTACTGGAACAACCCTCCTATGGTCGATGAAGAGCATCATCACCGTCAGGACTACTGGGACAACGGTTCTCGGGTCGCTGGACATCCGGATCTGCAACATCATGATCTGGATCGTTGGGAAGGATATCCTCATCGCGGGGACGCACTCATAGCTGCAAGAATTATTTGCTATTCGTAGCACGTAGCGCCACACATTTGATTTGTATTGGAGAGCGGCCATAAACGTGTTTCGGTTGCTAGTCTATTTGCTCAAGGTTTTGTTTGCAGTAGCACCACACACGTCGTTTTCGTACCAGGGGGGCGGGCGCAGAAACATGGTCGGCCTATACAGTAAGTATATTTCTCTTTTCTTGGCCAACAAACTCACCATTGACATATTGCTGATAATATGATTGCTCGTTTTGTTTCCGTAGTTGATAATTAATTTTAAAGATACCGTGAATACGCAGTACAAACATGGGAATCCATTGTGTTTTTGGAATAAAGCATATACTGGTAGTTAACACAGTTGAATTCGACTGGCACTATTTCAGAATGATGTATACACAGCCAAACTCGACTGGCGTAGTGGTTTTCGTAGTGCCCGGAATAATATCGTACCGAGTATGTCTGTCTGGTAATGTATAGTCAGACCCCTACGGGTCCCAAGGCTCTGCGTGTGATATTTTCGGTTTTCCATGCTATTGACGGTCCATGCGTCAAACCCCGTCACAACAGTCGTATGCCCTTATGCCACCAGGTAAGTTAGTTTGCAAGGAGTAGACGGATTGATCATCCGTCGAACACGAAGCACATTAACGGTTGGTGTTAGTTCGACACGGGAAAGGAGTAATGAAACTTTGCACACCCTGTACAACTACAACTATTCGTAGTCGTCTGCCAGACAACTACGGTTTGAAAAAGTTTTGCAACTACTGTAGTTGTCTGTAGACAACTACTGTTTGAAAAAGTTGTGCAACTACTTGTCTGCAGACAACTACTCTTATAAACAGTTGTGCAACCAGTTGTCTGCAGACAACTACTCTTTGAAAAAGTTGTGCAACTAGTTGTCTGCAGACAACTACTCTTTGAAAAAGTTGTGCAACTAGTCTGCAGACAACTACTGTTTGAAAACGTTGTGCAACTAGTTGTCCGCAGACAACTACTCTATGAAAAGGTTGTGCAACTTGTTGTCTGTGGACAACTACTGTTTGGGAAACTTGTGCAACTAGTTGTCTGTAGACAACTACTGTTTGAAAAAGCTGTGCAACTAGTTGTCTGCAGACAACTACTGTTTGAAAATGTTGTGCAACTAGTTGTCTGCAGACAACTACTGTTTGAAAAAGTTGTGTAACTAGTTGTCTGTAGATAACTACTGTTTGAAAACGTTGTGCAACTAGTTGTCTGTAGACAACTACTGTTTGGAAAAGTTGTGCAACTAGTTGTCTGTAGACAACTACCGTTTGGGAAACTTGTGCAACTAGTTGTCTGCAGACAACTACTGGGTGAAAAATCTATGTAACTAGTTGTTTAGGGACAACTACTGAGTAGTTGCGGCCGCGCACAACTATTAGTCGTAGTTGTTAGTTGTAGTTGTAGAGAGTGTGAAACTTTGTTGCGACATTGCAATTGATTGATTTAAATTCATAAATACGCAGACGAGTAATTTAAGACTAGCAACTGACCAGGTAACGAGCCTCAGAACAATCTGAAATACAAGTTGAAGTAGGTGTTACATTGGCGGTAAGGATAGATCAAGCGTACATTAGATCCAAGTGATTACATGATTATACTTGATAGTAGAAGAGGTACTTGGCTTTGTGTCCCGTCCATCGCGGGGCTGTATTGAAGATATCTACCGTACATGCTACATGATACACAGCCAAATCCTGTAGTACCTAGTAGTACGTAGGCTATCGGTTCGATGTCATGGGCATAGTCGTCTGATATACGTACTGCAGTTCGTATTGACCACCTGCATGCCGCGCTGTTCAGTACTGACATACAAACATACATGAAGTACTACTAGTAGTGTTTAGAGTGTCGGACCATAGTTCGTTGATATGAATACGTGCTATTTCGGTACAGCATGGCACAAGGCGAGAACGCGATACCAACGCTACTGGTTTTGACATGATGTGTGCGTGCGTATCATACACATGTACGCACCAGGTATCCGATAATCATATATACTTGTAGTAGATATTATTTATTGCGGCGTAATCTCCGTTGTTGGGTACAGTAGGTATGACGAGTACATTTTGTTCTGTTTAACTCCTGCATGTAGCTTGGGAATTCACGCTGCGTATGTAGGGTCTTGAACTGCTGGAATCGATTGAAAGTAAACGCGCATACCCCCCTCACAACTCAACAACACCACTCTTCATCTCTTCTTCACGACCGCTTTTAATTGGCAACACATGCCCTTGTGGCTTCTCTAATTATTAGTTCTTCGGGGCTTTGAGCTCGATTGAAACAACTGCAACCACAGACTTTACCGTCTGCTGGGTGCTTGCCTCTCGTGCGAGCTCTGGCACAGCAACCGCATACAGTCACACGGCATTCAAAAACCTTATGATTCGTGCCTTGACGCCCTTAGGTGTTTCAATATCGACGGTGGACTGCACCCATGACTCGTTGTGGATCATCGTCGCTAACTAGCAGCAAGATGAACCGGTAGTTCCGTTATGTTGCCCGCGGACATGCCCATCCCACATAACTATCATTTCATGCCTATGATGTGGACACAAACGTGAAAACCTCCCCAGGAAGAATACGTGTTATGCGACACCCTCCCTCCGCCAAGGCTTTGCACGTGTCCATAGGAGCCTCGCCTGAGGATGATACCAATAATCTGAAAACACGCGATCGGATCTTGAAACCAAAACAAACGAACCACCCGGTTTGGTTTTCGGACTATCGCATTGAAAGGTTTAGTCGGATTGCGCGAACAAATGTTTCCGAAGTCATGTTTCGGGTGATGTATTGAGCTCCTCGTGCGAGGAGCTCAGAAAATTCTGCTGCGCCCCTACCGTGGGATGCCTCGTGTTTCCTATATTCCATGGGCGAAAACAAAGAGAGAAATCCAGGGAAAAGAGGAATTAGTTACGAAATCAGGAATAGCAGAGGGCCAAATACCAGGAACGCCAGGGAGCGCTTGGGTAGGTTTCCTCTTCTGCCAAATATAACCAGAAACATCAGTATTGGGGGGGGGGGGGAACACAACAGAAAAAAAAGGAAAACCAGGGAATGTGGCCCAAACCACACCTCGGTAGTATCGATGTAACGTTGTGTAGACTTGGCGTGATTTGTGACGCTCCAAAAAAATGGTCAGCACGCCTGGCGATTGGCCATCTTCTATTCGGTTGCCGAAAAGGCGGGGGGGTCATGTCTACCAGGCGTATTTTTCTGGCCGATGTTTAAGGCCGATCGTCTCGAAGATAATGCCCGGTGCCCGGAGTTTTGGACTCATAACATATACCTTGGTACCCCAGTATACCCCGCCACGTAGTAACGGTATAATATACCGCTGGCCTTTCCGGACGAGTGTCCCCGCAAAACAAATCGCAAGAGTACGAAATTAGCCCCCATCACACACGCACGCACGCATGCACGTACGCACATTAACACACGTGCACCCATCCAACCCTACACCCGTACACCCGGCTTGAACCGTGTGGAGGAGAAACTGAAGAATAACAATGACAACTACAGCACCAACCTGGGCTGCCGGTGTAAGATTGTATTTCCCAAGACTGGTATCAAAGAGACATATCCACGTGCAGTGGCTCCCGTAGATGCTATTGTTTGCGGCGTAACCCTCGATGTTCGTTACATAGTTCTCACAAGCAGGTTTTGTTCTGGTTTTACTCGTATATGTGGCTTGGGGTATTATACTGCTTATGTACGGTCTGGAACAGCTGTCATCGATCGACAGTACACGCGCACGCCTCTCTCACAAATCAGCAACACCACTTTTCGTCTCTTCGTCGTGGCCGCTTTTAATCAACAACGACTGCCCTCAGGGCTTGCGGTTGCAACAATTGAAACAACAGCAGATATTACCGTCTGCTGGGTGCTTGCCGCTCGTGTGAGCTCTGGCATAGCCCAGAGCAACCGCACACAGTGACACGGGATTCACTTCCCATATGAGGTTATGAGCCTCGCATTGTGTACGCACTGAGAGCTGGCTGGGTCAAAAGGCAATCCTCGAGTACGGCTACGCCTCGAGAACCCCGAGCTGCTCCTGTGGACAGACACCGAAGAGCTGGCCGCTGAAGAACGAAGCACGATAATAATGACAAGACCAATTAATGTTTCCTCCTTCGTCGACGAGCGTGAGGAGCTACTAAGATAATCGCTACCTGGGGCCGAGCTGCT
This sequence comes from Saccharina japonica, assembly GCA_008828725.1. Taxonomy (NCBI): domain Eukaryota; class Phaeophyceae; order Laminariales; family Laminariaceae; genus Saccharina; species Saccharina japonica. The sequence goes on along the minus strand of MEHQ01001257.1, from coordinate 235,615 downwards.
GCTAGGTGCAACAACGAGTATAAAGGAATATACGTCGTATAAAGAACGTCACGAGCAACGCCTACGGCATCGACTTCGACGTCAAACTTCCGGTACGATGAGCGTACTGATACATATCGTCTTTGTTTATCTTGGGGTCACCCTGAAACGTGAGTGTGAGCGAAACGTATATTTTGAGTACGTGCGTGTTTCTTCGAAATCTGGTTTTCGAGTAAGGGGCGTATTTAGGAGCGAGTACGTTTGAGTACGTGCCGTCGAGCAAGTCAAGGTGCTCGCTTTTGTCGAAAACGTTACGGGGTCCACCTCGACTGCTTCCCCCGATTACGTACATCAGGGTCTCCTTCGATTACTGCGAGTACATCAGGGTCTGGCCGGCAACTCCAAGTATCTATGTTACATCGACTAATGTACGTGCGGCATGGCCTTCTGCCACGACGACACGACAGGTTCGAATACTTTCGTTCTTGGATCTACGAGTACGTCACGAGTACGTCAGGACCCGTTCCCCAACAACAAAGAGGTATCTCCGCCGGCACATCAGGGTCTTCTACGACGGAACAGGTTCGACTATACTTAGTGCGTACGTGCGGATAGCGGTCGAGTTCTATGCTATACACCACTCCTGCACTGCTGTTGCACTGTGCTGCGGGTGGGGTAGACTTGACTGAATTATTCCTGTATGTAACGGGGGGACGGGTTGGGTAGGCGACACTTGTACCGTTCCTGCTGCTACGGCTAGAATGAGAACGGCTGAACATATGTACGAACGGATCTACTCGTACTACTATGCTGAACTATGTATGGGAAACGACACGTCGGCCATATGGTGGTACAAACCGGTCTACTCTTCACGCTTGCCATTCGTCGCCGACGGGGTCTACGGGAATTCAGCACGCGAGAGCACACGGGGTCAAACTCGAAAGACCGTCTATTTACAGGAGCTATCTAGACAACTACTGTTTGGAAAAGTTGTGCAACTAGTTGTATGTAGACAACTACTGTTTGAAAAAGTTGCGCAACTAGTTGTCGGCAGACAGCTACTCTTTGAAAAAGTTGTGCAACTAGTTGTCTGTAGACAACTACTGTTAGGAAAACCTGTGCAACTAGTTGTCTGCAGACAACTACTGGGTGAAAAACCTTGCAACTAGTTGTTTGTAGACAACTATTGTTTGAAAAATTGTGCAACTAGTTGTTTAGGGACAACTACTGAGTAGTTGCGGCCGTGCACAACTATTAGTTGTCTGATTAGTCGTCTGTGGACAACCTGAACGTGTACATTGTTCGACATGTGCTACTCCCGGTCGCCGCACCAAACGAAAACCATTGCTATTGGCCTTTACATCTTCAGCGTGATTGCATATATTCTATTGATTTCGTGTGTGTGCCGCCCAGACGCGTGCAACAAAATGCAATACCCAACGCCCACCGAAAGCCGCACCTGACCCCCCCCATTATCAATCTGCCGCATCATACATATGGTGAGAGATTTCGTTAATTTGTGTCGACAAATATCATAAAAGAGGCAACATTATAAAGGCCTCTGGACTAGCAAGACATAATCGCAACTCGGCCAGGCCGCTATCACGCGCCGCCCCTCCGCCGGATTACTCTACTATTCTGCTGTTGAAACCTCCGCGTCCACCTCGTCGGGGAGGTCCAACAGACCAAACACACCGTCGAGCTGTGCCAGCCCCGCAATGGGGTTCGACAACCGCCCGGGGATCTTGGTGCGCACGACGATATGGCCCAGCTTCAGGATCTCCTCACGAATGAGGTTTAGGTTACCGTCTAAAACAATATCGCATGATGTCGATACGATACCGATACAATGCGATGAATCGCATGCTATCGATACGATAATACGTGTAAATGTGCAGCACAGGTGTAGTGTTCGGTATCGTAACTAACGTTCTCGATATATCATTCGATATTTTCGGGATATATCGATGTCAATATCGAGACAATTGTCGGGATATCTCGATATCATATCGTATCTTGTATCATGCGATATATCGCGATCGAAATGTACATTTTGTGCACCGAGGGAGAGATGTATAAATCGCATGATACATCGCGATATATCGCGATATCATATCCAATTTCATGCGATATCACAAGGTACGATATATCCAGATATCGTATCCATATATCCAGGATTTAGTGGGCTGATATCGAGATATCGTATCCCATCGATTATTTTCTCGAGACCGAACACTACTGGTAACCTTGCATAGGTTTTCGACAGGTAATACGAACAGCAGTGGGACACTGTTGTTCTATATAATGTAATTTCATCACTCATACATCATGCTTGAAGGGGTAACATTGCTGCTGCGAGATTGGCTCTTCTGTGTAGTGCTATCTGTTCATTGCTGCTCCTGTAAAATGCTGTATGACTATACCGTGCATTGGGCTACACATAGTCGCTACTACAGTATTATATACTGTACTGCATTACGGCCGCTCCCACTCCTACTACTGCTACCCTACTGTCAATGGTATACATACTCGACTGCTATAACTTCTAACTGCCACCACTTCCACTAGATATATATGTCCCACTACCACTACTCCAACTCCTGCTCCTCCTACTTCTACTATTACGGAGGACCATAGTAAATAGGACCAAATATTGCTCGTAAAGATAGGTAAATATATAGGTTTTTGTCTGTACCGTAGGTCCTATTTACTACATTAGCCCACCCCGTAATACTAGAGTACAGTACTGCAGTACTACTGCTGCAATTTCTACTCCTACTGTTCTACCAGGTATTTTACTACAGCACTGTACTACAACGACAACGACAACAACTTGACCGATTCTACTGTAAGTACTACTACTATTAATACTACTACGACTGCAACTATGAATAGGATACTACCAACCGAAACAAAAGTGGTATTACTGCTACATGCAAAAGTTTTAGTACTACCCCTACAGTACTATTACGACTGAAACTACTAGTAACCCCTTAAGATCCGGTCCCACCTTTTTGGGGACAAACTACTTGGAATTAGTATGGGATACGTTTTGCAGTTCTCAAAGGGTTAATACTTGGTTCTACGTACAACTACTCCAGTGTCATACTTAAATATACTATCACGGGAGACCTTACTAATAGTAATCACGATCCCAAAATCTATACCAGTCGTAGTATTTTTACCGATCCCTTATTATATAGTATAAATACACCTCTGGGCGTGAATATATTAGGTAGGTTGTTCGTGGTATGGGGGGGTATAATTAATTAATTTTGCGAATGAGGGAGAAGAATATCGTGTCCTGATTACCACTGTATGTTCCCCCGCAATACTACAGTATGGTGGTGCTATGTACAACTGCGTACTACTGTATTACTACTATGAAGCCGCTAGTACCGGTAATTTAAATGCTGCCTCTACTGACCCTCGTACTACTATTCAGCAGCTAGCGGCTAGTACTTGTTGTCCGATCTACATGCCATAGCCCAATAGAATACGGTCAGAGACTTCGGTGAAGCTCGTGGTTTCGACAATGCTAAACTAATGTTTACCTACAGTAATAATAGTATATATCGCCCCAGGGATTAAATTAAAATGAGAAAACGGGGTCACACCCGACATCATGTCGGAATTGAAATCAAGCTACTTAGCGGGTTGGAAAAAATTGTCAGAAATTAATAGGGGCATGTCTTGTTTCTAATTGATTTTAGTACCCGCCTGTCCAAACGGCCCCAAACAAAAGATGGGGTGTCGCTTTTGTATTTCGTGTATATTCTCCTTGATTACCCCGAAGATTGTTTGTGTCGGCCCGATCATCACCAAGATCAGGGTATTGTGACACCAACATAGTTTCTGGGTTTCGGCCGACTCTTTTCAACGTAGCTCCCGGAAGCCCCCGCAAGCTCCCTCGAGCTCCTCGATGTCTTCGCCTACCTGCTTACAACTTTGCACCATACCGTACAGGCGTGGAGGGGACCACCCCGGTACAAGATCCAAATATCATACAATGAAGTTGGCGAAAGGCAGGGCGTTTCAAGCACATTTTGGCATGCCAAAGTGCACTCAACAAAGGTGCAGCTTTTATATTTTCAAGTGCTGAGGAGTTTGCGTCCCTTATCATCAATCCCGACAGATCTGTTGTTTCGCCAATATTAACGAAGCATCCTCTTGTTTTCCTGTGTGAGCAATCCCACGGTAGGGGTACCACTTTTAGGCTCAATATGTTATGATCGGTTGTGCTTCTCACGTGGTAACCACCGGATACTATTGCTATTACTTTACTGGTTTATTGGTTTTCGGACTATCGCATTGAAAGGTTTAGTCGGATTGCGCGAACAAATGTTTCCGAAGTCATGTTTCGGGTGATGTATTGAGCTCCTCGTGCGAGGAGCTCAGAAAATTCTGCTGCGCCCCTACCGTGGGATGCCTCGTGTTTCCTATATTCCATGGGCGAAAACAAAGAGAGAAATCCAGGGAAAAGAGGAATTAGTTACGAAATCAGGAATAGCAGAGGGCCAAATACCAGGAACGCCAGGGAGCGCTTGGGTAGGTTTCCTCTTCTGCCAAATATAACCAGAAACATCAGTATTGGGGGGGGGGGGGAACACAACAGAAAAAAAAGGAAAACCAGGGAATGTGGCCCAAACCACACCTCGGTAGTATCGATGTAACGTTGTGTAGACTTGGCGTGATTTGTGACGCTCCAAAAAAATGGTCAGCACGCCTGGCGATTGGCCATCTTCTATTCGGTTGCCGAAAAGGCGGGGGGGTCATGTCTACCAGGCGTATTTTTCTGGCCGATGTTTAAGGCCGATCGTCTCGAAGATAATGCCCGGTGCCCGGAGTTTTGGACTCATAACATATACCTTGGTACCCCAGTATACCCCGCCACGTAGTAACGGTATAATATACCGCTGGCCTTTCCGGACGAGTGTCCCCGCAAAACAAATCGCAAGAGTACGAAATTAGCCCCCATCACACACGCACGCACGCATGCACGTACGCACATTAACACACGTGCACCCATCCAACCCTACACCCGTACACCCGGCTTGAACCGTGTGGAGGAGAAACTGAAGAATAACAATGACAACTACAGCACCAACCTGGGCTGCCGGTGTAAGATTGTATTTCCCAAGACTGGTATCAAAGAGACATATCCACGTGCAGTGGCTCCCGTAGATGCTATTGTTTGCGGCGTAACCCTCGATGTTCGTTACATAGTTCTCACAAGCAGGTTTTGTTCTGGTTTTACTCGTATATGTGGCTTGGGGTATTATACTGCTTATGTACGGTCTGGAACAGCTGTCATCGATCGACAGTACACGCGCACGCCTCTCTCACAAATCAGCAACACCACTTTTCGTCTCTTCGTCGTGGCCGCTTTTAATCAACAACGACTGCCCTCAGGGCTTGCGGTTGCAACAATTGAAACAACAGCAGATATTACCGTCTGCTGGGTGCTTGCCGCTCGTGTGAGCTCTGGCATAGCCCAGAGCAACCGCACACAGTGACACGGGATTCACTTCCCATATGAGGTTATGAGCCTCGCATTGTGTACGCACTGAGAGCTGGCTGGGTCAAAAGGCAATCCTCGAGTACGGCTACGCCTCGAGAACCCCGAGCTGCTCCTGTGGACAGACACCGAAGAGCTGGCCGCTGAAGAACGAAGCACGATAATAATGACAAGACCAATTAATGTTTCCTCCTTCGTCGACGAGCGTGAGGAGCTACTAAGATAATCGCTACCTGGGGCCGAGCTGCTGCTAGGTGCAACAACGAGTATAAAGGAATATACGTCGTATAAAGAACGTCACGAGCAACGCCTACGGCATCGACTTCGACGTCAAACTTCCGGTACGATGAGCGTACTGATACATATCGTCTTTGTTTATCTTGGGGTCACCCTGAAACGTGAGTGTGAGCGAAACGTATATTTTGAGTACGTGCGTGTTTCTTCGAAATCTGGTTTTCGAGTAAGGGGCGTATTTAGGAGCGAGTACGTTTGAGTACGTGCCGTCGAGCAAGTCAAGGTGCTCGCTTTTGTCGAAAACGTTACGGGGTCCACCTCGACTGCTTCCCCCGATTACGTACATCAGGGTCTCCTTCGATTACTGCGAGTACATCAGGGTCTGGCCGGCAACTCCAAGTATCTATGTTACATCGACTAATGTACGTGCGGCATGGCCTTCTGCCACGACGACACGACAGGTTCGAATACTTTCGTTCTTGGATCTACGAGTACGTCACGAGTACGTCAGGACCCGTTCCCCAACAACAAAGAGGTATCTCCGCCGGCACATCAGGGTCTTCTACGACGGAACAGGTTCGACTATACTTAGTGCGTACGTGCGGATAGCGGTCGAGTTCTATGCTATACACCACTCCTGCACTGCTGTTGCACTGTGCTGCGGGTGGGGTAGACTTGACTGAATTATTCCTGTATGTAACGGGGGGACGGGTTGGGTAGGCGACACTTGTACCGTTCCTGCTGCTACGGCTAGAATGAGAACGGCTGAACATATGTACGAACGGATCTACTCGTACTACTATGCTGAACTATGTATGGGAAACGACACGTCGGCCATATGGTGGTACAAACCGGTCTACTCTTCACGCTTGCCATTCGTCGCCGACGGGGTCTACGGGAATTCAGCACGCGAGAGCACACGGGGTCAAACTCGAAAGACCGTCTATTTACAGGAGCTATCTAGACAACTACTGTTTGGAAAAGTTGTGCAACTAGTTGTATGTAGACAACTACTGTTTGAAAAAGTTGCGCAACTAGTTGTCGGCAGACAGCTACTCTTTGAAAAAGTTGTGCAACTAGTTGTCTGTAGACAACTACTGTTAGGAAAACCTGTGCAACTAGTTGTCTGCAGACAACTACTGGGTGAAAAACCTTGCAACTAGTTGTTTGTAGACAACTATTGTTTGAAAAATTGTGCAACTAGTTGTTTAGGGACAACTACTGAGTAGTTGCGGCCGTGCACAACTATTAGTTGTCTGATTAGTCGTCTGTGGACAACCTGAACGTGTACATTGTTCGACATGTGCTACTCCCGGTCGCCGCACCAAACGAAAACCATTGCTATTGGCCTTTACATCTTCAGCGTGATTGCATATATTCTATTGATTTCGTGTGTGTGCCGCCCAGACGCGTGCAACAAAATGCAATACCCAACGCCCACCGAAAGCCGCACCTGACCCCCCCCATTATCAATCTGCCGCATCATACATATGGTGAGAGATTTCGTTAATTTGTGTCGACAAATATCATAAAAGAGGCAACATTATAAAGGCCTCTGGACTAGCAAGACATAATCGCAACTCGGCCAGGCCGCTATCACGCGCCGCCCCTCCGCCGGATTACTCTACTATTCTGCTGTTGAAACCTCCGCGTCCACCTCGTCGGGGAGGTCCAACAGACCAAACACACCGTCGAGCTGTGCCAGCCCCGCAATGGGGTTCGACAACCGCCCGGGGATCTTGGTGCGCACGACGATATGGCCCAGCTTCAGGATCTCCTCACGAATGAGGTTTAGGTTACCGTCTAAAACAGCACACCCTAACAACTACAACTACTCGTAGTTGTCTGCCAGACAACTACTGTTTGAACAAGTTGTGCAACTTTAGTTGTCTGTCGACAACTACTGTTTGAAACGGTTGTGCAACTAGTTGTCTGCAGACAACTACTGTTTGAAAACGTTGTGCAACTACAGTAGTTGCCCGCAGACAACTACTCCATGAAAAAGTTGCGCAACTTTAGTTGTCTGTAGACAACTACTATTTGAAACGGTTGTGCAACTAGTTGTCTGCAGACAACTACTGTTTGAAAACGTTGTGCAACTACAGTAGTTGTCCGCAGACAACTACTTTATGAAAACGTTGAGCAACTAGTTGTCTGCAGATAACTACTCTATGAAAAGGTTGTGCAACTAGTTGTCTGTAGACAAATACTGTTTGAAAAAGCTGTGCAACTAGTTGTCTGTAGACAAATACTGTTTGAAAAAGCTGTGCAACTAGTTGTCTGCAGACAAGTACTGTTTGAAAACGTTGTGCAACTACAGTAGTTGTCCGCAGACAACTACTCTATGAAAAAGTTGAGCAACTAGTTGTCTGCAGATAACTACTCTATGAAAACGTTGTGCAACTAGTTGTTTGTAGACAAATATTGTTTGAAAAAGCTGTGCAACTAGTTGTCTGCAGACAACTACTGTTTGAAAATGTTGTGCAACTAGTTGGTACGCAGACGAGTAATTTAAGACTAGCAACTGACCAGGTAACGAGCCTCAGAACAATCTGAAATACAAGTTGAAATAGGTGTTACATTGGCCGCAAGGATAGATCAAGCGTACATTAGATCCAAGTGATTACATGATTAGACTCGATAGTAGAAGAGGTACTTGGCTTTGTGTCCCGTCCATCGCGGGGTCGTATTGAAGATATCTACCGTACATGCTACTGTAGTACCTAGTAGTACGTAGGCTATCGGTTCGATGTCATGGGCATAGTCGTCTGATACGAAGTATACGTACTGCAGTTCGTATTGACCACCTCCATAATGCGCTGTTCAGTACTGACATACAAACATACATAAAAGTACTTAGTAGTAGTGTTCAGAGTGTCGGACCATAGTTCGTTTATATGAATACGTGCTATTTCGGTATAGCATGGCACAAGGCGAGAACTCGATACCAACGCTACTGGTTTTGACATGATGTGTGCGTACGTATCATACACGTGTACATACCAAGTATCCGATAATCATATCTACTTGTAGTAGATCTGATTTATTGCGGCGTGATCTCCGTTGTTCGGTACAGTAGTTATCACGAGTACATTTTGTTTTGTTTAACTCCTGCATGTAGCTTGGGAATTTACGCTGCAGATGTAGGGTCTTGAACTGCTGTGATCGATTGAAAGTAAACGCGCATACCCCCCTCACAACTCAACAACACCACTCTTCATCTCTTCTTCACGACCGCTTTTAATTGGCAACACATGCCCTTGTGGCTTCTCTAATTATTAGCTCTTCGGGGCTTTGAGCTCGATTGAAACAACTGCAACCACAGACTTTACCGTCTGCTGGGTGCTTGCCTCTTGTGCGAGCTCTGGCACAGCAACCGCATACAGTCACACGGCATTAAAAAACGTTATGATTCGTGCCTTGACGCCGTTAGGTGTTTCAATATCGACGGTGGACTGCACCCATGACTCGTTGTGGATCATCGTCGCTAACTAGCAGCCAGTTGAACCGGTAATTCCATTATGTTGCCCGCGGGCATGCCCATCCCACCTAACTATCATTTCATGCCTATGATGTGGACACAAACGTGAAAACCTCCCCAGGAAGAATACGCGTTATGCGACACCCTCCCCCCGCCAAGGCTTTGCACGTGTCCATAGGAGCCTCGCCTGAGGATGATACCAATAATCTGAAAACACGCGATCGGATCTTGAAACCAAAACAAACGAACCACCCGGTCAACGTTGAACGCTATTCCTAAAGAGAGGGCCCTGCGACGTTAGTGAGCAGCCGTATCAGACGAGTAATACCAGTATCACAAGTTCACTACTGTGGGAGTCGTAAGCGGGTCTAAGCCGCATCGCCAGCAGGGATGCAGACGTCATCGCCGGTGAAGCCAATCAGAGTCGCTCCGTCGGACACCTCTCCAAAAGTGCAGCTTTCTTCATTCTGTGAGAGGAAAGGGGCAACGTACGACGGCCGGGACAGGGAGTTGCGAAAACAAATTTAGTACTGCAGACGTAATGTAGATCCGAGTGTAGTACGAGATGGGCTGGCTAAGAATGGCCTTTTTACTCGTCCGGCGGTTTCTCAACGATTTCAAAATATTACCACGCAAAGTTGGTAGCTGTGTGTTCCTGGGTTTACAGCGCATTTGCCGACGTTGGAATTTTCGAAATCGGAGTTAATTTCGTCAAAACAAAGAGTAAAAAAATAGAATGACCATGCCTTAAGTTAAACGAGATATATATATATATATATATATGTCGATTGTAGAGTCTATCAGGTATACCACCCTTGTCTTGCGGATTTCCCTCGAAATCGGTGTGTATTATCCTTGAGGCATGACAAATCGACTGATCTCCTCACCATCGCTTAATTCGCCGATCATCAAAACATATGGCGTGCGTAAGATTCCCTATACAAAGTCAAGATACTACGGGGAGAAACACCACAATATGTGGGATTCTTACTCCAATTTTCGTGTTCTTGGCTTGAATGTTTTACACGTCTTACGTAACAGCAAGACAAAGGTGCGCCTTTTGGATTTTTTGTTTTTTCTGATAGTTGTGCCCGAAACCAATTTCCGGATTTTTCTTAAATGTGCCTAGTTCACGAAAAAATAAATAAAAATGGTGCAGTAATAGTAATGCATCCCTTTTGAAGACTATCAAGAACCACGTGTCAAAATTTCAGATCAAAATTCGAAAAAACCAACTGAGAAAATGGCTGGTCAACAAAAAAACTGATCTCGGCCAGCCCAGCTTGTATAGAGCACTTTTTTTCGTTACTTCACTTGACGAAACTCAAACACGGAAGCAGTTCTCGCTACTATGGGTTAATCCTGCATCTGGCTGGGGGTTCGTTTGGCTGAGGGACTACAGTAACAATATGTGTTTAGCCTCGAGTTGAGGCCTTTATGCGACAACCCCGCTTACATCGATAATGCATCGACCGACGCTTTCATGACAACTTCCGAACCCTCTTGCTGATAGAACGCACCGAATACTCGTCGAGCACGGCGTTCCTGGAGATAACGTCCTTCGGCTTCTCAAATGTAAGCGATCCATCGTCTCCGACGGAGAACGCGGCGCCCGTTGTGGCAGTGTTACCGTCAAAAAGAACGGCCTTGTTGAAGCTGCGAAAGAGTCGTACACACATGGAGTTTTGGAGGGTCTGGTGAGGTGCGAGCTTGATGTCGGTGTTAATATTGACATTCTTGGAATCACACGCGCGCAGCTCGCGGCTGGAAGATTGCCCCCCAGTAGTTAAACCGTAAGGTTTATGGTGGCCTCCATTACCGATTATTTCGATATTGTCTTGCAGCGGCCACCAAACCACGTGGCGTGGTGTTCCCCACGCTGTGGCGGATTGCTAACCTTGCCTGCGTTCGACACAATCCACTAGGCACTACATATATGATTTAGATATTACGGGGTACTTCAACGTATTTCCTTGGTGGTAGTCTATGCATATGTTTATTTCTTTCTGCTTACGTGACTTCGCCATCTCTGACAAAAATGCCCGCCCCTTCGCTTGCAGTGTTGTCGTTGAACTGTGCATCCTCTTTGAACCTGAGGGCGCCGGGATCATCGAAGCAACAGCAAGCCGTGGAGAGTATTGACGTGGGCAGATTAGAAGAATGCTGACAGCGATTCAGAGGCATAACGCTTCAGCTGGAACCAACCAAGCAACGGGCGCGACCACCCTGATATTGAACAGACCGAATTCGTTGGTAATCCGACGTCGCTTGTACTATGCGACGTGGATATTGAGAACATTAACTGATCCGCAGTAGCCCGCTTTGGATTGTGCGCAGCCTTTGGCCAGCAAGCCGAGGCCCTGTATGTTGCTTGAATGAGAAGCTGAGGCGAACAATTGTCATCAGGACTCTGATGCAGGTTCTATAACAGGAATTATGCTGACTCTTTGTCGCTGTTAGAGCGTGCTAGCAGATCGCCTACGCCATTCACATCTGCCTGATACACAGCAGCATACCCAAGCCAAACCCGAAGGTATCATGGTATCTCCGGGAGCAAGCAAGACCCGTTTCATGCTATAGCGCCAATGGCATAAACACTTACAAAATCGTTCCGCTCCGGTTTATTACACCACCACCGTCGAAGTTGTTCCAGTTATCGTTGAAGTATGCCTGTTTTTCAAACCTGTCAACCCAGAACAATTTACGACGCGAAACAACACATACATGCGGTAGACGTACGATGAGGGGGCTAACTCTGAGAATTTCGAACGGTCATGCCAGCGCCGGGGTAACTCAACACCGTTCCGACTAGCGACGGTGTTTTCAATAAACGGACTGAATCGAAGGCGGACGATGTCTCGCTCGTTACGTGTGGTGAGTAACAAGCAATGAGGTATGGCTTACGTCATAGTTCCCTCGTTCGAAACGGCTGCGCTCTCCTTGCATGCGTTGTTCAGGAACGTTGCGTCTCCTCGGAAGCTGCAGAGTTGTGTTCGCAACCGGAACAAAATACAGCCAACAACGCGGGACGGAAAGAGCGGATGCTTGCGTTTAGAGAAGCATTCTAAATTCGAAAATGGTTTCATAGACTATGGGCATGGTCGTAAGCATACCAGCAGCCTCAAACTTGGTCATAGCGTAGGCATCACCTCATGTTACGCGTACGGACAGTCGTTTCCTGGGCTCATAACAGAAGCATGATACTTTTATCTTACATGACTGTCGAAGTATCTTCGTTCGTTACGCTGCAGCCACCTGCTCCGTCGAAGTTGTGGGCATTGTTGTCGAAGGTTGCCTTTTTTTCAAACCTGCCCGGGGAATAATCGAGTTCCAAAAACAGTTTACGATGTAGGGCGACGACGGTAAACAGCACGGGTGGGACCAACAATTACAATTTACTTACTCATCAGCCGTTTATCGTACCAATACCATGCCGGCCTTGGGTGGTCATTTGTGCCCCAAACAACTACTTAGGCCAAACTCTTCCACGAGCCGGTTGCCCCGATCGTCAAGTGGTACCGTCGAATGCTTGTAAGAGTTGGCGTACGGGATTCGAATCTCGCGTGATTCGCGTGAGTAAGATTGTTGAGTTATTTGTCCAAAATAAATAAACAAACATAATCAAGTGCTGAGAGTGCCTAGTAGCGTGGGTAAGCACAATTCGATGCTAGTCGACGAGGGAAGAAGGAGCTCAATGTTGAGGTAGGTACTTCGCTACAGCAGCAGGAACCAGTAGCCTACTGAGTCGCTGATCGGGCACAATGTCGTACTATAGTATCAGTTATACTACTGTAGTAGGTGTATGTACCAGACTATTCATCTAACTCAGAAGCATAGAGTGCTGTTGAAGTAAGGGTGTACTCAGTTATGTACGTACGGAAGTATTTGGTATCAGTACAGCCGTGGGTATGCGGCGAAATACGAATAGGAACAATCTCAGAAAATACGCGGGGCATCTATTAATAGAACCTGTTCGACACTTGGACGTCTGGGAGCGTAGTGTTTTTGAGAACAGTACGTAGAACGTGAAACGGTCACGAGCAAGCATCCAAGAAACGTTGGTATGGGTCGGTCAGTACAACCACCCGATAGAGTACATTCAGCCGTAGAGCCGAGCGTGTCGAGGCTGGTTGGCCCACCATGCTCACAACCAACCAACCAACCAACTAACCAATCTTCTCAGCTCTGTCTGGTCTTTTCTGTCTTCTTCACCTTGGCCCAGAAATATCCTTCTTTGTAACATCATCCGTTTCTTCTGAGAGGAGCTACCGAGCGCGCCTAACTACGGAGTGCGCCAACCCTCTGGACTAGTACGTCCACCACAATGCCACATGCGGTCATAACGTACACGCTAACACTCAAGTCTTCTCGCGATAGAAATGCACGGCACGAACCGTAGTGGGAGGGGCTACTTTGTGTCCCCGGATCTGAGTTACGACTAGGACGAAGATATGAAAGAAGGACGAAGGTACTGAAATATAAGTCATGAACACAACTAAAAATCATCAGTTGACGATACTCATCGGCACTAGCGGCGATGGCATCGGAAATCGTCCGGCACCCCACATGAGACCCGATTGTGAGTCTCGCTGCGCAGCTCTATTGCGGCTAGATACAAACACGAACAGTAAATACCCACTCACGTGACGTATGCGGAGTCCAGGGTTTGGAGGGCGAGGTACCTGTTGTCCTTGAAGGTGGCATCACCGCCGAACCTGGTGGTAGGGGGTGTAAAGGTCGGAGCACGACACACACGCTATTGGTTGTAAAACGGCCGCACGTGAACGCACGACATACGACTTGGGCAAGTTGTCCCTTGGTCGAAGCCTATTTTGCTGTTGAAGGGGCAACTTGTTTCGATCGCCTATACAACTGACTTAATCGATCGAAAACAACACTCCACCGCTTATCTCCATGTCCCCGGCTGCGTATCAGTATGCTGGGGGAAACTCGAAGATGGTTGAATGTGTGGGGTATATGTCAGTTTCAACACCCTCTGTGTCGAATTAACTCGGTACGAGGCGCACCAACCTATTGATTGGGCTCTCGTTCTCTGGTCTATTTGCCAAAGCAGTACATCTAGACGCGCACCCACATGCTGAAAAATCAAGCTACAATCCCGCTAGCCATTCGGGAAAGTAGGCACAGCCCAAGGTATGCTTCGGACAAGATTATTGTCTACCTTCATCGCAGTCACGACATTGCAGCCGGGCTAAGGTCGTAATATCACGCGCAAAATGTGCATTTGTGGTGATCGACCTCTATGTGCCGAGTAGTCACAGTGTACAGAAACCAGCAGCAGTAGCGCCAGTGAACTCACTTCGTGACCCCAGTGTTGAACCTAAACACGTTCCCGCTGTCGTTTACCACAAAACTTTCCTCAAACCTTGCAAGTGAAACACGCGTCAGGGATAACAGAGAGCTTCGTCAGTTTCTCGAGATGACCAGCCCGGAGTCATCGAGTGTTGGAATACGGCCGGTGGAGGCCTCGACATATCGACGAGTCCGGCTTCGTTAGGCAAAGCGTGTTCATTTCCATGGCTCTCTGTCCCGAGTCTTAGTGGTAGCTTATGGCTTGTGGTTACAATCACACCAGCCGTGGATGAAAGGATACGGAGGTCTGCCACCAGATACTATGTTATCCGTTGCCTTATTAATTATGGCTTGGTGAACCTCCTCGTGTGGCAACAGCCTTAACATGCCCGCTGCGTTGATGCCTCACAAGGCTCTCGTTATCCGAGCGACGCAAGAGGATACCGTTAACCCTCAAGGACCAAAACCACAGTATCTTCACATGACAAAACCACGAAGCAGTGTCCGGACGCGGAAAGGCAAAATACGGCGAACTGGACTTACTCAATGTTGCCAGCGTTCCGGAAAAGGGAGGAGACGTTGGTCACCTCCTCCGTCAAAAATTTCCCGAGGAAAGTAGCGCTCGCGCCCTCCCCAACTCTCACAGTAACGCTGTTGTAGTCTCCGCGATGACTCCCCTGAGGGGGCGTAAGATAAGTGCGATATTTGAGCGGTGGGAGGGGGAGTAAGGGTAACACACAATTTTTTTTTTACATGCGACCCACTGGTTTACGATATTTCTCGACACGCAGACAGATACGCTCGACAGGAGTGCGGTCAACATTCTGAATAGGCAAACGACTGCGGCCATGTGCATACCTACCACCGTTCCCGGCGTCGCGCTACAGGAGAACAATCGCAATAGATATCCGTGTCCGTAACACACGGATTAGCCGTACATTTTGGTGAAGAGGGCGCTTGAAACATCACGTATCAACATAACTTGGGCGACTATGTGCCTCATCTCTGAAGCTGCTTATACGGTGCTTACGAAAGTGTTGGGTCCGAACTTCGTCTCGGGCATGTCAAACACGATGCTGGCTCCATTCTCCACCGTGAAGCCCATGTTGACAAACCTTAAGGTGGTACAACATTCACGCGTGGGTTGCAGACACGGAACATATGTACATATTTGACGCGAGTTCAGAGTGGAGGTGCGGCGGGTAGGCTTGGTTGCCAGGTGATACCGTAGTGCGACACTACAAGTCCCTAGCGACAGTCGCTGCGATATAGCAAGACCGTCCAACAAAGCTCAAGCGAAATATCGAAGGGTGACAAAGCGCGATATATTCTAGCCGAGATATCTTCGGTGTATTTCGTAACCTTCACACGATGTTACCAAAAGCTGGCGAAAAAATAGGGCCTAAAGCTCCTGCGCGGATTAAAAGTTTCTTGTCGGCGGGCCTGGCAGAAATGTCCGTGCACCAGTTGAACGATGTTTTATGTTGTTCGTGAATCCGCACCAGTTATACATATACCCGGCGAAATGCATTCACTGACTTCTATGCAGTACCCTTAAACACACAATGCGCCATGAAGCCGTACCGGACACTGTTGGAGCTCTTGAGCGTGAGCGTTCCACCGTCGACGGTGACAATCTCCAATGTTGTAGGTCCGTCAAATTCTTCGATCTCTAGACATTCGATCGTGTCTACCCCGTCGAGGTTGATCTCCATGTCGCCCGTCATTGGCGAGGGTATGTCGAGGTACTGGTCGATGTCCACGCATGCAGCTCTGAGTGTTGTCAGTATTCACGATCAGCCAAGGAAACGGGAGTATTCGTTGTGGACATATTGCTTCGCGAATGTATTAACGGTCCGAATCACGTACGTACCCACGCTCGCACGCAAATCAATGGGGCTATAAGATCCGATACAGCAATCATATTACCTGCTAACGCATTAATCGTCGACTCGAGTGTAACCCTTTTCCCGCGGCACTAGACGCGTGCTACTGTAGAGGTAGCACTTTTTGGCCGAATCGTTTTCTGAACGATCGCGCCTTTCAGTACTCCAGTGCACATAACCATATATTTGGCTTTAATTCCAAGTAATGTGTCCCCACAACGGTACTGCAGTCCTGAAAGGATTAACCTAAATTCGTCGGACTTTCATTTCTGTGACGAATGATGTTTCAGGACATACTTCGGTCATGGCATTTCTCATCCGGCATCACTTTTATTTTCCGCCAAAACTCTTTTTTCGGTGAGGTATGACGCTCCTTAAGTGAGGAGCTCAGAAAAAAACATGGTGCGCCTCTATCGTAGCATGAGTCACTACTATAGGCCATATTTCGAAGAACAGAAAAAAACGTGAGCAAGTGTCGCTAGGTGTCACGAGCCGTGTCGTCGCGATCCGTATCCTCCGCAAGGTACAATAATAGGAAACACAAAATATGGGGAAAATGGACATATCAATAGTGGGCCTTTCTTCCCCAGGTTCGCCTCCTCCCCGTACCACAAATATAGCCATCATAGGCGCTCGCATGCCATACTTTGGCCCCACTCCAGCGTCCCTTATCATACACCCCCTTGTTCAACTATGCGCGTATACCAACATACTGCTGCTGCAGTATATCCACAATACGCATACCCCGTCATCATTTATGTTTTACCGATCACGTATATACATACAGTAGTATTATACATGAGCAACTATTCGCATACACGTACCGTACCATACGTATCATAACTCTGTTCGGGGCACCAGTATACGTATATGGTCACTGGTGGCTCGATACACTGGCTGTGCACATACATGTCGCCTCGATAGTCTACGCACTCATATTGAACAGCAGTGGCATCGACGAATGTTTCTAAAACTTGGTTTCCGGGGTTCGGGCCTCATCACGTGCGTCGAACTTTTCAGTTTATTTGCAAAAACAAATAAAAACGGAACCAACAGCTATTAATAATAAGAGCGCCTATTGGTATTATTATTAATAGTAAGAGTAGCTTGGGTGGGCGCAATTCGACGTGAGTCGACGAGGGAAGACAGGGCTGAAGGCTTCTTGCGATAAAAATGCAAAAGGCGAGAACCGCAGCGGGGAAGGAGAGAGAAGAGCCTACGTTGTGACCCCGGATCTGAGTTACGCGTACGACCTGGAAGGAGAGATGAAGAAGGGTGAAGGTAATTAATGGGATGGAGATTCTGTTTTAGATAAAGAAGGGTGAAGGTAATGAATGGAATGGAGAAACGAATAAATATATACTTCGTATATGTCATACGCATGCAATATTTCCTTTTGGAGTCGTCGCGTTTATCACTTTTTTTTCATTTTTGTTTATTTCCATCCCACTGTAGGTCGGTCGCCCCGGTCTAGAGGTAACCTCGAACGCTTCTGAACGTTGATGTCTGGGGTTCGAATCTCACGTGGGTCGGACTTTTGAGTTTATTTGCAAAAATAAATAAAAAAAACGGAATCAACTGCTGAGAGCGCCAATTAATAGTAGCGTGGGTAGGCACAATTCGATGCGAGTCGACGAGGGAAGGAAAGGCTGAAGCCTTCTCGCGACAAAAATGCAAGGCAAGAACCGTAGTGGGGGAGTGTTTGTGGTATGCGGTTGCTCGATACTGGTTTCCCGATATTGGCGGTTTCATATTGGTCTACGGAGATTGGGGTTTATATGATGTGGCGGGGCATTATGATCTGAGATGCCTCGCGCGATGAAGCTGCTCCCTCCTGGGAGCAGTCTGCGATACAATGATGATGAGACCCGGGCTTTGATAGAATGATACTGCTCGTATATGTGTGAGGGGTGCAGCCGGTGACAAACCTGGTGCGGCTTACCTCCTGTGTGTGGTGTTTATGATGGGCCTCTGACAAAACGGTATTGGCTCACCTGGTGTGTATTTGGTACGTGGTGATACGAGTGTATATTATCTACCACCTTCTCCTTGACGACTCACGGTATAGGCACGTGGCTACACAGAGCACGTTTGACAGCGGTTATAGAAACAGGGGAGGAGGGAGAGGAGCCTACTTTGTGATCCCGGATCTGAGTTACGACTAGGGAGGAGAGAGAAAGGAAGGGCGAAGATAATAAATGGGATGGACAAAAAACAAAAAGAAATAAAAATAAAAAAAAACTGATTATCTTGGCCCTTCCATTATCTCCTTCTTGTTAATAGGTGTAACACAGATCCGGGGTCACAAAGTGGGCCCTTCTCCCTCCTCCCCCACTACGGTTCTTGCCTTGTATTTTTATCGCGATTATATTTTAGCACCTTCTTCCCTCGTGAACTCTCGTCGAATTGTGCTTACCCATGCTATATATTAGTATACTATTAATGGTACGTATTATATTAAAAAATTAAAAAAACAACAGCTGTGAGCTCGAGGATTTCGTCGAAGCTCATCTTTGCTAGCTGAGTGTAATACTTCGATCGCGCGTGCTTACGGATTTTATATGTCCTCATGTAGGATGTACATCCCGTATGAGGGGGGCACAATCTGAGACTGTAGAATTCAGGAAGTGTGTGTCTATTTGTGGGGGAAGAAATAATTAAAATTAAATTAAAAAATAAAATTATATGTATGGGCTCTCGAAGTTGCATGGTTGGTGTCATTTTGAGAATAAAAATCTCCGTACGTACGGAGACTCGAACCCTCGACCTCCAACCTACGGTAACAGCCTTCGTAGTTACCTGCTAGACCACCGGCACGACCTACTACGTTGAAATTGCACAAAAACAAAGCAAGGCATGTTTTTCACAGTATATATTAACTAACACCTGACTAGTTTATTTAGTAGGTTGGCGCAAGATATTTGAAAAGGCCCAGACCAAGCTGGATATGTTAGTCATCGTGCATCTATAACTATTTTTGGGTCGGTTTTCGAATCACGTACGTACATATTATATGATATTTTGTTTTTTGTTATTTTTCCTCATCCGATGTATTATTTTGGGCAGCGGCCAAAAGCAGGTACACCTGGTCCGTTCGGGGCCAAAAACAGGTACATACTAAAATCAAGTTAAAAACGCACCCCACGAACCTGCCGTTCCTTGCAATGCAAAGTAGAGTTGTTTTCATGCTCTTCGTGCTCGCGCGGTGGCTACGTATACGAGTAGCTGCTATTTGTAGTACGAGGAACGAACGCCTGCTGCTGTATTCTCCCTTCTCAACTTTTGTGACACCCCTGGTATTCCAAGTCAACCACGATCCCGAAGGGGAGCCTTCTATCTCGGATTATATTTCGGCGGAGGTATGCAGGCAGATATGTGTGTGTGTCGCTCGAGTGGCGTGTAGTGCGAGGTGCGAAGGGAGAAGGGGGTCTCCGCGTACGTCAGCATTTGTATAGGGGGCATAGGGTGGAACTATGAAGGGCCTCTGATTGGCTTAAAAACGACAAAAAAAAGGTGAAAGTCAAGCAGAGTGGACAAAATCAGGTGTACCTGGGTTTTGAAGAGGCAAAAACCGGTACAACGAGTTTTGGACCAATGGCAGCGCACGTGGAGTGCGTTTTTGACTTGGTTTAAAGTATGTACCTGCTTTTGGCCGCAAAAGGACGAGGTATACCTTTTTTTGGCCGCTGCCCTATTATTTTCCTTCCCTTCCCTCTCCTTCCTATATAGTCGTAACCCAGATCAGGAGTCACAAGGTAGACTCTTCTTCCTTATCCCCCACTACGATTAATGCCTTACATTTTCATCGCGAGAAGACTTCGGCCCTTTCTTCCCTCGTCCCCTCGTATTAAATTGTGCATACCCACGCAACTATTAAATAGGCGCTCTCAGCAGTTGTTGATAACGTTCTAGATATATTTTTGCAAATAAATACCCAAAGGTCCGACCCACTTGATATTCGCACCCCGTAAATCAACTCTTAGAAGCATCCGAGGGTATCCCAAGACCATCGGGGCGACCGATGGGTGTTCACATTATTTATCAAATAAAATCATTGGTTTACGATAATTGTGGCGCTGGGGACGGGTCAAGAATGTGATGTTATTTTCGGTGTGTTTACACATACATACCAGGTAAAACATAAACTGAGTGGAAAGAGCTGGCGGTCACACCTTGGTCACGCCGCAGTAGCAGCAGCAGCAGCAAAACAGCAGTGCGGAAGAAGAAACACAATACAGCAGCACTGAAAACGTTCGCTAACGGGGCAGGCACACGTATATCGTAAGAACATCCGCCATACAGCTACGACTACTACTATGTATGTATGTGAAAAAAACTGCCTGCGGAGAGTTACCCAAGTAACAGCAACAACAACAACAGCAAGCAGCAGTGTGTGATGAGTGAGTACTGCAGCAGTAGCCACATGAAAACAAAACGGAGAAACAAAGTTCTAAGACTAATACGTAACTTCAAGGTCGATTTTAATTCTGAAAACTCTTCTCTAACTTAACCCTACGTAACCCTTTTTTCATCCTGGCATCCTGGCGCTACACTACAGCAGTAGTCCGGCCGAACATGTGACACGTAAATAGTCTACTCGTACAGCTTACTGTAGTAACAACACCGAACCCAGACAACGCACACAGGACAACAGCAGCATCAGCAGCAGCAGACAGCGCAGGACATTTTTTCCTTCCCCCCTTACGCAGCGTAGCCTTTCTGAAGAATTTACCTGTCCCCACATGTATGCTACAGTAGGACGATGTGTGTTTGTTCATAGACTACTGCAGGGTTCGAATTAGTTGGTGAAACGTGCGCAATTGCACCAAAAATCTGAAATATCAGCTTTTGCGCACAAAAAAAAACAGTAGATGTGCGGCTTTGCGCACATCTTTTTTAGGCCCCCGCACACTTTTTGGCGCAGGCCAAAAAATTGGGGGCATCGCACGGTCAATAAAAACAAACGTGTTTACTATTTCGAGAGTTATGTATATCTGCATGTGTACAGGGTGCATATGCCAAGCCCTGTACAGGGTGCAAAAGGACCAAACCTTGTACAGGGTCTGTGGTCAAACGCTGTACAGGGTCATTGAATCAGCCCTGTACAGGGTCTACACCCTGTACAGGGCCCATGGATCCAACCCTGTACAGGGTCCGTTGGTTTGTCAAACCCTTCGTACAGGGTCCGTGAATCAAGGCACCTACTACTGTGTGATACCCTGTACAGGGTCCCACCAAATACGACCTCACACAGGGTCCGGCACCGACACCCTGTGGCTTGAGCTAAATGTCCACGTGTGTAATGCATTAGGGGACCGGTGCATTAGGGGACCGAACCTGGGAAATGTGGCTAGGGGACCGGTGC
The DNA here is from genome assembly GCA_008828725.1 of Saccharina japonica. Taxonomy (NCBI): domain Eukaryota; class Phaeophyceae; order Laminariales; family Laminariaceae; genus Saccharina; species Saccharina japonica. The sequence continues at coordinate 213,839 of MEHQ01001257.1, read as the reverse complement.
ATTAGGGGACCGAGTCTGGAATTTTGGCTAAGGGACCGGTGCATAAGGGGACCGGGTCTGGGATTTTGGCTAGGGGACCGGTGCATTACGGGGCCGCATCGAGTATTTTAGCTAGGGGAACCGTTTGGACGGGACCGAAAACTGGACTTGGGCTGTTAGTGTGCACTCGTGCATGCACTTCTTGCTTGCTTTTCTCCAACTTCGTGACGACTCAGTTTTTGTTCTCTGCATCAGTCTGATATCATGTAGTTGGGGGGGTGGGGAGGGGGGCATCGCACGGTCAATAATAACAAACGTGTTTACTATTTCGAGAGTTATGTATATCTGCATGTGTACAGGGTGCATATGCCAAGCCCTGTACAGGGTGCAAAAGGACCAAACCTTGTACAGGGTCTGTGGTCAAACGCTGTACAGGGTCATTGAATCAGCCCTGTACAGGGTCTACACCCTGTACAGGGCCCATGGATCCAACCCTGTACAGGGTCCGTTGGTTTGTCAAACCCTGTACAGGGTCCATGCGTCGAACCCTGTACAGGGTCCGTGAATCAAGGCACCTACTACTGTGTGATACCCTGTACAGGGTCCCACCAAATACGACCTCACACAGGGTCCGGCACCGACACCCTGTGGCTTGAGCTAAATGTCCACGTGTGATGTTGCTGGAGCACTAATTCGAACCCTGGACTACTGTATATTTACGAAGTATTTATATACATACTTATACGTAAAGGTTTGGTACTTACTTGTGGTGACGGAATGAAGGCGAAAACACCGAACACAAAACAAATGAACCACAAATAAATGTTGAAAGCAGCATACAACTAACTGCTGTTTCAGACGGACTTTCATGCAGCAGCAGCAGCAGCAGCAGCGACGGCGGCGACACAAAAGAGGCAGCGGCAGTACGCAGCAGCCTGCAGCAGCGGCGGGGGCACAACCAGAGATATACAAGTAGGCTCACAGGCTAGAATGCGCGACAGCAGCCGGCGGCCGTAGCCGAAAAGGTAGACTGAGGAGTAATCGAGGGAATTTACGGGTATTACAGTATACCGTTGCATACTATCCCGGGGGAATCACCGCACACGAAGCGGTTGGGGTATGGCGAATCCCGCAAGAGGAAAAACAAACGAGAAGGTGCAGCGTCGACGTACAGTAGTTCAAGGAGGTGTTTCTTTCATCGATTCTGGTGGCTGCTTTCTATCAAGTGATAAGTATAAGTCTATACGTACTCTTCTTGGTTTAATACATTCATTCATTCAGTTAGTTGTTTTTTTTGTGTTCTGTACCTCGGCCGACAGTAGCACACAAACAACAAGACAGCTGCAGCAGCATTATATATTATTTTGACTTGCATGGACTGGGATTGATCATACAACTGCACGAAGTTCGGCAGCGCCGTAAGGATGGTTGTAATAATATCGGCAGCAGTTTGTTGTTGTTGATGTTCTCTACATAGCCCACGAGACAACAAACCTTGTCTACGGACTGGTTCCAGCTGGCACTGGCCATACAGCAGTGGTGCAACTTTAAGCATGACACACCGGTGTCGCCGAGTAAACTGTCATACAAGAGCATTGCATCGCTTTGCACACACCCAGCCTATAAACTATAAACTTCAAGTTTGCCTAATCGCATTCTTCAAGCATCACACAGTCGACGTGTACGACTATACCGATCAAAAGCGTATATACTACGTTGTCTAATAGCTGTGTCATACAGAGCACAAGAGCTTGATCAACGCAAAACGCTACAAACAGTTCGAAGAGTGTAAAAAAACCCGTTAAGAACCAGTCCCACATATGTGGAGACAAACTACTTGAAATTAGTGTGGCATTTTTTGTTTCAGCTCTGAATGGGTTTAGGAGCCCCTTTGGACAAAACAGAAAAATCCAGTATTTAGTAGTACTTTACGAAGTCTTTTGAAAATATAATATATTTTGCCTTTTTCCAGCAGATACATATACCATTTCTGGTATATATACAATAACACGATGTCAGGAGTCTTCGCCTAACACGGCATAGCTCCAGTTATATTGTTTAGACCTGCGATCGACCAACTTATAGCTTGTTCGTTATAGTCTCTATTAATAGGAGGCGCTGAGACTCTTGAATCTGCAAGCGAGGGCAGTCCTTGCTACGTTTGCGTCACGAAACGAACATGCTCAGCAGCAATAATGTTTGGAAGCTCGTGCTTGTTATCTACACTCTGCTGTGGCCACACAGGACGCTATGGACAGTCCATTTAGAGGCCCATGTAAGTTCGCCTACAATTGCTCGGCGTCCTCGTGGAAAAACTGAGTTAAAACAGCAGTATCAGCAGCCGGAGAAACTGCAAGTTTTCAAATCCGTCTTTGGGTACATTAGGTATGGGGTGCCGGTTGTGAGTAAGAGGCCCTTTTCGTGATAACGAAGGCATCCGATCGATCCAGCTCCCCAGACACAAATGTTGTCCAAGATTAACGTTCGCTAAAACCGCTCACACACAGGGAGTAGGTCTGGTCATTAGAAGTGGAGAAATATAGTTTTCGGTAAGGAGCCATGAAAGGTCGAGATTATACCAGAAATTGTGTTGCAACAAAATATATAAAAAAACGTTTTTTTTTTAAGACTGCAGTGCCCTTATACTTATTAGTTGCTCGAAGGGACCCCTTATGAAAAAAATGGAGGGCGAATATATTTGTTTCGACTCGCCGGAGGGGATAGAGGTAGAGTATTGGTCGGGCATTTGTTGTTTTGGGAGCCTTGGTCCCCCCCTCGGGGCGGGAGGACCTACCGGTACCCAATAGCACCGTACGTGGACCTACCTGCCTCGTCTCAATAACTGGGGAACCAGCGAGACATTGATTTTTATGGACGCACGCGTAAGTATTTCTAAAACAATTCGTTCGAACTGAGATCCCCGACGACGTCAAATGTGAAGATGTTACCTACTGAGCTGTCGGGGTACAAGATGGATGGATTACCCAGCGCAGCCAAGGGTAGCCCTCAAAACTTATAGCGCGGGGCTCCTTCACTGAAGAACTACTGTAGAAGTAGTCAAGATCGTTGTACTGTAGTGCTTTACGATAGTGTCCCTGATGCATCTGCAGCAGTACTGTAGGCCAAAGGGTTGACAATCGGGTCCCCTTTCCGTTTTTGTCCCACACGATTGAGTGAGGTACATCAAGCAGGGAAAAACTTCTAAATGTAGGAGGGGCTCCAGAAATAATATTTGTGCAGCCGTACTGTTGCACGCGTTGTCATCAAACCCTACAGTGACACTCATACCCTCGTACTATACCTATTGTAGCCTCGGTGTCGCAGAACTATCCGTGCCCTTGCGACGCAAGATTAGGGGAAATGGGAGCACTCGTGCAAATGCAGGGCCTACGTACACACATTCCGGCAACAGCAATCGAACGCGTCGCAACCCTACAACTGCAATGTGACATCAGGCGAACATCATCATAAGTACTGTAGTCTCGAACATATTAAGTTTGTCAATGAGTGTTGTGGTGTGGTACCCGCGTGCTTGACGGGTTCACCCAGCAGTAGCGGGACAGCCTGTGATAGCTGGTACTATATTTGATGATGGCTGTCTTGTAGTCTGTTCTACGACACAAGGAAGGATCAACCAGGATTAACGCGTCAATTCGCAGGCCCGCCTCTTCACGTTTCCTGACGTGGCGGAACTGAAGAGCTCACTATACAACGGGTATCAGCAGTCCAGCACGAAATACCGGAGGCAAGTTTTTCATTGGTTAAGCAAACAAAGGGGCAGGAAATTCGCGTGCGCTCAGCTTCGGATATGCTTGGGCATGCTGTGCGCTGTGTGCCTCTAACGCGTAACATGTATACATTATGTCCTCTTAGAGCGGAGGAGGCAATGCTGCCTCGAACAGGACCCTACAATAGCCTAAATCAGGTACACCTGTGGGAGTCACGACAGTCGCATGATCATCTACATGCATGATTTATCAGGCCGGGCGACACAGGATCTCTGCGTTGCAAGAAGTACTCCGCGAGACTACATCTAGTCACGCCAGTGGCTCAACGATATCATGATATGATGATGTGATGATTCGATGTACCTGGCCATGGAGAAGAGAGCCGACGTCGCCAGCGCCATCATCGCCCAAGACTTCGTCATATTAAAGTGGTGCTCTGGAGGAAAGAGGTGAGAGGGATGGAGTGAGGAGGTTGGCCTTGTGCGAGTGTCCTGATGGGGGTGCGCGAGGTGACCATCCCGATTTGCCTCGACACTACTACCGTAGGTGGGACGTAGAGATGACGTCACGCCGCACTGCAACTGCGGTGTTGATGTCACAACAGCAGTATGGAAGGCTTCCCGCAGTATTAAAACAACACCCCGAGACACGAATAGTCCCCAGTGGCACAAATGGGGTCTGGATAACAGTGTGAAAATTCCACTCTTCTCCAGCGATCGAGTTTGTCTGTTAAATGCTTGGTATCGTCAGATTTATCGGAGACTATATTTCCCAGGATCCCTATAATATTAGTTACCGGACTTTTTCGCTAACTTCCAGATTTTCTAGAGTTTTGTTTCCGCATGTTTGAGTTTCAGTTTACTGGTATCTTGCCCGCTGTTAAAAATTGACGAATTGTGACAGAACGCCTCCTAATCTTGATACAGATTAAAAAGCAAATCCTCAATCAGGAAATCCTGGAAAAAAGGCTCTCCGACAATAACGGCCCTTCCCCCTCAAAATCAAGGAAATGAACCGATCAATTTTCACTCTCATATAAATAAGTATGCATACAGCATATTTGTATGATACAAGTATGGGAGGCAGCCAGTCGCCTGTGTTCACGCGTAGTACAGTCCGCATTAAGTTGGAAGGCCCCTTCGGGCAAAAAAGATAAGAGCACCGCAAAAACAAATCTGTTTTTGTTTTTCAATTGTAATACTACGGTATGCTATTTCTGGTATAACGTCTACCTTTTCTTGACTCCCTACGGAAAACGACAGTTCTCCAGTTCTAATGATCAGACCTACCTGTGATAAGGTTTAGAGAGCGTCGAGTATGGGCAACCGTTTTGGCTCAGGAGCGGGATCGACCAGACGTCTGTTTCATCGCGAAACGTCCCCCTTACTCCAAAACTACTCCCCATGCAGTACGCGACATCACTTGAGAACCCGGCAGTTAAGAATTTCAGGCTGGATTTTCAGACGAAAATAAGAACATGAGCTCTTTTGTACTGAAAATGGTGTAGGACACACCCTGCCTTACATAATAATTCCAGCCTGGTCAGAACTAAGATATTCTTAGCTGGTGTCGCGTACTGTACCTCTGGTACCCAAAAACGCATTTGAAAAATCTAAGCTACTCCGGCTGTTGATACTGCTTTAACTCAGATTTTCGACAAGGACGCCGTGCACCATTGAATAGTAGACGAAGCTACCTGGCCCTGTAGTTCGACTGTCCGTAGCGTCCTACGCGGCCACGGCAGAGTGTAACTACCAAACAGGAGCTCCGAAACGATAGAAATTCCTGCTGCGGAGCAATTCTGTCTCGTGATGCAAGCACAGCAATCCCTGCCCTCGCTTGCAGATCCAAGGCTCGTAGAGACCATAGCGAACAGGCTACTCGTATACGATGGTCGGGAGCAGGTCGGAGCAATGGAACTGGAGCTATGCGATGTTCGGTGAGGAGATATTATATGGTGTTAATGTACCAGAAATAGTATAGCTGCTGTAAAAAAAACCAAACATATTCTTAACCCTTTTACTACTCCAAAAATGAAACCACACTAATTCCAAGTAGTTTTGTCCCAAAAAAGTGGTATATTTTTTCAAAAGACGCAAGTATTCTTATTTTTTACCGAAGGGGCCCTTAAGAATCTAAAGGTCGCTTGCGTCAAGGTATAGAGACGGAACCGTCACTTAATTACATACATATTTTATCGATGGTTATTCAGGTACGTATGTACGTATGATATAATAGATATGATATGATGTGTGGTTGATTGGAGAATGATAGCCATAATCCCGTTGGAAAGTGATCGATCGTTTGCGTATACCAGGTACAACAGTTACTGTGGTACGAAGTACAAGGGAGTTATCCATGGAAGGTTCTAGGGGCTGAAGGGGTCAACTGTTTTATGGTGTAATAATACGTACGCGTTGGGAGACGGTTGGTTGTGGAAGGCCCACGTCCCACGTAGACTAGGCCCACGGCGGGCATGTGGACTCTTCGCACTTTCACTTCAATTTGCCACGTCCTCTATTATTGGTTCTACGGGCAGCATCTCCACGGTATATCAATACAACACAGCACAGATGTTCCGAGTATACTCGATACTCCGAGAATACTCGGAGTGTCGAGTATTTTTCGTACACCGAGTACTGAGAGTATATTAGAGTACGGGTGGCCTAAACACTCGGAGTACTTGGACTATGAGCAGTACTGAAGCCCCATATACTCCAAGTACTGGGAGTATGAGCAGTACTTATCCTCGAGTGCAAGCAGTACCCGGAGTACAAACATCTAAATTACTCGGAGTACTCCGATTATCGAGAGTATTAAACACCGAATTACTGCGAGTACACAGCAAAGTACCTGAAGGATTTGTGTCTCGAAAACGCTCTCATTATACTTCCAGGTAATGGGAGCATCTTTGTAGTTTGAAATGCTATAAACGCCAGTCACATGCTCCCAGAACCTGGGAGGAACAACGCCCGAGTCTTCAAAATTATGCAAAGGTGCTCCTAATAGACTTCGCACTCAGAGTATACTGCGAGTATCCAGTACATTATGAACTCCGAGTACTGAGAGTAGTACAGTACTGGCCGCCTGAGTACTCGAAGTACTTGGAGTTTTGAGCAGTACTGAAGCCCCAAATACTGCGAGTAAAAGGAGTACCCGCAATAATGGGTCCCGAATTACTCCCAAGTACAAGCAGTATCGAGAGTGTTGATACCCGAAATAGTTCGAGTACGAGCAGTATCCCGGAGTATCGAACCCCGAAATACTCCGAGTACACGATGTACCTGAAGTATTTTATCTCCAATACTCCTTACTTTACTCCAAGGTTCTCGGAGCATCGGTGCAATACTGTATAAATATGTCTGATAATCTTCCCCTGGCCAATGATGTCGCACCTGTGCGCAACCCTTTGATCTTCGCGAGGAAACCTAACCCAGTGTATGGGTTTATCCGCTGAAGTTGACCCACTGGGAACGTTTCACGTTTTCCCCGCCATTTGATTTGGACCCACACGTAATGTGGAACGTAATTTCCTCCCACAGGTTCGACATGACCAGATCCCTAACCTGGCAACCTTGCGTATGGATTATATAATACGAACAGGCCGACTATTAATACTGTAATTTGTAATTTGGGCACTCATGCCATCATACTTCGAGGTGTGGCACTTCTGCTGCGGGATCGCCTCTTCTGTGTACGGTAGTGCTATCTGTTTGCTACATGATCCTATAAAATGCTGTGATGCTACAGATAGTATACTGCTGCTGTACATTGCGCTACACCTGCATGTATATGGGTAGTCGCTATATATATACCACAACATTAGTATTGCTCCTGAAACTACTCTAAGTATTGATACTACTACACACTACGACTTATGGGAAGGAACCGGATGGATCACGCTCCACCCAGGGCCAGCACTGCTGTACCACCTGAATGAGATGACCACCCTCGCTGACACAAACCCGGGGATGTGGCCCGGATGTCCCCGGACGACCACAGACTGCAGAAACTACTGCAGTCTTACACATCGTGCAATATAAACCTATCTATTCTTTCACGATTAGAGGTCCGTAGTAACTCGATGCTCTTTGTCCGTACAGACCAACTGATACACAGCTCTTTGCAAACAGACCTTTCGTTTCGCAACCAGCCCTTCAAACAGGCCAACTGAGCTCTTCGCAAACAGCAACTGACGTAACAGCCAAACTGACGTATTGTACTGACGTATTATGCAAACAGCCCAACTGACATCTACCCGCGGGAGCGGAGGGGTTCCCAGCGTATTCGGAGGGCTTTGCGGCCCGGGTCCAAATCCACACTAATTTCAAGATAAAAAGATCCACACTAAATCAAGTAATTTTCCTGGCCATACTAAAATCAAGTAATTTTTTCCTAAAGAGTCCCCCAGAGTGAAAATATGGATCTCCAGAACTTCGGTCAAAATCGAAATCGGCCCATAACTTCGCGAGTTAGCCACTTTTACACTAATTTCAAGATAAAAAAGGCCAGACGTAAAAAAATCGAACAAAAAAAAAAAAAAAAGGCCATGCTGTACGTACAAGGGCTGGCATCCATGCCGGCGTTTTGTTTACACTGCTGTACGTACAAGGGCTGCGCATCCATGCCGGCGTTTTGTTGTGTCCGCTGTACGTACGACGAGTCGTACTGCTGGACTGCTGCTGCTGCTGTTGTTGTTATTGCTGTTGTAGATGGGTTATTATATTAAATATAAGGACTACTACTATTATTATTATTGCTGTACGTACTGGTGCGCTGTATACTGATTTCACTCTGCTGTTGTTGTAGATTGGAATGGGTGGATCGGTTGGTCGTGTGTGTGTCGATCGGTTGGGCGCACGTACGTGGTTGGGTGGGTGGGTCGGTGGTTGGGTGGGTGGGTGTGAGTGATGTGAGTGGATGTTGGTAAGTAGTGTGAGAGTGGGTGGGTGGGTGTCGGTGGGTCGGTTGATACGTGGTTGACTGCGTGTGTGGATCGTGACTCAGTTTCTTATTTTTTGTACGTAAATGTTCGACCAGCAGGTGGCAGCATGGTAAAACATAAAACGAGAGTTCGTATATATCTACGTGCACAATGTTTATTGTTATTAGTTTCCTTCTTCGTCTACACAATAAACGCTTTGTCCGCACTCCTCGGCTTTAGATGAAGATGCAGCAGTGCAGTTTGTTGCTTCTGTCTTTTTTGCTGCTGCAGCTGCTGCAGCTGCTGCTGTGCATTATGTTGACGCTCTGCTGCTGGCGAGGCTGCTGGCGAGGTAACCCGTTTTTCTTGCGTCGCCTTTACCATATTAAGACCACTCCGTAGGAAAGCCTTGTAATATTATACTACTACCGAAGGGAGACTGCAGTAGTCAGGACCCGTAAGATATACACAAAAACCTACACTTCAAGTATATTCCAGTGTTTTTACTATACATAATCACATTTGGTCCTCATTATTACTGTGTTCCCCGTAGTACTTTGGTATTCTCCTGTGGCTTCACCGGTATTGTTAAAGTTCCAGCGGTACGGCCACGTCTCCGCCCGTGGCGCTAGCCTTGGGTCTCCCATAGTAGTATGTATAGTACCTGGTTTGGTAGTACCCGTATGCTGCGATGTACAAAGTATGAGGACCATTGTACCAGCTGGTATCGACCCGGGGCATGTCCTTTTTGGTTCCCGGACTGTTCGAGTTGTAGGTGTATGGAAGGATTTATGACCCGAGGATTCGGTCTTCCTCGGGTGCGGAGGGAACTCCACCATGAGCCCCGCAGCCAAACCAACACAACAACCAGCCAGTGGGTCGGATATGCCATCATGCGTTTTGTGAATATATCACACCCTGGACAATTCCTATTTCAATAGTCTATTGTGTCTATAATTATTTTTGGGTGTAGTCTATTAATTGGAATTGCCGAGCCAAATGATTTTGATTGCAGTATATGAATTTGAATTGTCCGGGTAATTTATTTTGGATGCTGCCTACTAATTGGAATTGTCCAGACAACTGATTTTGGGTGCTGTCAATTAATTGGAACTGCCTACACAATTATTTGGACCATTCCTATTACAATAGTCTAATGTGGCTACAACTGATTTCGGATGCTGTCTATTAATTGGATTTGCCCAACCAAATGATTTCATTTGTAGTATACTAATTGAAATTGTCCGGGCGACTGATTTTGGGTGCTGCCTACTAATTGGAATTGTGCCTACAACTGATTTCGGGTGCTGGCTGTTAGTTGGAATAGCCAAGACACTTGATTTCAACTGCTATCTTTTAAATGCAATTGTCCAACTAAATGATTTCGAGTGATTTATATTAATTGGAATTGCCCAGTCAAAATATTCCGAGTGAGATATATCAGTCGGATTTGTATACGTGTCGCCAATTTGTTTCGAGTGTTGTCTACCAATTGAAACTGTCCAACCAAATGGTTTCAAGTACGGTCTATTGATTGGAATTGTCGAGGTCAGGAAAAAAGATCGAACACTAACAATTGGAAGGTCAGGACAAAGCCTATTGACCCAACCAACAATTTAATTTGGAAAGTCAACACAGAAACCTATTGACCAAACCACTCCTATTGATAGGCAAGACCTGAAATTAATTGTTGAAACAATTTAAATTGGAAGGTCAGGGCAGAAACCTGTTGATCCGACCATTCCTATTAAAAGAAAGGAACATAAAGAAATTAGGGTTAGCCTAACCCTAACCCTAACCCTAAGTAGTAGCAGTAGTAGTAGTAGGAGTAATAGTAGTAGTAGAACAAGCAGTAGTGGTAGTAGTAGTGTAGTATAGGAGATAGTTATAATTGCCGTAGTGGTATGCAGTGGTTGTATGGTAGATAGAGTAGAAGTACGGTCATACGTAGTAGTTTGTATTACGGCAGTAGACGTAGGGCTGCTTTGAATATATATTGCATTTTTTCTCGTATAATTGTGTGCGTAGTTAACATACATATTGATATATACTTGAACATGGAGAGGGATCCTTATCATCTTTACGGTTTACTTGCGCGGTGGTTTGTTCTTTTTCTTCTAGGATCGAACTTTGTTAAGTGTTCCGCTTTCGAAGCTGTCCTGTTTCTTTAGTAATTTTGAATATACGTTTCCCGCTTCAGAAGCTTTCCCTGTTACAGCAGCGTCCTTCTCTCGGGCCCCTCCCGAAAGTAGACTCGCCTCGTTGATGGTTAGAGTTCGATGGAAAAAGAGTTGCCTCTCGAAGGGCCACCCATGGCTCTCGTCCAAGAGCCCCAGAAACCTCGGTAGGCCACGACCTCCGTCCTCTTTGACCACGAAATAGCCAGATGCCGCGGAGTCGCGGGTTGTTATTACCCAACAAAGGCGACGAGGGGTTAACGGACAGGCAGTGTGGGGCAAAATACTAATGAACGGTGGGTGGACAGTTGGTGGTTTGGCTTTGCTCTTTCGTTTAGGTATTCCAACTTCAGCAGAAGCCCAGCTTTCGGCCTGCATTCGGCTTTCAACGGGTATAATGGCGTTCCTATGACGGGATCCCATCCTCAACGTCCATCGTTCGAGCGGGGGGCTTTGTACTGCTTGACCCCCGTTTTAATTATGAACCCTCCGCGTAGCACTTGCCAAGACAGTCGCTTACGCATCACAGTATTAACCCCTGGCGCCCAGCGCGCTGCAGCATCCCCCCTACTTGACGCATAACTATCGTCGATGCAAAACAGGCATCCCGGTAATGGACCGGTAACAGCGTGCGCGAATTCCTCCTCCCTTCCCGTCGTCGGCCCAGAGCGGGCTTCCCTGCCCTCAGGTGCGCCTTGGTCCCTCGGCGCCCCCGTCGCTGCAACACCCCCCCAGCCCGGCACGTGTGAGCATCGGTACCAAGCGGGCATTCCATGCGATGAACTGATATCCCCTTCCTCCTCTGCTCCCCATCGCTGCTATGCCCCCCCAGCCCGGCGCATGTGAGCGTTGGTGCCAAGCGGGCATCCCGGTTGGGATGCGGTAACAGCGAGTGTGCCTTCCTTCTCCGTCCTACGCGGTCACCCCGACGTTTGGTGCCTTCCTTTTGGCGACGCGGACCTTGGACGGTGGCGACGCATGCGTCCGTCCTTGGTTCGTGTACTTTGATCGAACACCCGAACTCGACGAGCCGGCACTTTCCCCTCTTTCCACGTTAATCTTGACTTGTATCCGCCAGCGCCTCATGACGCCATCCGCATGGCTCCACCTTTATTTTCCCTTTAAATACAATGGATACCTCCTCCGTCGTAAACACCAATTGCTTGGTTTGCTCCTACAACTACGTATCACATACATAAACAGAGACAGATCCTTCTCACAAGCAAGAACTCGAGACGGCGCCCACCTTCGCCGACCCGTTCGACACTAGCATGACAAATGCTTACCTTTCACCGTCGAAGTGCTACCGTATCCCTCGGTTCACAATGTTACAGCTGCGTCATCTTCTCTGGCCACTCCCGAGAGTAGGCTCACCGCATTACTGGTTAGAATTCGATAGAGATAGAGTTGCCTCTCGAAGGGCCAACCGTGGCTTTCGTCCAGGAGCGCCAGATTTCTTCGGTTTTCCACGAGCTTAGTCGTATTTGGCCACCAGATGGCCAGATGCCACGGAGTTGCAGGTTATTATTACCCAACAAAGGCGACGCGGGGTTAACGGACAGTTCATGGTTTAACTTCGATAATTCACTTGGCGTTGTTTTTCAACTGAACATCAGGTATTTCAACTTCAGCAGAAGCCCAGCTTTCGGCCTGCATTCGGCTTTCAACGGGTATAATGGCGTTCCTATTAATGGAACCCATCCTCAACCTCCATCGTTCGAGCGGGGAGCTTCGTACAGCTTGACCCCCGTTTTAACTATGAACCCTCCGCGTAGAACTGGCCAAGACTGTCAATTACGCATCACAGTATTAACCCCCGGCGCCCAGCGCGCTGCAACATCCCCCCTGCCCGGTGCATACCTATCGTCGGTTCAACACGGGCACCCCGGTAACGGACCGATAACAGCGGACGCGAATTCCTCCTCCATCCCCATCGTCGACCCGGCGTTTAACACCCTCACTGTCCGACGTGTTGACTATCGTCGGCCAAGAGCGGGCTTCCCTGCCGTCAGGTGCGCCTTGTTTCCTCGGCGCCCCCGCGGCTGCAACACCCCCCCAGCCCCGCGCGTGTGAGCGTCGGTACCAAGCCGGCATTCCATGCGCTGAACCGATCTTCCACTCCTCCTTGGCTACCCATCGCTTCGATGCCCCCCCAGCCCGGCGCATGTGAGGGTCCGCGCTGAGCGAGCATCACCGTTAGGATACGGTAACAGCGAGTGTGCCCTCTTCCTCCGTCCTACGCCGTCGGTCTGAAGTTTGGTAGTGTGGTGACGCGGACCTTGTACGGTGCCGAGACGTGCGTACATGGTGGCGCTTGTGGTTTCATGAGGAAGCAGAACTAAACCAACGCCTCGTACTCCCAAGCGTTCCTTCTCAATTGTATAACTCCGCCCGCGCGTCATGAAGCTATCTGCTCGATTCTTGTTCTTGCTGCGCCCCAAGCGCCGTCCAAGAAGAGCGTTCCCACCGCCGCAACAGCTGGGTGGCGGTTTCGATCCAATAACCAAGTGTAACACAAACACAAAACAGAGACGGATCCTTTTCATAAGCACAAACCCGAGACGGTGCTCACCTTCGCCGACCCGTTCGACAATAGTATGACAAGTGCTTACCTTTCACAGTCGAAGTGCTACCGTCAAACCTACCTGCGACACCCGTGAGAGATGCTGACCTCATTTACCGATCGGCGTCGAGTGAAAAAGTGCTCACCTCACGTTTCAACTGAATACCGCCTAGGTACTCTACAAAGTTGCTATTGATACACTGATAAGCTCTCAAAATATACAGAGCCCAAATCGCAATCAGGCCCGGGTGACCCTCGTGCAGGGGAATATCAGCCAATCTTCCGGAGCTCACATCCGGACTCAACATACTGAAGCTCCCAACAACCAGAATCCAGGTTGCCAGATTTCCAACACCCAGAAGACCTCCTCGGTCACGGCTGGTGGTGTTGTACAGGGTCGCGATTGATGATGCTGCCGACCCAATGATGCTAGCGACCCAACTGGTTCCTCGCGTCTCCGTGACAACCTGTTCTTCCACTGTCTTCGTAATGCTTGCTGTCAAGCTTGCCCTTCCGTCCCCGCGAACATATAGACCCTCCACAAGACGCTGGTCCGTACAGCCCTCGTGCATCTCAGTAAACTAGCGCCCGCCCCACTGTAACACCCCCCCTGCCCGACGTAAACTACCGTCGGCGCAAAGCGGGCATCCCGGTCATAGCCCGGTGACAGCGTGGGTGCTCTCTTCCTCGCCTTCCCGCCACTGTAACACCCCCCCCAGCCCAGCGCACGTGCGCGCCGGGTGTCCCGGCTACTGTCCGATAACAGCGGCGGCGCCTTCCTCCTACTTCTTACGCTGGGTGATATTTTGGCTCCTACAACCACGTATCACACACAAAAACCAAAACTTACCCTTCTTGTAAACGAGAAGCCGGACGGCGCTCACCTTCGCCGACCCGTTCGACAATACCGTACCAGGGGCTTACCTTTCACCGTCGAAGTGCTACCGTCGAACCTACCTGCGACCCCCGAGAGAGATGCTTACCTCATTCCCCGATCGGCAGCGATTGACAAAGTGATCACCTCACTTCTCAGCCTAATACCGCCGAGATACTGTACAGAGTAGGTTTTTGGATGTCCTTTATAGAGGATAAATAGAAACCCTGGCTCTGGTTGCGCTCGGGCAAGTGAGTATTAGCCAGCTGTCTGGGTCTCACACTCGGACTCCAGGTACTAGAGTTCCCGACAACCAGGATCCGGGTCACCAGAATTCCGACATCCAGAAGACGCGCTTGATGACGTTGTACAGGGTCGCTGTTGATTGTGTCGCCGAACCGACTAAGTTCTTCGCTCTCCCGTGACGACCCACTTTTTCACTGTCTTCGGGACACTTGCTCTCCGGTTTGACCTCTCGTCCATGCGAGTTCGACCATGTTCGCGGAGTTTCGTGTACCACGGTTGTGGGGACAAAACGGTGTAGTCGGGAGAACAGGGAGGGTTAAGGATGCTCAGAGTGTTTTCCCGTAACCTTCATGCATTGCTCTCACGCTTATGTCCGTGTTTGTTCTAATAGCAATATTTTTCACGCAGCAGCTGAGCTGTGCTGTTTCATCACCGCTCGACGGTGCTCCGAGCATGCAGACGAGGATCTCTCAGTACCCAAACTATGCAATACCTTATTGATTAAGAAACAAGAACAAATAAAGTAGAGACAGTGGTGGTTCAAACAATGCAGGTCGCTTTATCGGAAATATAGTTTTTTCAGTTTTACTTGTCTTGAGATAAATAGCGGGGGGGCAGGGGGGCCCCTGGCTGCTTTATAAGAATGTTGGTTTTATTTATCGAACAACAGGGGGACAGTTAGTTGCTGTTGCACTGCTGCGTCCATTGTGCGCGCTTGCGGGGCCGTGTATTCATCCGCCGATGCCGCTGGTGGAGCAGCTCTGAGTGAAAGGTGGGCCATACATACGAGCTCACAGCGTATCACACATACATACCTTCCACGCGGCCGTGTCCGCCGATGCAACGAAAGGCAGGACATACATATTCATGCAACATATCATATATAGTATGCATGTAGTGGATCCAGCCATAATGCTGAATACATTGATACAGCCGTAACTTCTCAATGCTTACTGCTTTTTGTGATGTACAGTAGTGCATTTTTGTGATGCCCTCGATCAATTGCACAAGAGGTGTTCCGGCTTTATATTAAACAAGAAAACTCAAAAATCGAACAACGGCTCAAATTAAAAGAACGCCCGAACAACTCTAGTAGCGTGTATCAAGGGCATCACAAAAATATCCAACGTGGACCAACATCTCAAGAATTGTAGAAGTTATGACGATTTGTGCGAAAACAAAAATAAAAAACTTCACCTATTACGGGGAATCATATTATATAGGATCTACCGTACCCACACAAATCTATACATGTACTTATTTTTGCTAACAGTATTTGGTCCTATTTACTATGGTCTTCCGTAATAATGATTGTTTACGCCCAAGCTCCAAAGGGTCCGGGGTTGGTAGTCATCGGATAAAATCGGCCTGATGGGTAGTTTTCGATATCTATATTTTAGTTCTGGGGGACTCGCTATAGTTAGGGCCCGTATTAACGAGTATGAAATAAATTCAATTTGGAAAAAAGAAAATTCAAACACGCTTTTCATTGGTCAACACACGCACCAGCATCAAATATTAGGATCTTGGGGTCTAATCAATTTGAATTGGACGAAAAAACCAAGAAGGTCCCAGGACCTTCTTTTCCAAAGAATTCAAATCAAATTGAGGAGTTGGCCCGACTTGGACCGGCATGTCCACGGTGGGCAAACGCCCCCGGTACAATCTGGTCATTTCTTGGTGGCATCGATGACCACGACCGAGGCGACAACACGTGAACCACAACCCGAGGCCACCGGGACAACAGCCGCGCCCACGCCTATAGACCATAGCACAGCGTACCCCGGCGGTGGCGCCTCAAAACCAATCACGGCGGTCGCAATCCCAATTTTTCAACAAGCTCAATGTGCCAACCCGACCAAAAACCGAGTGATAGACGCAAAAACAGCAAGATACGTTCAAGGCTTTGATAGCACCGTCGCCGTCCCTGTCTCGCCCGTGGCGTTTCAGGGACATCTACGCCCACCAAGGAGACCCTGAGGTATAGCTTCCTAGCCTGGGCGGCCAAAAGCAAGCGTATGCTTGCGTCGGCGCGCACGCGGCGACGCATGCCTTCGCTCTCGTCTACACTCGTCGGATTTTTTCACCCGGGCGTTGAGAGGCATGCTGCGTTTTTTCGATTTCATAAATATTTGAACAAGCAATTCACTATTCCCCATAGGACGCAAACCAGTTTTTTTTGCGAAATCACATCCAAATAGGATTTTATTTTCCAAATTGAATTTTCTGCTGTCTTCGTTAAGATGGGCCCTAAGAGAGACAACAGCTTCAGCCCTGAGCCGGTCTGATTGTTCGATTGTTCCATCGGGCTAGGCCCCGCGTCCAACCCGACACCCAAGGGCTGCTGTCTCCTCACGATGCCCGCATTATGCACACACATATCAACATCAACATCAACACACTGAACACGCACCGTGCACAGACCCACAAAGACGCACGCACGTATATAACGACGGCACACCAGCCAAGTCAGTGCGTCATGCCAAACCGAGCGACGACCGTTTCTCGAAGCCTTGTAACACTGCACTACTTCCACTACTACTAATGGTACTACTGCCACTACTTCTGCTGCTACTACTGCCGTTACTACTACTACTACTACTGCTGTAACTACTACCGTAGTAACCATCTGAGAACGGTACTTTTTTTTTGTGGGTTCTGCCGATGGCTGTACTGAAAGAACCAAGGCGACAATTCACACGCCGGTTGTGTCCAACAATGCCCTGAGTGAAAATGAAAATTCGCGTTCGCGTCGATTTTTATATTTTTCAGTTTTGCTTTAGTTATAGCCTTGAAATGCTATTTTTGGTAAGGATTGCAAATGGTCAATTTTCAATATATTTAATTTCGGCTGGCTCAGGAAACCACATTCTAGACCCGATATTGAAAATGTGTTCCCGGAGGATTGTGGTGACAAGCTATACGATCATCATACAAGTTGTATTGTAGTAAAATATCCATTTTTGATGGCGCTGAAAATTTTTCCGTTTTCGGTTTTTTTCCTTACTGTAAGTATCCATTTTTGATGGCGCTGAAAATTTTTCCGTTTTGGTTTTTTTCCTTACTGAAGTAAGGAATTAACCCAAAACGGAAAAATTTTCAGCGCCATCAAAAATGGATATTTACTACAATACAACTTGTATGATGATCGTATAGCTATCACCACAATCCTCCGGGAACARCATTTTCAATATCGGGTCTAAATGTGGTTTCCTGAGCCAGCCGAAATTAAATATATTGAAAATTGGCCATTTGCAATCCTTACCAAAAATAGCCATTTCAAGGCTATAACTAAAGCAAAACTGAAAAATATAAAGATCGACGCGAACGCGAATTTTCATTTTCACTCAGGGCATTGTTGGACACAACCGGCGTGTGAATTGTCGCCTTGGTTCTTTCAGTACAGCCATCGGCAGAACCCACAAAAAAAAAAAAGTACCGTTCTCAGATGGTTACTACTGTAACCCTACTGCAGACTAAGGTGTTAGAGGATGCCCGTCGAGCGAGGGGGTCGCATGCTCTTGGTGCCAACTACCAGATTGCCAGGTATCGGTGTCGACGCGACAACGCTCGCGTGAAAGCTATATTGTAGGGGGGGGTGCGAGCTCTGTCTTAAGTACTCGTGTGCTCGTACCAGCACAAACATACATACCTAGCAGTACGAGACCTGATACCTAGTATATCTCGTGAATGCTATCGTGTGTGGGTGCATGACGTGTTGCTGTGTTGCGCACATACTCATGGTCCCAACTGGTCCCAACTGCCAGATTGCCAGGTATGGATGTGGACGCTACCATGCTCTCGCGGAAAAAACTATCGTTAGTGCTGTGGTATGTACTCGTATACTCGTACCTGCACATACTGTACATGCACCTGGCGGTATACGAGTCGTGGTACCTGGTATGTCTCGTGCCTACTTCGTGTATGCGTGTATGGCGTGTTGTGTTCTGGCGTACGATGCGCTGACTGATACCTGGTACGTATCTCGCGTCGATGCTACTCGTATACGTATTGTGTGGGTAGTGGCACAACCTCTACGCTGTTGAAAGGTAAGACGTTATCCATTGATTCGTCAAGACGTAACTATGATACTCCTCGTACATACTGCTGCATCAGAAAAGACAGCTTCTACGGAGGAGGGTGTGTGTTGGATTGGGGTGTCCTGAGCATTCGTCAGACGATCGTGCTCGTAGGATAGCATTATGTGAGGGTGCAGATTAAAGCTGGTTCGACCAAGTGGCAGTACTTGTACGCACGGACGGTGGTGGCTATATTGGTTAGGTACGGGTGCTTCATACGTACAGACGATGACCGCTATTTTCTTCAGACAAGCTTGCTTACGTACGTTTGAAAGGTGGAGAGTTGGCTTCGATGGTATTCGGTGAAGTGGTGGAAGACGACGAGGACCGGGTCTGCCAAAGCGCAGGACGTGATTGATGCAGACACACATGCCTATTTTGAAGAGTACGTCGCAAACGACAGGATCTTCGACGGTTCTTCGACGGTTGCACGAGAGAGCTTACAAAAAGTGATTTTCGAGTGTTTGAGTTTGTTTTCTTCAAGAAAATAAGTTGGTAAATAAGTTGGTGTTAAAAACAACTCTACTTTGAAGTTATTATTTAGGCATCACGCTGTCTATATATACTAGATAGATTCGATCAACAGCGGCATATGTTGAATGATCACCAATGGAACATCATAGTTCGCTAAATTGTATCTATGTACGAGGTTGGAGTGGCCATACGGGCTCGCCTAGAAATAGTCTCTGTACACACAGGAAAGGTACCTTAAACAATGTGTAGCGTATGATGTCACTACCCCGAGCACTGTCTGACACGGACTATGACTTGGTATATACCCCCGCTCGGTTCATGCTTGACGGTCCTAAGTTGCAACGCTAATTCTTGAAAAAACACAACGTATGTAGCAGAATGAAGGAAAGTCCGTGGTATATACCTTATGCGTCGAACATGATTATGAGATGCTACAACTGATATGCAATACGAATGAATACTGCTTTAATGTATGTAGACAGTTATTTGGTGTTTCGATGCATCGAGTGACGATCAATGTCGCCTCGTATATACAGTCCACCTTCCATAGACGCCTTACGTGGCAAGGCACCGCATTTTGTAAGGGGGTGATAAAATATCCCTGTCTAAGGTTTGAATAGGAAATGTGACGTTGGAAGTAATTTATTTATCATTACGGCAAGATTTTGGAACTGTTTCTGGTTGGTAGTGCCCGGGTTGTAAAACGTTGTACCTACCCCCTATAGGGCAAAGTTTGAGATCGCAGAAAAGCGAGGGTGGTCCGAAAATATCTCCTTCCCTCTGAAACAGCTTCGGTCGTGTTGAACGTGTCAGCCAAGGGCAACTTCGTAGTTTCAGCGTGGAAAAGGCGAATCTGTCGCCGTTTGTCCCCCTTCGCATCCGTGCAATCGAGTCACAGCTGTCCTAAAATGCTCCAGAACGGGGAGGACAGAGAACAACCTTCTCCAGCTCAAACTGCGCTTCACGCGGTCAGATGCGATGACGTCTGCATGGGACGGCAACGTTGGGGTGGAGATCCCCAATCTGGCATCAACTTTTCTCGTGGAGGCGTTACCATTGAAACACAACTGCATATGCCGAAAATGTCTCTGCTGAATGATTTTGACTTTTCAAAAATACAGTACATATATTTTCGGAACGCAGTCGATCGTGGTGTGCCTGCGCGTGTGGTTTGTTCTTCGTGCAGTGGGGGCGCGTCGCCTCCCCCCTCACACTGCTATATGTATTCAAGCTCTGTCCGGCTTCTGTGCCAATCTAACACTGCACTGCTAGTTGCGTCCAAGCTCTGGTACTGGATTATGAACGCACACTGTCAGGGGGGGGGTCGGGGGGGGGTGCGTCGCCCCCCCCCCAACCCTGCTATTTGCATCCAAGCTCTGTTCGGATGCCGTGCCAACCTAACACTGGTGAGGCGCTTCGCGACGCACACTGTCGGGACCCTTCCAGCGCACACTGACGCACCTGCTTCCCACACAGCTGCTGTTCCCCCACGCGACACTGCTATTTGCATCCAAGCACTGTTTGCTGCTGTTGTGGGGTTGTAAGGCTCCTTCTCGCGACTACACCACACATAACTCTGCCTTCCTTCGCATTCTAACACTGCTGCACGCGCCTTTGAGGTTGAGCTTATGCACTCAATTCTCCCCATCCGTGCCTTTGTGCGTCTGCTACAGTGCGTCTGCTGCGCACACCTACTTCCAACACATCATTCCTTGGGCTGCTGTTGCGAGCTGCACTCGTCCTCGTCCTGCCTCTGCTACTGCTGCTGCACTCATCACGTGCTACTGCTGTGGGTGTGTGCTATGAGTATTTGTATGTTTAATCGTGCTAGACTTCTGCTCGTCTTCGGCCATCTTTTACTCAGAAATATTTCCCTTCTTTTTGCCCTGGGCTGCAGAAAGATATTCCAGTCTGCGAAACGCCGCCTACTAAAAGATGAACCCCAAATTTCAAACGGCGATACCAACAAACGCTGTTCTGCAACACATTTATCCTTCCACTCACACCACGCACACGACACGCCCACCACTTCTGCCCCCCGTGGGACACACATCCATCCTTTCGTAGTTCTCCATATATAGGTCCGTTCGTACGTATGTGCATCCACTGTTATTCCAGTACTAACAGCAGGAACGGTAGTAGTGTCGAACCAACCCGTTCCCCTGTTAAGGGACCCCTTGGGTATTAAAAACAAAGAGTACTGGAGTGTTGAAATATATATACGAAGTAAATATGTTTCGTTTTTTTTACAGCGGCAATACTGTTTCTGGTATAATAACACCATATCAGTACTACTTACGGAAAACCTCAAAGCTCCAGTTCTAATGCTCAGACCTCCGACCGACCAACGTATAGCTTGTTCGTTATAGTCTCTAGGAGGTATTGAGGCTCTTGGATCTGCAAGGGAGGGCAAGCATTGTTGTGTTTGCACCACGAAACGAAAGTGCTCCGCAGCAAGATTTTGATCGTTTCGGAGCTCCTGTTTGGTATCTACACTCTGCTGTGGCCACGTAGGACGCTACGGACGGTCTACTAGAGGCTCAGTTACGTTCACCTACTAGTACTCGGCATTCTCGTCGAAACTCTGAGTTACAACAGTACCAGCAGCCGGAGAAACTGCTATTTTTCTAATTCGTCTTAGGTACCAGGGGTACGGCGAGTTGTGTTCGAGTAAGAGGAACGTTTAGTGATGAATAAGGCGTCTGATCGATATGCCTCCTGAGACACAAATGCTGACCATGATCTAGGCTTTCTGAAACTTCTCATTTGTCGAAATTCTGAGCATTATAACTGGAGAAATGCCGTTGTCCGTAGGGAGTCACGAAAATGTGGAAAATATACCAGAAATAGTATTGAAACTGAAAAACTAATGGGTTTGTTTTTCATTTGCTCATTTATTTTTTGTCCGAAGGGGCCTCTTAGTAAGTACAGGGATATTACAGTCTGGCTTACTCCACCCGCAGCACGGCAGTACAGCAGCAGTGCAGCAGTGGTGTATAGCACCAACTCGACCGCTACCCGCACGTACGCACTAAGTATAGTCGAACCTGTTCCGTCGTAGAAGACCCTGACGTGCCGGCGGAGAGACCTATTTGTTGTTGGGGAGCGGATCCTGACGTACTCGTAGATCCAAGAACGAAAGTAGTCGAGCCCTTCGTGTCGTCGTAACAGAAGACCATGTCGTACGTACTTGGAGTTGTTGGCCAGACCTCGATGTACTCGCACAAATCGAAGGAGACCCTGATGTACGTGCTCGGGGGAAGCATTCGAGGTGGACCCCGTAATGTTTTCGACAAAAGCGAGCACCTTGCCTTGCTCGACGGCACGTACTCAAACGTACTCGCTCCAAAATCGCCCGTACTCGAAAACCAGATTTCGAAGACACACGTTCGTGCTCAAAATATACGTTTTGCTCACACTCACGTTTCAGGGTGACCCCAAAATAAACAAAGACGATATTTATCAGTACGTCGCTCGTCGTACCGGGCGTTTGTCGTCGTAGTCGATGCCCTAGGCGTTGCTCGTGACGTTCTTCATACGACGTATACCCCTTGTACTCGTTGTTGCACCTAGCAGCAGCTCAGCCTTAGGTAACGATTATCCTATTAATAGTAGCTCTTCACGCTCGTAGACGAAAGAGGAAGCATTACTTAGTCTTGTCATTATTGTCGTGCTTCGTTCTTCAGCGGCCAGCTCTTCACGAGCAGCTCGGTGTTCTCGAGGCGTAGCCGTACTCGAGGCATGCCTTGTGACCCAGCCAGCTCTCAGTGCGTACGCAATGCGAGGCTCATAACTTCATCTGGGAAGTGAATCCCGTGTCACTGTGTGCGGTAGCTCTGGGCTATGCCAGAGCTCACACGAGCGGCAAGCACCCAGCAGACGGTAGTATCTGCTGTTGCATTTGTTGCAATCGCAAGCCCCGAGGGCAGTTGTGTTTTGATTAAAAGCGGCCTCGAGGAAGAGACGAAGAGTGGTGTTGCTGAGTTGTGAGAGGGGTGTGCGCGTGTACGTGTATGAGTACTGTCGATCGATCACAGCTGTTCCAGACCCTGCATATGCAGCAGAATACCCCAAGCTAAATGTACGAGTAAAAACAGAACAAAACGTGCTTGTGAGAACTACTGTATGTAAAGAACGATGGAGGTTACGCCGCAAACAAGAGCATCTACCACAGCCACTGCACGTGGATATGTCTCTTTGATACCAGTCTCGGGAAATATAATCGTACACCGGCAGCCCAGGTTGGTGCTGTAGTTTTTTTGTTCATTCTTCAGTTTCTCATCCACACGGTTCAAGCCGGGTGGACGGGTGTAGGGTTGGATGGGTTTACATGTGTTTATGTGCGTGCGTGCGTGCGTGCGGGTGTGATGGGGGTCAATTTCATAATTTTGCGATTTGTTTTGCAGGGACACTCGTCCCGAAAGGCCAGCGGTAAATTATACCATTATTAGGTGGCGGGGTATACTGGGGTATATGTCATGAGTCCAAAACTCCGGGCACCGGGTATTAGCTTCGAGACGATCGGCCTTAAATATCGGCCATAAAAATAAACATGTGATAGACAAGACCCCCTCGCCTTTTGGACAACCGAGTAGAAGATGGCCAACCGCCAGGCGTGCTAACCATTTTTTGGAGCGTCACAAATCACGCGAAGTCTACACAACGTTACATCGATATTACCGAGGTGTGTGTTGGGCCAAATTCCCTGGTTTTCCTGGGGTTTTTTTCCGGTTGTTTTTCCCCACCCAATACTGATGTTTCTGGTTATATTTGGCAGAAGAGGAAACCTGCCCAAGCGTTTCCTGGCGTTCCTGGTATTTGGCCCTCTGTAATTCCTGATTTCGGAACTAATTCCTCTTTTCCTGGATTTCTCTCTTTGTTTTCGCCCATGGAATATAGGAAACACAAGAAAACAGCAGGATGCTTCGTTAGTATTGGCGAAACCACAGATCTGTCGGAATTGATGATAAAGGACGCAAACTCCTCAGCACTTGAAAATATAAAAGCCACACCTTTGTTGAGTGCGCTTTGGCATGCCGAAATGTGCTTAAAACGCCCTGCCTTTTGCCAACGTCATTGTACGATATTTGGAGCTTGGAATGGGGTGGTCCCCTCTACGCCTGTACGGTATGGTGCAACGTTGTAAGCAGGTCGGCGAAGACACCCAGGGGCTCGAGGCAGCTTGCGGGGGCTTCCGGGAGCTACGTTGAAAAGAGTCGGCCGAAACCCAGAAACTATATTGTTGTCACAATACCCTAATCTTGGTGATGATCGGGCTGACACAAACAATCTTCGGGGTAATCAAGAATATGCACGAAATACAAAATCGACACCGCACCTTTTGTTTGGAGCCGTTTGGACAGGCGGGTACTAAAATCAATTAGAAACAAGACATGCCCCTATTAATTTCTGACAATTTTTCCCACCCGCTACGTAGCTTGATTTCAATTCCGACATGTGGTGTCGGGTGTGACCCCGTTTTATCATTTTAGTTTTCACCCCTGGGGCGATTTATACTATTATTACAGTAGGTAAACATTAGTTTAGCATTGTCGAAACCACGAGCTTCACCGAAGTCTCTGACCGTATTATATTGGCCATGGCATATATATCGGCCAACAAAACTACTAACCGCTTGCTGATGAATAGTAGTACGAGGGCCAGCAGAGGCAGTATTTAAAGCTCCGGTACTAGTGGTTACATAGTAGTAATACAGTAAGTAGCACGCAGTTGTAGCACTACCATACTGTGTAGCATTGGGGGGGGACATACAGTGGTAATCAGGACCATATATAGTATGCGATTGATAACAACAAAACTACTAACCGCTTGCTGATGAATAGTAGTACGAGGGCCAGTAGAGGCAGTATTTAAAGCTCCGGTACTAGTGGTTACATAGTAGTAATACAGTAAGTAGCACGCAGTTGTAGCACTACCATACTGTGTAGCATTGCGGGGGAACATACAGTGGTAATCAGGACCATATATATAGTATGCGATTGATAAAAATACTAGAATATATATATAGGTTTTGGGATCCTGGTTACAATTAATGAGGTCTCCCGTAATTGTATATTTAACCCTTTTAGGACTGCAGTCCCGTTTTGGGGACAAACCAATCCAATTCTAAGTAATTTGTCCCCAAAACGGGACTCCAGTCCTATAAGGGCTAAGTATGTATGAAACTGGAGTAGTTGTAGAACCAAGTATTAATACGTAGTAGTAGTTTCAGCCGTAATAGTACTGTAGGGGTAGTACTAAAACTTTTGTATGTGGCAGTGTAGCAGTAATACCACTTTTGGTTCGGTTGGTATTAATAGTATCCTATTAATAGTTGTAGTCGTAGTAGTAGTAGTAGTAGTAGTAGTAGTAGTAGTAGTACGTACAGTAGAAGCAGTCAAGTCGTTGTCGTTGTAGTACAGTGCTGTAGTAAAATACCTCGTAGAACAAACAGTGGGAGTAGAAATTGCAGCAGTAGTACTGCAGTACTGCACTGTAGTGGTAGAAGTAGGAGGAGCAGGAGTTTTGGAGTAGTGGTAGTGGGACATATATATCTAGTGGAAGTGGTGGCAGTTAGAAGTTATAGCAGTCGAGTATGTATACCATTGACAGTAGGGTAGCAGTAGTAGGAGTGGGAGCGGCCGTAATGCAGTACAGTATATAATAGTAGCGACTATGTGTAGCCCAATGCACGGTATAGTCATACAGCATTTTACAGGAGCAGCAATGAACAGATAGCACTACAGTAGTAACCATCTGAGAACAGTACTTTTTTTTGTGGGTTCTGCCGATGGCTGTACTGTTAGAACCAAGGCGAAAATTCACACGCCGGTTGTGTCCAACAATGCCCTGAGTGAAAATGAAAATTCGCGTTCGCGTCGATTTTTATATTTTTCAGTTTTGCTTTAGTTATAGCCTTGAAAGGCTATTTTTGGTAAGGATTGCAAATGGCCAATTTTCAATATATTTAATTTCGGCTGGCTCAGGAAACCATATTATAGACCCGATATTGAAAATGTGTTCCCGGAGGATTGTGGTGATTAGCTATACGATCATCATACAAGTTGTATTGTAGTAAAATATCCATTTTTGATGGCGCTGAAAATTTTTCCGTTTTCGGTTTTTTTCCTTACTGTAAATATCCATTTTTGATGGCGCTGAAAAATGGATATTTTACAATACAACTTGTATGATGATCGTATAGCTTGTCACCACAATCCTCCGGGAACACATTTTCAATATCGGGTCCAGAATGTGGTTTCCTGAGCCAGCCGAAAATATATATATTGAAAATTGACCATTTGAAATCCTTACCAAAAATAGCATTTCAAGGCTATAACTAAAGCAAAACTGAAAAATATAAAAATCGACGCGAACGCGAATTTTCATTTTCACTCAGGGCATTGTTGGACACAACCGGCGTGTGAATTGTCGCCTTGGTTCTTTCCGTACAGCCATCGGCAGAACCCACAAAAAAAAAGTACCGTTCTCAGATGGTTACTACTGTACACAGAAGAGCCAATCTCGCAGCAGCAATGTTACCCCTTCAAGTATGATGTATGAGTGATGAAATTACATTATATAGAACAACAGTGTTCCACTGCTGTTCGTATTACCTGTAGAAAACCTATGCAAGGTTACCAGTGGTGTTCGGTCTAGAGAAGATAATCGATGGGATACGATATCTCGATATCAGCCCACTAAATCCTGGATATATGGATACGATATCTGGATATATCGTACCTTGTGATATCGCATGAAATTGGATATGATATCGCGATGTATCATGCGATTTATACATCTCTCCCTCGGTGCACAAAATGTATATTTCGATCGCAATATATCGCATGATACAAGATACGATATGGTATCGAGATATCCCGACACTTTTCTCGATATTGACATCGATATATCCCGGAAATATCGAATGATATATCGAGAACGTTAGTTACGATACCGAACACTACACCTGTGCTGCACATTTACACGTATTATCGTATCGATAGCATGCGATTCATCGCACTGTATCGGTATCGTATCGACATCATGCGATATATCGCATCGTACGGTAATGAGATATCCCCAAAATAGTATCGATATTGATATCGAGATATCCCGAAAATATCGCATGATACATCGAGAATTATAGGTACGATACCGAACACTAGTTACCAGCTGAGGAATATGACCATGTCGAACCTGGAAAGGGTGCCGGGGAGACGTTCATTATTCCGTGTGTGCCCAAAGCAAACGTGGCGGGAAAATGCTGAAACATTCTCACTTCTCAGTGGGTCACCTTAACTCGTTCGGTACTACTGTACTACGGTGATAAGGGAGACTATAGTAATGCTTGTCTGCCATACTCGTATCGTACGAACGTGGTGTATATAGATATTCAGGGCGTTGATTAACCTCGGTGAATTTTCTTCACATTAGAAAGGGGGAGACTCATCTGACGTTATCTAATTTAACAGACAAAAACGATCGCCCAAGAAGAGAGTGATTTGCACATTATGGTTCCGACCTCATTCATGCCAGTGGGGACAATTCGTGTCTCGGGATATTTAAAAATACTCCGGGAATAATTCCTATTATTATTGCAGTTGTTCACATCAAACCCATAGTTGCAGTGAGGCGTGACGTCATCTCTACGACCCCCTTACGGTAGCATCGATTGAGATCCGGATTGCCATCTCCCGCACCCCTATCTGATCACTCCCACAAGATCAAGTTCCTCTGACACCACTCCTCCTACCTACCGCTTTCTTCCAGAGTCCCTCTTGAATATGACGAAGTCTTGGACTATGCTCGCACTGGCGACGTCGGCGCTCTTCTCCACGGCCAGGTACATCCAATCATCATATCACCACATGTCAGCATACCGTCGTACCACTCACGTGACTATATATATTCTCGCGGAGTACTCATTGGAAGGCAAATACCTTATGTCGCGCTGCCTGGTAAAGCATGCAGACGACCATGGGACCGTCGCGACTCCAGCTACTTAGGGCACAAACAACGAAAAGCTTGCCTCCGATAGTTCGTGTTGGACTGTTGATACGATTTGTATACGTCGTAGTGAGAGTTTCAGTTACGCTACGCCAAGCGACATCAAGAGGCCGGCCTGCGAATTAACGCGTTACTCCTTCTTAGTGTCGTAGAAGAGCCGATAATGCAACCATCATCAATCATATTGACAGCTATCACGCTACCGCTGCGTGAACCAGCCAAGCACCCGGGTATCACAACAGGATTCATTGACAAACCTTATTCGTTTGAGGCTGCAGTAGTATTGGAGACGTTTGCCTGACATCACATATCGGTTGTTGAGTTGTGGCGCATTCGATTTGCTGTTGCCGAACTGTGTGTGTACGTAGGCCCTGCATTTGCACGATTGCTCGCGCGGGCACGATTAGTTCTGCGATACCAAGCTACAATAGCTATGGTACGAGGGTATGAGTGTCACTGTAGGGTTTGATGACGACGCCTACAACAGTGCGGGTACACATATTTTGTTCTTGAAGCCCCTCCTCCCTTCAGGAGTTTTTTATTGCTATCTGTACTTCACCCAAACTCCGATCGTGTGAGACAAGCATGAACAGGGGGACCCGATGGGCAATCATTTGGCCTACAGTACTGCTGTAGGTGTATGAGGAACATCGTCTTAAACCACTACAGCCGTGCAACGACATTACGCTCACTAGTCATTCAGTAGAAGAGCCCCGTGCGATATGGTTTAAGGGTTACCCTGGCCTGGGCTAGGTAATCGATCCATCTTGGACCCTGATAGCTCAGTAGGTAATGCCTTCAGATGACGTTGTCGAGGACACTCTTCGAACGCTTTTGTATAAAAACACTTATATGTGCATGCCTAATAATTATGTGTTGCTGGTTTCCCAGGCATTGGAACGAAGCGGGTAGGTCCACGTACGGCCCTATACGGTGCTGTTATGCCCCAAATACCCCTTTCTTCAGAGGGGGGGGGCAAGGGCATTCGACAGCAATCATGCCGACCCACACCCCCCCCCCTCTACCCCACAGCGGGCGAACCAAACAAGACAATCGCCGGACTTGTGTTAAAATAAAGTCGTTTTACTTTCGCACCATTTGACCAGTTGCTCAACGGTTTGCCTTGCTCAGGCTCTTCTTTTTGCTTCGTGTGAAACAGCTATTAGACGACGCACAAGTTTTTAATCGATCTACACGTCGACTGCTGTGTGATGCTTGAATACGATTAGGCAAACTTCAAACGTATAGTGTGTGCTTGGTGTGTGCAAAGGAGTGCGATACTCTTGTTTGATTATATACTCGGTAACACCGGTATGGCATGCAATGCTGCTGTGTGGCCAGTGCGATTAATCTCCCGGCGTATTATAAAATGGATGGTATGGCTCTCGAACTAAAAACAGTACCCTGAAATTACCTTCAACTGCTCTTCCGACCACTTCTTGCTCGGCTGCGGGTACCGGCTCATCACGCGTAGCCCAGCCTGGGCCTGTTCAGGTGTCTAGTTGTGCCCCCTCCCCTCCATATATGTATAGGTTGGGTTGGCGTCGGGTGGCGACGACGCTGTAAAACACGCCTCTCACCCCGTGAGATAGACAACCAGGGTGCCTTTTTTCTTGTTTGTCTTAATGGTTTCCATGGCTGGCGGTCTTGTTAGATCATGTGTACGGGGTTGAGAACCTCCATTCCGCACAAGGGAAAATGTCGTACCACGTAGTGTGTATATGGTAAGGCATCCACGAGGCAGATACATAGTAATACTCGTTGCTGTCTCTGGAAGTGGCCACACCGGAAATTAAATCAATTCATTGGAGGCTGTCGTCCATATGCAAGTCTGCCTGACAGGCGGTTCTTAGGAGGATGCAGCTCACCCTCCATGCGACTCGCCCAATACCTCACGATGCTTCGCGTTTGGTCCAAGTAACGTCTGCCTGGTTGGTTAAAACCGAGCGTGCTCCGTCCCGGTATCGCAGGGATGCGAGGGTCTATGGTCATACGACTACGGCATTGCACGACATGAGTACACCCTCCCACCACCCTCCTCGTACTGTGGAAACACAAAACTAGCCAGGCTTTAGTGCCGAAAACGTATTATATAGGATGTTGTATGGCGTTTGTGGGGTTGGGGGTTGGTTGCCTGCTACCTATTCGTATCCCAAATGGACCAAAAACGACAAAAGCCGTGTTGGTAATATTTGTCCAAAACGTGGCAAGCACGAATCAGTCATTTATCTCGGTCGCTTTATGCCAAACTGCTCGGCATCTAATCGGTGTTTTTCAAGTATAAGGTATCACCAGGTATTAGCTTTATTCGTTTCGGGATAGAGTTGCTGTCTGCACGCCATCATATAGCCCACTTGTCGCGGTTACCTTGCGGAGGATACGGATCTTGAAGACACCGGATCGTGACTCCCAGCAACGACACTTGCGCACTTTGTTTGGCTGTTCTTTGAAGTACATATAGTGTACAGTAGTGCCGCGGGTAAAAAGTTGCAGTCCGGACGACGACCAATGCGTTAGAAAGTAAAATGGTTGCTGTATCGGAACTCATAGTTCTATTGATTTCCATGTGAGCATGTGTATGGGATTCGTGCCGTGAATGCAATCGCGCAGCTTTCTGTCCACAACGAATACCCCCGTGTCCTTGACCGATCGTGAATGCTGACAATATGCAGAGCTGCATGCGTGGACATCGACCAGTACCTCGACATACCCTCGCCAATGACGGGCGACATGGAGATCAATCTCGACGCGGTGGACACGATTGAATGTCAAGAGATCGACGCATTCGACGAACCAATAGAATTGGAGATTGTCACTGTCGATGGTGGAACCCTCACGCTCAAGAGCTCCAACAGTGTCCGGTACGGCTTTATGGCTTATTTTGTACTTAAGGGTACTGTATAGAAGTAACTAAGTAGGTAGCGTTTGCAGGGCATATGTATGACTGGTACGTGTTTTCGAACAACATAAAACATCGTGAACTTGTGCAAGGGAACTCCTACCGGGCCCGTCGACGAGAAACGTTTAATCTGCGCGAGAGATTTAGGCCTTTTTTGTCACCAGCTTTGGTTACTAAATACATGGAAGGTATGTATATCGGCTAGAATATATCGCGTGTTGTCACCCTTCGATATTTCCCTTGAACGTTGTTAGACAACCTTTTTATATCGCAGGGGCTGTCGCTGGGGACTTGCAATGTCGCACTACGGCATCATCTGACAACCAAGCCTATCCGCCGCACCTCCGGTCTCAACTCGCGTCAAAGATGTATATTATTTCCGTGTCTGCAACCCACGCGTGAATGTTGTACCACCCTAAGGTTCGTAAACATGGGCTTCACGGTGAAGAATGGAGCCAGCATCGTGTTTGACATGCCCAAGACGAAGTTCGGACCCAACACCTTCGTAAGCACCGTAGACAACGCTTCAGAGATGAGGCATGATCACCCGAGTTATGCTGTTATGTGATGTTTCAAGCGCTCTCTTTGACATAGTTTACGGCCAATATGTGTGTTACGGACACGGGTAGGTATCGCTAGTGTTCTGCTGTAGCACGACGCCGGAAAGGGTGGTAGGTATGCACAGGGCCGCAGTCGTTTGCCTATTCAGAATGTTGACAGCACCCCCGTCGAGCGTATATGTCTACGTTTCGAGAAAGAACAACGAACCAGTGGGTCGCATGGCAAAGCATAAACCACGTGTGTTACCCTTACTCCCCCGCCCACCGCTCATATGTCGCATGTACTCCTACGTCCCTTCAGGGGAGTCATCGCGGACGGCACTACAGCGTTACTGTGGCAGTTGAGGAGGGCGCGAGCGCTACGTTCAACGGGCAACTTTTGACGGAGGACGTGACCAACGTCTTCTCCCTTTTCACAAACGCCGGCAACATTGAGTAAGTTTCCCGTCTGGACAATATTTCGTTGATTTTATCATGTGAACTCAGCCTGTGGTTTTGATCCTTGGGGGTTAGTGGTAGCCACATGCGTCGCTTGGATAACGTCAGCCCTGCGATACCTGGATATTGCCTGTATGTTTAGGGTTGTTACCACACGGGGAGGTTCACCAAGTCATCGTAAACGAAGAATCAGAAAACATAGTATATGATGGTAAACATCAGTATGCCTTCATCCACAGCTGATGTCACCGTAACCACAAGCCATAAGCTACCATCAAGACTCGGAACAGACAGCCATGGAAATGAACACGCTTTGCCTGACGAAGCCGGACTCACCCATATGTCGATGCCTCCACCCGCTGTATTCCAACCCTCGATGACTCCGGTCTGGTCATCTCGAGAAAATGACGACGCTCTCTGTTATCGCTGGCACGTCTTTTTCTCGCAAGGTTTAAGGATATGTTTGTGGTAAAGGACAGCGGGAACGTGTTCAGGCTCAACACTGGGGTCACGAAGTGAGTTCACACGCACTATTGCTGATGATGTATGTACATTGTAACTACTCGGCATGGCAGGGTCAGTCACGACCTATCTATGTACATTTTGCGTGTTATATTACGACCATAGTTCAGCTGCGATGTCGTGACTGCGATGGCGGTAGACAACCATCTTGTCCAA
Organism: Saccharina japonica; assembly: GCA_008828725.1. Lineage (NCBI taxonomy): Eukaryota > Phaeophyceae > Laminariales > Laminariaceae > Saccharina > Saccharina japonica. The sequence continues at coordinate 181,211 of MEHQ01001257.1, read as the reverse complement.
AGCATATCTTGGGCAGTGACTACTTTCCGAATGGCTAGCGAGATTGTTGATTCATTTCCCAGCTTGTCGGTGCGTGTCTAGATGTACTGCTTTCGCAGGTAGAGCATCAAACGAGGTCCAAGTCAATACGTTGGTTAACATCGTGTCGAGTTAGTTCGATACCGAGGGTTTTGACGCTCATATAAATCCTACCCATTCAACCATCTTCTCATTCCCCCAATATATTCCAGTGTAATGAAACAAACCCGGGGACATGAAGATCACCGGTGAAGTTGTTTTGCCGATCGATTAAGTCAGGTATATCGGCGATCGAAACGAGTTACCACTTTAACAGCAAAGTAGGCTTCGACCAAGTGACAGCTAGCCGAAGTTGTATGTCGTACGTTCATGTGCGGCCATCTTGAAACCAACAACGTGTGTGCCGTGCTCCGTCCTTTTCACCCCCTACCACCAGGTTCGGCGGTGATGCCACCTTCAAGGACAACAGGTACCTCGCCCTCGAAACCCTGGACTCCGCATACGTCACGTGAGTGGGTTCCTACTGGTCGTGTTTGTATCTACTAAATAGCCGCAATAGAGCTGCGCAGCGTTCAACGATACTCACAATCGGGTCTCATGTGGCGTGCCGGACGGTTTTTGATGCCATCGCCGCACAGCGCCGATGAGTATCGTCAACTGACACATTTTTGTTTTGTTCCCCTTTATATTACGTTCGTCCTTCTTTCACCTCTTCTTCCTATTATAGTCGTAACTCAGATCCGGGTTCACAAAGTACGCCCTCGCCCCGTCCCCCCCACTACGGTTCGTGCCGTGCATTTCTATCGCGAGAAGACTTGAGCCCTTTCTCCCCTCGTCGACTCGCATCGAATTGTGCTTACCCACGCTACTAGGCGCTCTCAGCAGTTGATTCGGTTTGTGTATGTACTTTTTACAATAAACTCAAAATTCGGACTCACGCGAAGTTCGAATACTGCACCCCAACTCGTACAAGCATTCGAGGGTACCACAAGACCATCGGGGCGACCGGCTCGTGGGAGCGTTTGGCCTAAGTAGTTGTATGGGGCCATCTGTTTGGGGCACACAAGAGGAGCCAAGGCCGGCATGGTCATCGTGCGATAAACGGCTGATGAGTAAATGTATCTTAAATGTTGGTCCTACCCCTGCTGTTTACCGTCGTCGCCCTACACCGTAAACCGTTGTTGGAACTCGTATATTCCCCGGGCAGGTTTGAACAAAAGGCAACCTTCGACAACAATGCTCACAACTTCGACGGAGCAGGTGGCTGCAGTGTAACGAACGAAGATACTTCGACAGTCATGTAAGATAAATGCAGCCTACTTCTGTTATGAGCCCAGCAAACGACTGTCCGCACACGTAACATGAAGTGATGCGTACGTTGTAACAAAATTTGAGTCTGCTGGTATGCCTACGATCGTGTCCACACCCTACGAAACCATTTTCAAGTTCAATATTCTCCTTTAAACGCAAACATCCGCTCTCTCCGTCCCGCGTCGTCGCCTGTATTTTGTTCCTGTTGCGAACACAACTCTGCAGCTTCCGAGGAGATGCAAAGTTCCTGAACAACGCGTGCAAGGAGAGCGCAGCCGTTTCGAACGAGGGAACTATGACGTAAGCCATACCATATTGTTTGTTACTTACCACCCTTGTGTCAAGGGGGGCATCGTCCGCCTTCGATCCAGTCCGTTTATTCAAAACACCGTCACTAGTTGGGACGTTGTTGAGTTCCCCCCGCGCTGGTATGATTGTTCGAATTTTTCTAATTTCGCCCCCTCATCGTACTTTTACCGCATGTGTTGTTTTCCCTCGGAAATGGTTCTGGGTTGACAGGTTTGAAAGAAACGCGTACTTCAACGATAACTGGAACAACTTCGACGGTGGTGGTGTAATAAACCGCAGCGGAACTATATTGTGAGTGTTTACGCTATTGACGCTATAGCATGAAACGTGTCTTTCTTGCTCCCGAAGATATCATGCTACCTTCGGGTTGGGCAAGGGTATGCTGCTGTGTGTCAGGCAGATGTCAATATTAGGCGATCTGCTACGAAGCACGCTCTAACACCGACAACGAGCCAATACCATTGTTGTTACAGGAGCTTAGTCAGAGTCCTGATGACTATTTTTCGCCTCAGCTTGTCATTGAGGCAACATACACGACCCGCAGGGCCCGGATCTGCTAGTCAAACGTTGCGTGGCCCGAACCTGCTGGTCAAACGTTTCGCACAACCCAAAGCGGGCTACTGCGAATCGGCTAACGTTCTCGGTATCCACGTCGTACAGTACAACCGACGTTGGATTTCCTACGAAATTGGTCTGTTCAATATCGAGGTGACGAAGCCCGTTGCCTGGTTGGTTCCACCTGAAGCGTTTGCGCTCTGGATCGCTGTCGGCATTCTCCTAATCTATCCACGTCAAAAAAATCTCCACGGCTTGCTGTTGCTTCGATGATCCCGGCGCCCTCAGGTTTAAAGATGATGTACAGTTCAGCGACAACACTGCAAGCGAAGGGGCGGGCATTTATGTCAGAAATGGCGAAGTCACGTAAGCAGAAAGAAATATATATATATGCATATTCTACCGCGAAGGAATTATGTTGAAGTACCGCGTAATGTCGACAGTATTGTAGTGCATTAGTACGTTGTGTCGATCGTAGGCAAGGATAACAATCCACCAGTCTGGGGAACACTACAGTACCCCAAGTGGTTTTGGTGGCCGCTGCACGACAATATCGAAATGATCGGTAATGGAGGCCACAATAAGCCTTACAGTTGAAATACTGTGGGGCAATTATGTCAGCCGCGAGCTGCGCGCGTGTGATTCCAATAATGTCAATTCGAACACCGCCATCAAGCTCGCGCGTCACAAGACCCCCCGAAACTCCATGTTTGTACGACTCGTTCGCAGCTTCAACAAGGGGGTTCTTTTCGACGGTAACACTGCTACAACGGGCGCCGCCTTCGGCATCGGAGACAAAGGCTCACTTACATTCCAGACGCCCAAGGACGTTATCTCCAGGAACGCCGTGCTCGACATGTATTCGGTGCGTTCTATAAGCAAGAGGGCCCGGAAGTGTCACGAAAGCGTCACCCGTTTTATTCTCGATGGAAGCCCGGTTGTTGCATGAATGCATCAACTCAAGGCTAAACACAGTTTGTTACTGTAGCCCTCCAGCAAAATTAACCCCCAGCCAGATGAAGGGTTAGTCCATAGTAGCGAGTACTGCTTTCGTGTGTGATTCTCGTCAAGTGAGTAACAAAAAGACGATACTGTACAGTACAGGCGGGCCTACAATAGTTATGCGGTACTGTAGAGTTTGTTTCTGAACTCGCTGTCCCGGCCGTCGTGCGGTGCCCCGTCCCTCTTACAGAATGAACAAAGCTGCACCTTTGGAGAGGTGTCCGACGGAGCGACTCTGATTGGCTTCACCGGCGATGACGTCTGCATCCCTGCTGGAGATGCGGCTTAGATGTCGCTCACGACTCCCACAGTAGTGAAGTTGTGATACTGGTATTCCTCGTTTGATACGGCTGCCCACTTACAACGCAGAGGCCTCTCTTTGTCTTTTAGAAACAGCGTTCAACTTTCACCGGGTGGTTGCTTTCTTTTGGTTTGCAGAGTCGATCGCGTTTCCTCGGACTCTTGGTATCATGCTCAAACGAGATACCTATGTACACGTACAAAGCCTTGGAAGGCGGGGGGTGTCGCACAACACGTATTATTGTTGGGGGGTTATTCACGCTTGTAACCACACCAAACGCGTCTTGTGGGATGGGCATGCCCGCAGGCAACATAACGGAACTACTGGTTCAACTGGGTGCTAGGTAGCGACGATGACCCACAACGAGTCGTGCGTGTCGTCCATTGTCGGTTTTGAAACAAGCAATGGCATTAAGGCACAAACCATAGGGGAAGTGAATGCCGTGTATCTTTGTGCGGTTGGTCTGGACTATAGCAGAGCTCGCACGAGAGGCAAGCACCCAGCAGACGGTGAAGTCTGCTGTTGCAGTTGTTGCAATCGAGCTCGAAGCTCCGAAGATATACTAAACGGAGAAGCCCCAAGGGCATTTGTTGTTGCTTGAAAGCGGTCGTGAAGAAGAGACGAAGAGGTGTTGTTGACTTGTGAGGGAGGTGTGCGCGTTTACTCTCGATCGATCACAGCATTTCAAGACTCTACATATGCAGCATATTTCGCCAAGCTACATGTAGGAGTAAAAACAGAACAAAATGCACTCGTGAGAACTACTGTACCGAACAACGGGAGTTACGCTGCAATATAAAAGACCTACTACAAGTATATATGATTCTCTGATACCTGGTATGTACATATCCATGATACGTACGTACACATCATGCCAAAACTAGTAGCATTGGTATCGCGTTCTCGCCTTGACCTATGCTGTACCAAAAACGCACATATCCATATCATCGAACTATGGTCCAACACTCTGAACACTACTACTACGTGTACTCGTATGTATGTATGTCAGTACTGAACTGCAAATCATGCTGGTGTGTAATACGAACTACGATACGTATATCAGAGGACTATGCCCATGGCATCGAATCGATAGCCTATGTATTACTAGGTGCTACAGCATTCGGCTGTGTATCAGGTAGCATATACGGTAGATATCTTCTATACGACCCCGCGATGGACGGGACGCGAAGTCAAGTAGCTCTTCTACTATCAAGTCGAATCACGTAATAACTTGGATCTAATGTACGCTTGCTTTATACTTACTGCACGTGTGACACCTATTTAAACTTGTATTTCAGATTATATTGAGGCTCGTTACTTTGTCAGTTTCTAGTCTGAATTACTCATCTGCGTATATATGAAGTAAACTCAATCAATTTCAATGTCACAACAAAGTTTCATTGATACTTTCCCGTGTCGAACCAGCACCAACCGTTACTCTGTTTCGTGTTCGACGGATGATCAATCCTTCTCCAGTGTGCAAACTAACCTACTTCGCAACAGAAGGGCATACGACTGTTGTGACGGGGTTTGACGCATTTACTGTCAATAGCATGAAAACTGAAACATATCACACACAGAGCCTTGGGACCCGTAAGGGTCTGACTATACATTATCAGACAGAGATACTCGGTACGATATAAATCCGTAAACTCCAAAAACCACTACACCAGCCAATTTTGGCTGGGTATGCAGCATTCTAAAATAATGCCAGTCGAGTTCAACTGTGTTAACTACCATTACTTGCTTTATTCCAAAAACACAGTGGATTCCCGTGTTTGTACTGATTATTCACTGTAGCTTCTCGATACTTACCCACTACGGAAACATAATGTGCAACCGCATTTCAACAATATTTCAACACGGTGAGTTTGTTGGCCAAGAAAAGAGGAAAATACTTACTGTATAGGCCGATCATGTTTCTGCGCCACCTCCTGGTACCAAAGCGACGTGTGTGGTGCTACTGCAACACCAATCTTGAACTAATCAACTAGTAGCTGAAATACCTTCCTGACCACCCTCCAGTACAAAAACTATGTGTGGCACTACGTACTACAAATAGCAAATCAATCTTGCCTCTATGGGTGCGACCTCGCGATGAAGATGCCCTTCCCAACGATCCAGATCATGATGTTGCAGATCATGATGTCCATCGACCCAAGGTACGTTGTCACAGTAGCCCTGACGGTGATGGTGCTCTTCATCGACGCTAGGAGCGTTGTTCCAGTAGTCAAAAGCGATAGATGGCGTGGAAAGTCCAGCAAACGCTCTCCGGCGGCAATTAGGATGAATGTAGATGATGACGTCTGTTGCCCGTTCCCGAATGACCCCTTTTCGGAGGCCGCACATTGCTGTCACGGCAATCCGGTAGCTCCGACGGTCCCAACGAACAGTGCTGTGACGATTTCGGAAGGCGTAATTTCCAACAATCTCAAGCGCTTTTTTTCAGTGACCCCGGACAGTCGTCCCAGCGATCCCGCGTTATGGTGAGGCGGTTCCTGGTGTTAATGACTAGATGGCTCCTGTAAATAGACGCTCTTTCGAGTTTAGCCCCGTGTGCTCTCGCGTGCTGAATTCCCGTAGCCCCCGTCGACGACGAATGCCAAGCGTGAAGAGTAGGCCGGTTTGTACCACCATACGACTCACGTGTCGCTTCCCATATGTTGTTCAGTATAGTCGTATTACTTTTGCTGGATTATATATGGAGAATGACACGTCAGCCATATGGTGGTACAAGCCGACCTTCTTCACGCTTGGCACTGGTCGTCGACGGGTGGCTACGGGAAACTACCACGCGAGAGCACACAGGGTCAAACTCGAACAAATGTCTATTTACAGGAGCCACCTGGTCATAAACACCAGCACCCGCCTCACCATAACGCTGGATCACCGAGACGACGGTCCGGGATCACTGTAAACAAGCGCTTGAGATCGTTGTAAATGATACTTCCGAAATCATCACAGCACTGTTCATTGGGACCGTCGTAGCTACCCGGTTGCCGCGACAGCAATGTGGGGTCGCCGAAGAGTTGTCATTCGGGAGCGGGCCACACACATAATCATCTACATCTACTGGAAATTACGGCGGAGAACGTTTGCTGCAATTGCCGCGTCATCTATCCCTTTGGACTACAGGAACAACGCTCCTGGGGTCACCGAAGAGCATCATCATTTTCAAGACACTGGGTAAACGGTTCTCGGGTCGCTGGAAATCACGACCTGGATCGTTGGGAGGGGCATCTGTATCGTGGGGTCGCACCCATAGCGGCAATATTTATTTGATGTTCGTAGCACGTAGCGTCACGCATCCTCTTGTTTTGGGAGCGCGGTCAGAAACGTGTTTCGGCTGCTAGTCTTTTGGTTCAAGTTTAGTTTTGCTGTAGTACCTAACACGTCGTTTTGGGGGGTGGGCAGAAACGTGGTCGGCCTCTACAGTAAGTATTTTGTTTTAGGTCGACAAATTCACCGTTGGCATGTTGTTGAAATATTGGTGTACGCTTTGTTTCCGTAGTTGATAATTATTGGGAAGATACAGCAGTGATTACGCAGTACACACATGGGAATCCATTTTGTGTATGAAATAAAGCATAAACTGGTAGTTAATACAGTTGAACTCGACTGGCATTATTGCAGAACGATGCATATACAGCATGAATTGACTGGCGTAGAGGCTTTTGTAGTGTACGGAGTCATATCGTACCGAGTATGTCTGTCTGGTAATGTGTAGTCAGGCCTCCACGGGTCCCACGGTCCTGTGAGTGATATTTTCGGTTTGCATGCTACTGACAGTCCATGCATCGAACCCCGTCACAACAGTCGTATGCCCTTATGTTACCAGGAAAATTTGTTTGCAAGGTGTAGAAGGATTGATCACCCGTCAAACACGGAGCGCAGTAACGGTTGATGTTGGTCCGACGCGGAAAAGGGGTACCGAAACTTTGTTTGTGACATTGCAATTTATTGATTCTACTTCATAAATACGCAGATGGGTAATTCAGACAAGCAACTGACCACAATTAAAGAGCCTCAAAACAATCTGAAATACAAGTTCAAATTGTGTCAGCATCGCAATCGAATGAGTATCATTCGAGTTGCTAGTCTCCAGAGATCTTGAAAAACATTGCAAATATTTGTCCGGCGTTTTTCCCGCGGGCTCAGGGGTACTTCCTCGTTGTGTTCAATGTTGTTCACAGAGTTGTTGTGTTTTGGTCGATTCCTGAGTCCTACGAGTATAACTGTACACCTGCGACTACCCGATCGACCGCGCCATCGAGGGCAGGCTGTCGCTGTCTCGGCTGTATGTCCTCTGTGGATATACAGCAGGATATAAACAACCGTAAATAACTAACTGATGATGTGCTTCGTCCAGAGTTGTGTATTTGTCGATTCCAGAGTCCTACATACGAGCATAATAACCATACACCTGCGACGGAAGTAAATGATCGACCGCGCCAGGCAGGCTGTTGCTGTTTCGGCTGCATGTCCTCTGTGCATATACACCAGTATAAAAACAACCGTAAGGCCGTTTCCTATGTGATTCGAGTTTTGAGCTTCAGATTATGGTCCGATCGATTGTTCAGCGACCGAGTTCGAAAATCAAAACAGTCTTCTTTCTTTTATGCGAGAAAACACGGAGTTGGTGTACGTGCAGATATGTGAGCAAACGGGGAGACAAACTGCTGTTGGTGTGGTTTGGCGCCGCGAAGAGACGCGCCAAGTGCGCTGTACAGGGCGTAGAACCCAAGCGTCCGAAGCCACGCTGGCTGCCTCTGGTCTGGCGGCGACGCGCCGAGTGCGCTCGAGTCGACCTGTCTTGGTATTATTTTGTTTTTTGACACAACGAAGCATCCGAGCGCTGACTGACTGCTGCTGTACTGTTGCTGTTGCTGTTGCTGTTGCTGTTGCTGCTGCTGCTGCTGTAAAGTCTACGAGTACGGAGAGACGCGCGCCGAATGCGCTTCCCTTCGCCTCTAGGACCGAGCCCGCGCCAGCCGACTGCAGTTTGGCGACAGAGAGACGCACCGATCGCCGGCTGCGCGTCGGGCGCGCAGCAACGTCGCTGCGTCACCATCTAACTCAGCGATCGTGCTGTTTGCTGCTGCTGCTGCTGCTGCTGCTGCTTGCTTGCTGCGTGGGTAACATCTTGAATTTAGAGACCATGCCAATTTTGGATTTGAAAATCTGATGACCCAAGTCGTCGGAGTTTGGGCCAAAACCTGAGGGCTTGGGCCATGGGGTTCTCAAGTCGAAACATTTCCGATCAAATTTGGCACAATCCGACTGCATACGTAGGACGGTGCTTTCGTCTTTGAGATCGAAAATTACAAACCTGAAGCTCGAAATCGAACCGCATAGGAAACGGCCAAATTACTAACTGATGATGATGTGCTTTATATCCTATTTATACTTGTAAATCATCAGCAGTACTGTAGTTCAACTCATCTGCACCTCCGGTAACACGAACCACGGCAGTTGGGACACCACTGGGTTCCGAAAAGGGCGCTCGCGCTAGAAATTACGCTCTCCGGGGGCACTACGATCTCCGGGGACACCACTGCCTTCACAAGCTAGGCGTTGGGGTACACTACGACGTACTTTCATCAGGAGGGCTGCTCCTATACTGTAGTTGTTGCTGGTCTTGACCATGGCCGACCTACGAACGGCGAGAAGTCCAAGAGACAATGACACAAACACTGCGTACGGCAGATGCAGACCGATCCAGAGTCACCGTTGCTGTTGCGAGCTGATGAGGCGGTCCAGTGAGGCGTGGCATGTACTTATACACGTGGCGAGGCGTGGCATGTACAGATCATCTGTCATACCCGCGACCTTCGCAGCCCATCACAACCCCCCTTCCCCCTGTCCAAACAACATTCATCGTAGATGTGGAACTCCTAAAGGCCAGTCAATACTCGACGTGTTTGCGTGCTGATCTGACCGGTGCGTGCTGCTGTCACGGCGTGTCTCACACACCCCACGTCTGATGCTGATACCCCGCCGAGGTCCATGGTGTGTGCTAGTCTGTCGAGGGGTGCAAAAACTAGCACGACGCTGCTGCCGTACACCCGGAACGGGTTTTGAGGGTCGAACGGACGAGGGGATACCCGGGGTGTGATTTCTGGGGGTCACTTGTTCACTTGGTTATGTCGATCACTTTTTTCACTTGATAATCTCGGTCACTATTTCACTTAGTAATTTGTGATGGTTTTTGAATTTGTAAATGACCACTCCAGTCTAGAAGACTGGAGAATAGGTGTGACACTTGCAGTAAGTATTAAACAAGCGTACATCAGATCCAAGTGATTACGCGATTCGACTTGGTAGTAGAATACCTACTTAATTAACTGTATGTCCCGTCCATCGCGGGGTCGGCTATCGGTTTGATGTCATGGGCATGGTCGTCTGATATACGTACTGCAGTTCGTATTGGACACCAGCATGACGCGTTGATCAGTACTGACATACATACGAGTACGTTGTAGTAGAGTTCAGAGTGTCGGACCATATTTCGTTGATATGGATACGTGCTATTTTGATACAGCGCAGCATAAGACGAGAACGCGATAAAAAATGCTACTAGTTTTGGCATGATGTGTGGGTACTTTTCATACATATGTATATATCAGGTATCAGATAATCATATATACTTGTAGTAGGTCTTATTTATTGCGGCGTAACCTCGGTTGTTCGGTACAGTAGATCTCACAAGTATAGTGTGCTCTGTTTTTACTCCTACATATCGCCTGGGGAATTATGCTGCATATGTCGGGTCTTGAACTGCTGTGATCGATTGAGAGTAAACGCGCACACCCCCCTCACAACTCAACAACACCACGCGTCTTCTCTTCTTCAAGACCGCTTTTGATCAACAGCAACTGCCCTTGGGGCTTCTCCTTGTATTAGCTCTTCGGAGCGTTGAGCTCGATTGCAACAACTGCAACAGCAGACTTCACCGTCTGCTGGGTGTGTTCCTCTCGTGCGAGCTCTGCTATAGTCCTGACCAACCGTATAAAGATACACGGGATTCACTTCCCCTATGGTTCTTGTCTTAATGCCCTTGCGTGTTTGAACATCGACAGTGGACGACACCCACGACTCGTTGGGGGTCATCGTCACTAACTAGCACCCAGTTGAACCGGTAGTTCCGTTTTGTTGCCTGCGGGCATGCCCATCCCACAAAACGCGTTTGATGTGGTTCCAAGCGTGAATAACTCCCCAGCAATAATACGTGTTGTGCGACCCCCCCCCCCTTCCAAGCATTTGCACGTGTCCATAGGAACCTCGGTTGAGCATGATACCAAGAATCCGAGGAAGCACGATCGGCTTTGCAAACCAAAACAAAGGGACCGCCCGGTGAAAGTTGAACGCTATCCCTAAAAGACAAAAAGAGGGCTCTGCATTGTTAGTGAGCAGCCTTATCATACGAGAAATACCAGTATCATAACTGCACTACTGTGGCAGTCGTTAGCGACACCTAAGCCGCATCGCCAGCAGGGATGCAGATGTCATCGCCGGTGAAACCAATGAGAGTAGCTCCGTCGGACACCTCTCCAAATGTGCAGCTTTGTTCATTCTGTAAGAGGGATGGGGCACCGCACGACGGCAGGGACAGGGAGTTGAAAAAAACTCTACAGTACTGCAGAAGTATTGTAGACCCGCCTGTACTATAGATTATCGTCGTTTTGTTACTTCACTTGACGAAAATCACACACGAAAGCAGTACACGCTACTATGGATCAATCCTTCATATGGCTAGGGGTTTATTTCGCTGGAGCACTGCAGAAACAAACTGTGTTTATCCTTGAGTTGATGCATTCATGCGACAACCGCGCTTCCATCGAGAATGCAACGGCCGACGCTTTCGTGACACTTTCGGATCCTCTTGCTGATAGAACGCACCGAATACATGTCGAGCACAGCGTTCTTGGAGATAACGTCCTTCGGCTTCTGGAATGTGAGTGAACCTCTGTCTCCGATGCCGAAGGCGGCGCCCGTTGTAGCAATGTTCCCGTCGAAAAGAACCGCCTTGTTGAAGCTGCGAATGAGTCGTACACACATGGAGTTTCGGAGTGTCTGATGAGGTGCGAGCTTGATGTCGGTGTTCGTCTTGACATTATTGGAATCACACGCGCGCAGCTCACGGCTGGAAGATTGCCCCTCAGTAGTTCAACCCTAAAGTTTATGGTGGCCTCCACTACCGACCTCTTCGATGGTGTCGTGCAGCGGCCACCGAACCACCTAGGGTGATGTTGCCCAAGCTGTGGTGGAATGTTAATCGTGCCTATGATCGACACAGCCTACTAGGCACTACATATACTTCTGTCGATATCGCGCGGTACTTCAACATAATTCCTTGGCGGTAGAATATGCATATATATATGTATTGTTTCTGCTCACGTGACTTCGCCATTTCTGACATAAATGCCCGCCCCTTCGCTTGCAGTGTTGTCGTTGAACTGTACATCGTCTTTAAACCTGAGGGCGCCGGGATCATCGAAGCAACAGCAAGCCGTGGAGTTATTGACTTGGACAGATTAGGAGAATGCTGACAGCGATCCAGAGCACAGACGCTTCAGCTGGAACCGACCAGGCAACGGGCTTCGTCACCCTGATATTCAACAGACCATTTTTTTGTAGGAAATCCAACGTCGGTTGTACGATTTGGGTACCAAGAACGTTAACCGATCAGCAGTAGCCCTCTTTGGGTTGTGCGAAGCGTTTGACCAGCAGGTCCGGGCCCCGCACCGTTTGACTAGCAGATCCGGGCCCTTTGTGCCCTGTATGTTGCCTGAATGACAAGCTGAGGCGGACAATAGTCATCAGGACTCTGACGAAGCTTCTGTAACATCAATGGTATTGACTGTCTGTCGCTGTTAGAGCGTGCTTCGTAGCAGATCGCCCGCTATTCACATCTGCCTGACACACAGCAGCATACTCAAGCCACACCCAAAGGTAGCACGGTATCTTTGGTAGCAAGCAAGGCACGTTTCATGCTATAGCGTGAGTGGCGTAAGCACTTACAATATCGTCCCGCTCCGGTTTATTACACCCCCACCGTCGAAGTTGTTCCAGTTATCGTTGAAGTACGCGTTTCTTTCAAACCTGCCAACACAGAACAATGTCCGAGGGAAAACAACACATGCGGTAGAAGTACGATGAGGGGGCGAAATTCGAGAATTTCGAATCGTCATGCCAGCGCGGGGGGAGCTCAACAACGTTCCGACTAGCGACGGTGGCTATCATGAATGGACTGAATCGAAGGCGGACGATGCCCCCCTTGACACAAGGGTGGTAAGTAACAAACAATCAGGTATGGCTTACGTCATTGTTCCCTCGTTCGAAACGGCTGCGCTCTCCTTACACGCGTTGTTCAGGAACTTTGCATCTCCTCGGAAGCTGCAGATTTTTGTTCGCAACAGGAACAAAATACAGGCGACGACGTGGGACGGGGAGAGCGGATGTGTGCGTTTAGTTAAGAACATTAAACTCCAAAATGATTTCGTAGGGTATGGGCACGATCGTAGGCATATCAGCAGACTCAATAGTTGGTCACAGTGTACGCATCATTTCATGCTACGTGCACGGACAGTCGTTTCCTGGGCTCACAACAAAATCGTGATGCATTTATCTTACATGACTGTCGAAGTATCTTCGTTCGTTACACTGCAGCCACCTGCTCCGTCGAAGTTGTGAGCATTGTTGTCGAAGGTTGCCTTTTTTTCAAACCTGCCAGGAGAATATACGAGTTCCATAACCAGTTTACGGTGATGGGCGAGGACGGTAAACAGCAGGGGTAGGACCAGCATTTAAGATTATCTTATTCATCAGCCATTTTCCGTACGAAGACCATGCCGGCCTTGGCTCGTCTTTTGTGCCCCAAACAACTACTTAGGTCAAACGCTTCCACGACCTGATCGCCCAGATGGTCTAGTGGTACCGTCGAATGCTTGTAAAAGTTGGGGTACGGCATTCGAATCTCGCGTGAGTCGGATTGTTTTGTTAATTGTCCAAAATAAATAAACAAACCGAATCAACTACTGAGAGCGCCTACTGTAGTGGCATGGGTAAGCACAACTCGATGCGAGTCGACGAGGGAAGAGAGGGCTCAATGTTGATATAAGTACTTTGCTACAGCAGTATTAACCAGTAGCCTACTGAGTCGCTGATCGGGAACAATGTCGTACTATAGTAGCAAGTATAATAGTAGGTGTATGTACCAGGCTATCTATCTAACTCAGTAGCATGGAGTGCTATTGAAGTAAGGGTGAACTCAGTTATGTACGTACGAAAGTACTTGGTATCAGTACAGCCATGGATACGCGGCGAAATGCGAATAGGAACAAGCTCCGAAAATACGCGGGGCATCTACAACCTGTTGGACGCTTGGAAGTCTGGAAACGGAGCGTTCTTGAGAACAGTACGTAGTACGTGGAACGGTCACGAGCAATCACCCAAAAAACGTTGCTGTGGGTCGGTCAATACAACCACCCGATAGAGTACATCTAGCCGTAGAGCCGACCGTCTCGAGGATGGTTGCGCCCACCAAGTTCACAACCAACCAACCAACCAACCAATCTTCTCAGCTCTGTCTGATATTTTCTGTATTCTTCACCTTGACCCTTCTGTAGCCTTCTTTGTAACATCATACGTGTCTTCTGAGAGAAGCTAACGAACGCGCCTAACGGCGGCTCGCGTCAAGCCTCTGGACTAGCACGTCCACCACAATGCCACACGCGGTCATAACATACCCGCTAACACTCAAGTCTTCTCGCGATAGAAATGCGCGGCACGAACCGTAGTGGGGGAGACGGGAGGGGGGCTACTTTGTGACCCTGGATCTGAGTTACGACTAGGAAGAAGAGATGAAAGAAGGACGAAGGTACTCTAATACAAGGGATGAACAAAAATAAAAATTATCAGTTGACGATACTCATCGGTACTTAGCGACGATGGCATCGGAATCGTCCGGCACCCCACACCACGAGACCCGATTGTGAGTCTCGTCGAACGCTGCGCAGCTCGATTGCGGCTAGATATAGACACGACCAATAGTAACCCACTCACGTGACGTATGCGGAGTCCAGAGTTTGGAGGGCGAGGTACCTGTTGTCCTTGAAGGTGGCATCGCCGCCGAACCTGGTGGTATGAGGTGTAAAGGACGGAGCATGGCACACACGCTATTGGTGTTGAGACGGCCGCACGTGAACGCACGACATACGACTTGATCAAGCTGTTACTTGGTCGAAACCTACGTTGCTGTTAAGGTGGTAAATTGTTTCGATCGCAAATACAACTGACAAAACCGGTTGTCGAGGAAAACCCACCGGTGATCTCGATGTTCCCGGCTGCGTTTCAGTATGCTGGGGGAAATACGAAGATGGCTAAATGAGTCAGACATATGTGAGCGTCAAGTCCTTGGTATCGAACTACCTCAACACTAGGTGAACCAACCTATTGACTGGACCTCGTTCACTGCTCTACCCGCGAACCAAGAATATCCAGACACGCACCCCCACTCTGGAAATTCAAGCTGCAATCCCACTAGTCATCCCGAAAAGTAGTCACTGCCCAAGGTATGCCCCGGACAAGATGATTGCCTACCGTATTCGCAGTCACGACATCGCAGTCGGTTATGGTCGAAATGTCACGCGCGAAATGTGCGCATGTCGTGTTCAACCTCGCGGTGCCGAATAGTCACAGTGTACAGACAACATCAGCAGTAGCGCCAGTGAACTCACTTCGTGACCCCAGTGTTGAACCTGAACACGTTTCCGCTGTTCTTTACGAAAAAACGATCCTCAAACCTTGCAAGCGAAATACGCGTCAGGGATAACAGAGAGCGTCGTCAGTTTATCGAGATGACTAGACCGCAGTCACCGATTGTTGGAACACGGCGAGTGGAGGCATCCATATATATGTCAGTCGGGCTTCGTTAGGCAAACCGTGAATATTTCCATGGCTGTGTATCCTGAGTCTTGGTGGTAGCTCATGGTTTGTGGTTACAATTACACCAGTCGTGGATGTAGGGATGCGGATGTCTGCCGCTAGGTACTATGTTATCGGGTTCGTCATTTTATATCGCTTGGGGAACCGCCTCGTGTGGCAACAGCCTTAACCATACCGGCTGTGCCCAGGTCCCACGAGGCTGTCGTTATCCGAGCGACGCAAGAGGCTACGGTTAACCCTCAAGGATCAAAACCACAGTATAATCACATGACAAAACCACGAAACAGTGTCCGGCAGCGGAAAGGCAGAAGACAGCGAACTCGACTTACTCAATGGTACCGGCGTTCCGGAAAAGGGAGTAGACGTTGGTCACCTCCTCCGTTAAAAGTTGCCCGAGGAAAGTAGCGCTCGCGCCCTCCTCAACTCTCACAGTAAAGCTGGTGTAATCTCCGCGATGACTCCCCTGAGAGGACGTAAGAGTCATGCGATATTTAGGCGGTGGGAGCGGGAGTAAGGGCGACACCATTGTTTTATGGTTTTGCCATGCGATCCACCGATCCACGGAAATGTCTCGGAACAGAGACAGATACGCTCGACAGGAGTGCCGTTAGGATTTCGAATCGGCAAATGCCTGAGGTCATGTGGACACCTGCCACGCTTTCCGGTGACGTTCCACAGTAGAACACCAGCGATAGCTATCTGTGTCCCTATCACACGGATTAGCCGTAAACTACAGCAAAGAGAGCGCTTGAAACATCACATACCAACAGGGCTCGGGGCGACTATGCCTCATCTCTGAAGCTATTTTCACGGTGCTTACATAGGTGTTGGGTCCGAACTTTGTCTTGGGCATGTCAAACACGATGCTGGCTCCATTCTCCACCGTGAAGCCCATGTTGACAAACCTTAGGGCGGTACAACGATAACGCGTGGGTTGCAGACACGGACTTTTATGCACCTTCTCGACGCGGGTTGAGAAGGGGGGGTGCTGCTGATACGCTAGGTTGTCAGATTATACCGTAGTGCGACATTGGAAGAGTTCCTAGCAACAGTCCCTACGATATAGCAAGGCTTTTCACCAAAGCCGATGAGCAATATTGAAGGATGCCAAAACGCGACATATTCTACCCGAGATTCCTTCCAAGTATTTAGTATTCTTCACACGATGTTACCAAAAGCTGGCGACAAAACAAGGCCTAGAGCTCCTGCGCAGATAACATGTTTCTTGTCGGCGGGTCTGGTAAAATATTCCTTGCACCAGTTCACGATCTTGTATGTTGTTCGGAAAACCCGCACCAGTTATACATATACCCGGCAAAAGGTGTTCACTGATTTCTATGCAGTACCCTTGAATAAATAATGCGCCATGAAGCCGTACCGGACACTGTTGGAGCTCTTGAGCGTAAGCGTTCCACCGTCGACAGTGACAATCTCCAGTCCTGTTGGTCCGTCAAACTCTTCGATCTCTGGACATTCGATCGTGTCTACCCCGTCGAGGTTGATCTCCATGTCGCCCGTCATTGGCGAGGGTATGTCGAGGTACTGGTCGATGTCCACGCATGCAGCTCTGAGTGTTGCCAGTATTAACGATCAATCAAGGAAACGGGAGTATTCGTTGTGGACAGAAAGCTTAACGATTGTATTAACGGTCTGAACCACGTACACAGCCTCGCATGCAATGCAGTAGGGCTATGTGTTCCGATACAGCTATAATATTTCCTGTAACGCATTGGCCGTCGACTGCAGTGCAACTCTTTACCCGCGGCACTACTGTAAGCCATATTTCGAAGAACAGACAAACAGTGCCCAAGTATCGCGGTTGGGTGTCACGAGCCGTTTCTTCGCGATCCGTATCATCCGCAAGTTACCCGCGATAAGTAGGCTAGCTGATGGTGTAGACAGTGACTCTATCCCGAAACGAACAAAACAAATACCTGGTGATACTGTACACGTGAAGCATAACGCTTAGATGTCAAGCAGGCTGATATTTAACGACCGAGATGAATGGCTGATTCGTGCTTGCCGCGTTTTGGACGAATCCTTGTCGTTATAACGTACATATTTCAAGCGGAGATATTCCGAAAGTGCGAACCGACGCCTGACGCACATAAACTTCTAAATTGATATGTATCGACTGCACGTTGGCAAGGTGCTTGCTTTTATGTGTTTAACGCCACTTTTACGATGCAGCTCAACGCGTCGCCATTCTGGATCCAACTGCTAGGTGCATTTCTCTCCTCCCTTGGTACACTCGTGCAGATGTATCCCGTACAATAACGAGCTCCAAACTTACCAAGCAATCAATCTCCAACATCAAATCCCCAAGCTAAGTGTATGTGAATGGTATGATTGATAAAGGAGTTGCACATTGTCAGGTGGCAAATGAAATACCAATATGTATACATATGTTGTATGTTGTAGGTAGGTAGGTAGGTAGGTATGTATGTATGTATGTATGTATGTATGTATGTATGTATGTATAGTCCGTCCGGCTCCAAATATACGAAATTCCCCCATCACCAAGGAACATTTATCTCGGGTATGGGTAGGTTGTTGAAAAAAACAGAGATAACCTTAAAACGGCCCTCTCGAGGCGGAGATAATAACACGTCGATTTTTTTTTAATTATTATTATTTAGCCTGATGTTTGCAAAAAACGTGAAATTCTGGTCCAAGCTTAGGTAGATTGTAATGTTGCCACACAATATTTAGACTGCGTATTTAGCTAGCTCGTCACATTTGCGCCTGGGCTTTTTTCTGTTTGAAAAAAATCGATAAACTGACGGAGATATCAGCAAAAATGCGGATTTTGGAGGTCGTTTTGTTAAAGTTTACATCAAATAGTTTTGTGTGGAATTTTGTTTTGGAGGGCGGCAAACGATGAATTGACGCCATACGCGCAGGGCTTTTTTTTAGTTTTTCCTGAAATGCAAAAATTAGTGAGATATTGAGGATTTATCCCAAAACGACTGATTTTGGCCAATTTTGGCCGGTCTTGGTGTTTTTTTTCTTGATGCTGTGTTGCATAATTACTTGTTATTAGTGTGAAATTTTGTTTCCGTTCAAAATCTCAGCATCGATTCGTCTTGTCTTTGCGATCACGAATATACAATTTTCAATGTTCAACTTTATTTTTTGAACTCGGTATAGTATAAAACGTGAATGGAAATAATGTCCCGGATGGACCTATGTATGTATGTACCAGGTATTCATTTCGAAGCGGCTTGTCATCAGAGGCGTACTTCGATAGAAGTGGCATATTCCGACCTATCATATTGTATATATATATCTGATGGGGTTGAAAGGCGTTGCATTATGAGGTACTTAGAGGTGTGCAAGATCGATCGATTTCCCTGCCCAGGGTAAGACTTAAAACACGCAATTACGAAATTGATGGTTTTTCTCGCTTCAGGTCATTTTGGGGTGCGAGTAGGTTGCAGGCAACCATCCCCTGCCCAAACATGCCATCCTAAGTCTTGCAACGGTCGTTAAAGTACCAGTCCTCCGGGTACCAGTCGTTTTGGCTTATCGTACCCTTAGGACTAGTGGGACTCAATCCTTTCAGGCCCCCAGGTATCCTGAGGATTGGTGGGACTGAGTCCTTTCAGCCCGCCCGTGTACCCTGAAGACTGCTGGGACTCAGTCCTGTAGGTAGCATGTTTCTTCTTCGTCACTACTGTTTTGTTTCTGCTACTGCCGTGTGCCCGCCAGGTCTTTCTCGTACTCAGTTTATGTTTTCTGTGCAACCACCAATATTAATATCAGATTCTACACGTGTCCCCAGCGCCACAACTAATGGAAACCATTTCTCACGTGATTCGAACATAATCAATAATACCTATAGATGCACGACTACTCCTACTAGTATTCAGGTTGATCTGGTCCTTCATGTTTCTTGCGTCCCCCTACTAAACTGATTATTATATACTGTGAAAAAAAATGACCTTCTCTTTGTCCAACGTGATGCGCGCGACGCCTCCGAAGGGAAATCTTGTATACGTACTTATCTATCTACTATACACGAGGTACCACCTGGTATTTGTTTTCTCATCCAATCAATTATCTTCACCCTTCCATTCTCTCTGTTGCCTTGTCGTAAAGCAGATCGGGGGTCACAGATTTGGCTCTTTTTCCTCGCCCCCCGTTACGGTTCTTGCCTCGTATTTGTATCGCGAAAATACTCCACCCATTCATTGTTCCCTCGTCGACTCGCATCGAAATGCGCCTACCCACGCTACTCGGCGCTCTCACCAGTTGATTCCGTTTTTTGTGTAATACTTTTTTGCAAGAAAACTCGAAAACTCGACCCACATGAGATTCGAACCCCGGAACCCCGACTATTGGTAGTATTCCTAGGTACCACTGCTAATCCTACTATTACGGTGGCCATCGAGGCGACCTATATATATATCATAGCATATCATATGTGCGCAGTTTATGGAGCCATCAGTGGCAATATATACGGGTGCCCAGATCAAAGTTATATTAGTATGATATTATACAAGTATGCGAACAGTTGCATAATATGTACCAGGTACAACATATGTAGTACGTACTCGGTACGCTACAAACGATGACGGGGTATGCGTATTGTGGATGATGTTCTAATACGTGCATGTAGGAACACGGGGCTGTATATGTGGTATTATGGAGCCAGACCAAAGTATGTCATGAGAGCGCCTGGGGCTATTTATGGTACGGGGAGGAGGCGAGCCTGGGGGAGGAAGGCCCACTTTTGGGCACTTCCCTTTTTCTCCCCTCCTCCCCTCCTCCTGCTTGGAGGAGGCAATCGCAATTGACAACTTCAAAAGTACGTCTTCTGGACGCACCCATAGCTGGATCGTGTATCCGCCATCTACGTTTCTAAGAGACACATCTAGTTTGACATTGTTTGCTCCGGCTACCCCCCCCCCCCACGCCCTCCTGCCCCTTCTCGTGATGGGGAAACATAACTATCTAGGAATTAGTGCCGAAAACATGCTGTACAGGATTTCAAAGATCGTCAGAGTACCAGTAGCAGTCCTAGGGGGAGCACTCAGTCCTCAGGGTACCTGCAGGGCTAAAGGAACCGAGTCCCACCAGTCCTCAGGGTACCGGAGGGGGTGAAAGGACTACTGTAAGTCCCCCACGTACCTGTGAGTGAGTCCCGCCAGTGCTCACGGTACGTAAGGCTGGCTCTTATGCAATACCAGTTTTTTGTCGTAAATATGATCATATTTAATCAGAATCGCGTCTTATGGGGCCTGTATTTATTTATACAACTGTCCGTCCGAGTTACAGTAGTAGTATCATCGACAAAATCTGACTATCGAAAGGTTTTTTTCCCGGTATTTTTCAACCACTTATAAAAGTGATTGAAAACACTTTTTCACGAGACCTCGGAGGCATTGTACAACTACCTACTGTATATGGGTTATATGACTGGCGGTCTGTGGGCTATGACGGATCACGATGATATGGGCGTGGCTACTCTGGTACACAGCTGGGACACAGCACCCGTGCGTCGACCTCCACGGAGAGAGAGAGCATCAGTGTATCCTTGGCCGATATCGCGTGTGTTGTGGCCGTCCAACAACAGATGCGCTACCAACCCAATTTCGAGACAACCAGAACAGTCTAATATTGTTTTTTATGATTATGACGGCCGCAAGCAACTCGTGCTCCGTGAAAGCGAGAGAGTTCCTTGCTGGTCCAGCGACTACAGTAGAAAAGCCCTTACGCAGCTCCCGAGGAGGTTCCTGATCCCGTTCCCTTGCTGTGAGGTTCCGGTGACGAAGGTTGATCGACCCAAGACGGCATGGATCACTAGTTCATGCCGTGGAGGTTAAACTCTGAGTTGCGGTCTGTTTGTCCTGAGTCCCACCAGCCTTAAGGGTACGAGAAGCCAAAAGGACTGGTACCCGGAGGACTGGTACTCTGACGACCTTTCCCACCAGCCCTCAGGACGGCATAGCTCCAGTTCAAATGCTCAGACTTCCGACCGGCCAACGTATAGTTTGTTCGTTATGTTTTTTAGGGGGTGTTGGTGCTCTTGGATCTGCAAGGGAGCGTAGGCATTGCTGCTGCATCACGAAACGAAAGTGCTCCGCACAAGACTTTCGATCGTTTCGGGACTTCTGTTGAGTATCTACACTCTGCTGTGGCCACGTAGGGGATTACGGGCGGTCAAACTAGAGGCCCAGGTACGTTCACCTACTATAGTGCTCGGCGTCCTCGTCGCAAACCTGGGTTAAAACAGTATCAACAGCCGGAAAAACTGCCATTTTTCAAATTCGTCTTTGGGTACCAGGGGTGTGGCGAGTCATTTGTGAGTAAGAGCCACGTTTGGTGATAGTAAAGGCGCCTGAGCGATACGCCTCCTGAGGCACAAATATTGGCCATGCCCTATGCTCTCTGAAACTACTCATCAGTCGGCAGTCTGAGCATTATAGCTGGAGAAATGTCGTTTTCCGTAGGGAGTCACGAAAAAGTAGAAATTATACCAGAAATAGTATGGCAACTGAAAAACAACAAAACGTATAGCAAACGCGGCTCCTCTACTAAAGAACTAGCGAGCTTAGTGTCGCTGTGCTGTAGTGATTTACGACAATGGTTCTGATACGCCTACAGCAGTACTGTAGGCCAAATGATTGCACATCGGGTCAACTTTTCATGTTTGTCTCACACGATCGGAGTTTGCCTGAGATACAGCAAGCAGTGAAACTCCTGAACGGAGGACGGGCTTCATAAACAACACATATATGTGCAGCAGTACTGTTGCACGCGTCGTCATCGAATCCTATACAGTAGTGACACCCATACCCTCGTACCATAGCTATTGTGGCTCTGTGTCGCAGAACTATCCGCACCCGCGCGATGCAACAATATGGGAAACGGGAGCAATCGTGCAAATGCAGGGTCTACGTACACACATTTCGGTAACAGCAATCGAATGCACCCCTACCCTACAACTGAAATGTGACGTCGGGCGAACATCATGTTAAGTACTGAGTCTCGAACAACTAAAGAATTGTCAATGAGTGTTGTGGTGTGGTATCCGCGCGATTTACGGGTTAACACAGCAGTAGCGTGATAGTTGTTAGCATCATTGATGATGACTGCCTTGTCGTCTTTTCTATGATACGGCACAAGGAAGGAGTAACGCGTCAATTCGCAGGCCGGCCTCTTGACGTTTCCTGGCGTAGCCTAACTGGGAAGCCCGCTGTACAACGCAAACGAACGGTCCAGCACGACATACCGGAGCAAGCTTTTCATTGTTTGTGCACAGGAGCAGGAAGCCCGCGTGCGCCCAGCTTCGAGTACGCTTGGGCGTGCTGTGCGCTGCGTGTCTCTCACGCGTAACATGTTTGCATGATGTTCTCGTATAGCGGAGGGTGGTATTACTACCTCGAGCAAGACCCCGCAGAAATGGGAGTCACGACAGTCCCATGATCATCTACAGTACATATACACGATTTACCAGGCCGGGCGACACAGGATCGCTGAGTTGCAATATGTTCTCCCCGAGACTACATCTACAGTAGTCACAGCAGTGGCTCAACGACATGATGGAGACTTGGTGATATGATGATTCGATGTACCTGGCCATGGAGAAGAGAGCCGACGTCGCCAGCGCCATCATAGCCCAAGACTTCGTCATATTCAAGTGGTGCTCTGGAGGAAAGCGGTGAGAGGGATGGAGTGAGGAGGTTGGCCTTGTGCGAGTGTCCTGATGGGGGTGCGGGAGGTGACCATCCCGATTTTCCTCGACACTACCGTAGGTGGGACGAAGAGATGACGTCACGCCGCACTGCAGCTGCGGTGTTGATGCGCGCAACAGCAATATGAAGGCTTCCCGCAGTGTTAAGACAACACCCCGAGACGCGAATAGTCTCCAGTGGCATAAATGGGGTCTGGATAATAATGCGCAAATTCCGCTTTTCTCCAGCGATCGTGTTTGTCTGTAAAATCATTGACATCGTCAGATTTATCGGAGACCTTTTTTTCCCAGAATTCCCATATTACAGTAGTTACCGGACTTTTTCGCTAACTTCCAAATTTTCCAGACTTTTTTTCCTGCATGGCGATTTTTTTTACTCTCCTGGTATGTTGCCAGCTGTTGAAACTCACGAATTGTGACATAAGGCCTGCGAATCGTGATACAAACTAAACAAATACACAATCTGGAATTTCTGGGGGAAATCTCTCCGATAATAACGGGTCTTGCATTCCCCCTCAAAAGCAAGGAATGAACGAAACACTTTTCACTCTACAGTAAGTATGCATGGAGCATATCTCTATGATATGAGTATAGCAGGCAGTCAGTCGCCTGTGTTCACGTGTAGTACAGTTCGCGTTAAGTCTGAAGGATCTTAAGGGGCCCCTTCGGGCAAAAAAGTGCAGAGCACGGCAAAAACAACCATGTTTTTGTTTTTTAGTTGCAATACTATTTCTGATATAATTTCTACCTGTTCATGACTTCCTACGGAAAACGACAATTCTCCAGTTCTTATGAATAGACCTACTCCATGTGATAAGTTTTAGAGAGCGTCGAGTATGGGCAACCGTTTTATCTCAGAAATCGTATCGACCAGACACCGTTTTCATCCCGAAACGTTCCCCTTTCTCAAACAACGACTCCCCATACCTCTGGTACCCAAGGACGAATTCGAAAAATGGCAGCTACTCCAGCTGTTGATACTGCTTTAACTCAAAGTTTCGACAAGGACGCCGAGCACTAGTAGGCGAAGCTACCTGGCCCTCTGTTAATAGTTCGACCGTCCGTAGCGTGCTATGCGGCCACAGCAGAGTGTAGATACCAAACAGGAGTTCCGAAACGATCAACGTTCCTGCTGCTGAGCAATTTCGTTTCGAGATGTAAACACAGCAATGCCTGCCCTCCCTTGCAGATCCAAGGGCCCCAACACCTCGTAGAGACCATAGGGAACAAGATATACGTTGGTCGGGAGCAGGTCTGAGCATTAGAACTGGAGCTATGCCGTGTTTGGTGAGGAGTAAATATACGGTGTCAATGTACCGGAAATAGTATGGCTGCTGGAGAAAAGACCAAAAAGTATATATTTTCAAAATACGCAAGTACTCTTTTATTTTGTTTTTCCGGAGGGTCCCCTTAATGGTCTACAGGTCGCTTGCTTCAAGGTCATAGATATGGTTGTTACCGTACGGACGCATGCTACGATACAGGTGCGCCATATTTTTTCTGAGCTCCTAACTTGAGGAGCGCCATGCGTGGCCGAAAAATAGGTTTTGCAGGAAACTAAAAGTGCTATTATACCCGATGACCATTTCCATGACCTGATTCTACTGTGTCTAGTATAAATAATATTACCGCACAAAAATGAAAGTCTGACGATTTTGGGTTAAGAAGCCCGATCATTCCGAAAACGTTTCAGCCAAAAAATACCCCCTGTATCGTAGCACGCATCTACGTATTATATTATGCGTGGTTGATTGGAGAATGGTAGCCATAATTTCAGTGGAAAGTGGTCGATTGTCTTCTTATACGTAGTACACGGGAGATATTCGTGGAAGAACCCAGGGCCTCAAGGGTCAAGTGTTTTATGGCGTAATACGCGTTTGGGGACGGTTGTCGAATGCCCACGGCGGGCACGTCGACTCTTCGCACTATTCACACTTCGATTTGCCACGTCTTCTATTCGTTCTACGGGCAGCATCTCTACGGTGGATCAATACAAAGCTTTATGTATTATCATCTTCTCCTGGCCAATGGTGTCGCACCTGTGCGCAGGCCTTTGGTCTTCGTCAGGAAGCCTGACCATGCGTACGAGTTTATCCACTAAAAAAGTTGACCCACTCGGAAACTTTCACGTGTTTCCCGCTACTTGATTTGGACCCACACGTAATGAGGAACGTCGTCTCCACATTCCTTCGAGGTTCTGCATGGCCAGATTCCCAACCTGGTAACCTTGCGTATAGATTATCCAATACGAACAGTTCTACTGTAATTTGACAACTCATCATACCATCGTACTTCGAGGTGTGTCACTTCTGCTACCGGAGTACCTCTTCCGTGTAGTGCTACGTATATATATATATGTTTGCTGCTGATCCTGTAAACTGCTGTGATGCTACATAGAGTATACTGTACATTGCGCTACACCTGCACATGGATACTCGCTGGCACAACATTATTATTGCTCCTGAAACTAAACGAAATACTTGGGAATACTATACACAGCTACTGCAGAAACCACAGTACTTCAATCTTACACCTCGTGAAATATACCACTACGGGAGACTTTAGTAATCAGGAGCCATCACATGCACCAAAACCTCACATACATTCCAGGATTTTCTTGTTTCTGACTCCTGCTACTGTAGTATTCTTCTGCGGCTTCACCGATTCTTTAAAGTATTGGATTAGACCCGACCTCCTGCCACAAAGCAGGAGGGCTTCACCCGGGATGTACTTCCGCGCTTATCGCTCAGCGCGGCATTAACCCTGGAAATCAAATTACGGCATACAATCCAGCCCGTATATAGGGTGGGTAGGGTGGTCCGATTCCATTATGACTTCCTCTTGTTCTCGCCCCATCGGGCAGAGATGTTTGTGGCTCCGGTATGCTATCTTAGACAGGCTCAAATATATGTTGGAACTAGAAAAAGATATTATTTTTCGGGCGCATCTGACTCATAACTGGTTTCCTTGCGCACTACTGTGCTACTGTAGGTCTGAGTGTGGTGCCATAAGTGGCTGGAAGCATTCTCGACTCCGCAAAGGCTTTAAACTCAAAAACGACTGCATGCGTAAGCTTGGTGGGCGGGATGGTCAGTATATCTCCCACAACGTCTGTCCTCTGGTTTTGACTTGGTAGGGAAAAGGCACAATGATCGGAGGGTCACTCAACAACAAACAGGAAAAGGCTCCAAGTCATGGAGCCCTCTCCTTGCATTTGCTGTCTCTATTTCCGTCGATCGCGTTTTTACTTTGTGATGGTAGTATTCTTCCGCGGTTTCACTGATCAGTTGAAGCAATAATTGGATTAGTTGAGGCCTCCTTCCACAGCCGGTTGGCCTACCCATACTTCGTTGTTATCTTGTATTTTTTCATCTCCTAATAGGCTCCGGTCGGTAGTCTCACCCGAAATTGCTTCACATTTTGTGTACCGTCGCGTGTACACGGCGAAGGCCAGGAGACAGTCGCAATTCGAGATGACTTCTGTCTGTCGTGTATTTACCTGTTTGACGTCAGGTTTGAGCAATCTAACATCATAGTATTTTGAGTTTACTCCCATGAAAGGTTCCATGGAAGTAAAACAACGTCCACCATATGTGAGTTGCTTGGAAGTAACTTACGGTTTGACTTCCATGAAGTGAAACATGGAGGAAGCGAGGGCGTGATTCCACCTCTCTGCTCCCACATGGTACGCCATTCCACCCAAAGTTGCCCCATCCCGATTACTAAACGTGGACCATTTTTGCAAAGAAGATATTAAACACCATGTAGCGCGCAGCGCGACACCACACTACTAGACCTGTCTAGTGGCCGAAGGCATTTTTCACATAAATGTACTTCCATGGAGGAAGTAGATACTCTTTACTTGAATCCCTTTTACAAAAGTTTCCATTGGAGTAAACTTACTTCTTCCATGAAAGTTAAACAAAAATAGAAATAATACGGTGGGCCCGGTTAGAGGCGCCGTCGCTCGGTCATTCAGCGGCCCCCGCAAGGCACCAGCGGTCGCCCTACACTATAGTACGTGCCGGATATTCCATGACCCAACCCCCAACCTACATAATCTCACATTGCACCACAATCGCTCACGGTCGCTATACGAACCCCCTATTCGAAATGAACATACAGTAGTACAGGACAACTAATAGGAAACAGGAAATATGGTCCATGCTGGATTTCTGATTCGGGAGGGGGTGATTTCTACACTAATTTCAACATAACGACTCCCGATTGTCTTATTTTCCTCTGAGTGTCAGCTTGGCTTTCTTATTGGCCTGTTTCTGATTAGGTGCCCTGTACTGTATTACGAATTTACCGTACAACGGCGACTATACGTAGGATACCGTTGAAACTGCAAACCATATTGTATATGCGCTGTACGTAGCCACCGCGGCAATCACACCGCATAGTCAGCAAATAATTAACGACATAGAAGCTGCCAGCGCTAGACAGCACCTTCAGGTCACCATTATAGCGGTATAAATATCGCAGTTATGACGCACCGTTGTCGATGCTATCAGTGTGCAACTGTTGGTACGGCACAACCAACCGCAATAGTCGCCAAAGCGAAGCTACTGTAGATGCACCACTGCGTCTCAGTGTGGTACAACCTAACAAAGGCATACCAAAGCGGCAGAGCCGTGTATTCTTTGAAGCCACAACTCCGAAGTTCGCATAATACATCATAGGTACAGCGGCGTGCAGTATGGCAGTCGAGAGCACGCCCGATAGACCATGGTACATCTGCAAATTTGATTTTGTGTAGGTGACCGCATCGGTGGTCCCGGTAAAAAAACAAACAAATAAAGTAAAAAAAACAAGTAATCAGCATCCACACAGCGGGATAACATGAAGAGCATCCGCAAACAAGACTTGCCTGTCGTGTATCAATGGTAACTGTGCAAGCAACGACGATCTGTGGGAGGAAACCCCAATCATTGAGCCACCACGTTGGCAGTATGTTGACCACAAATTTGACTGGACCGTGCCAACAGGAATATTGTTTCGTAATCCCCTTCCCTACTTACAGTAGTTCAACTCGAAACACGATTTGGCTCTGTAGCCCATCAAATCTACTTCATCTTGCACCTGGTATAAAAATCAGGCTCTGTAGCTTTTGGCTAGATGAAGTGATATAAATTACACACTTTGTATACACAGTGCTGCGAGGGGAAAACCGTAACCAGGCCGTCTCGGCACGAATTGCTTATCCACAGCGCCCACACCAATCGCCACTCTGACGTAACTTTGTCCGCAAACAGTCGGCATCAACGGCGAGCCTCGTGGGCATTGGCCAGCGATATATCAGCCTCGACCCCAACGCATTCGTGTCCGTCAAATCTGTGTACCTAGATCGCGATTAGCTGGGGAACTCCCATCAGCGATAACTTGCGATTCCCACACCCATATCAGCAAACATAGCTCTGCATGGACAGCAACCCGCAGAAAAGGCAGCCTGGGATATATCAACCGCATCCAGAACACAGCCGGCTCAGTCAATAGGCACTTGAGCAGCAAGCCGCTGGAGGATAACCTCGTAAAACACAACCAAACAAACAATCAAACAAACAAACACACACAAACACACAAACGAATAAATACAGTATGAAAACCAATAAAATGGATCACAGTCGGTGTACCCGCCGACCACCGAAGCCAACGCGACTCCTTCTGCACGTGGAGTCTGTGCGACAGTAGTAGTGGTTGGATCAGACACCCAACCCCTCTATGACATCACGCGCTATTTATTTGTTGAGGGGAGGGCGGTGCCCGTATGGACGGAGTTAAAAGCGTCCTCTGGGGCATGCACGCTCTGACTGTATCGTGTCTTCTTTCGCAAGCAACTGAGACGGGAGGGGGTAGTGGTGCCTTACGCAAGAAGGCAACTCGGGTCATATCGCCCGATAGCCCCGGTGGGGCATCGTTGGCGGCGGGTGGTACACGCCACGGCACCGAGTAGCCGCCACAGGAAGCTCGAGCCGAGGAAACGGTATCGAGCAGAGAGGATCGAGCAACTATGCATGCACCAAATTAAACACACAGTATCTCGAGCGGAGGAAGTAGTGTCGAGCAGAGGGGGGCGAGAAGCGATATATATACGTATGTATGAACCCGAAAAAGCATCCGTGCATACGTCCATGCATGCGTCGTCATATGCATCACTGCTGGCTGTTTTTACTCGACATCATACGAAACAAAGAGGCTTGTTCTATACATTTCAACCCCCCCCCCCCCCTCCCCTCCACCACGAAAAGTAGTCTCGAGCTGCGGGGAGGACAAGCCGTGGAATCTTTCAATGAAAATGACAACCAATGTTCGCGTGCGCGCGGACTGCTGTGTTGTGCTGTTGCCGAACTACAGAGATATGTTAATCAATACCCTGCTGAAACATTTTCGCGGTAGAAATGCAAGGCAAGAACCGTAGTGGGGGAGGAGGGAGAAGAGCCCACTATGTTGTGACCCCGGATCTGAGTTACCAGTGGGAAGGAGAAAGAAAGGGCGAAGATAATAAATTGTATGAAAATATATTAAAAAATATACATAAATACGAATATATACGACATCTCTGGAGTAATATGTACCTGGACAACGGAAAATGCGACCAGGGTATCTGGTAAGTTTTTATGTGCATACATATCATACGTACGTATGTAGGATGCTCCGTGCGCCTCGAGTTTTTTCGCGCTTTGGTTGGTGGCACTGGTCAGTGCTTTTTTTTATTTCGAGGTACCTACACAATTATTTGCCAGAAACGCGTATTGCGGTCACTGATCCCCTGACTACGTACGGAGGACCTTTGTTGAGCTTTAGAGTGGCGTAAATACACCTCCGTCGTATAATATTTATTTGCCGCGATTTTCACGGGCGCGTGTCACTTAGAATATATCTTGGAGGTATGTACCCGATCTCTTTACTAGAATCGTTTTGCGATCTCCCGCCTGCGACTCGTATGCTAGTATAAAAATGTGCTGGTATGATATATTGTACATGTATATAAATATGATGAATAGACGTATTCTACGAACCGTCGTGCACGATATAGGGTATAAGATACATCAAATCGCCGAGTAATAAGACTGCCTTTGGTTTGTGCGCCGTCTCAACATGCATTTCGACCAGTACTGATATCGTCTCCTTCGTTTCGTCAAAATTAGGGTACGTAGTTTTTGTCAAAAATGAAGAAATGTACCCACATTATGATTAAATACGAAGCTCCTGTCACCAATTAATTTACTGCATGGACCTCCCATTATATTTTGCCTTGTATTTATTAATAGTATCCGTAATATGTAATACGTGGCAGACTTCGACGCCACGAGTCGACGAGGGAAGGAACTGCTAAAATATTATGGCGGATAAAAATGCCAGGCACGTTGCGTAGTGGGGATGGAGGGTTGATCCTACTCACAGTATAGTAACCCCGGATCTGAGTTACGACTAAAGATGGAGAAATAAAACGATCACACCGTGTACAACTACAACTACTCGTATTTGTCCGCCTAATAACCAATGTTTGAAAAAGTTGTGCAACTAGTTGTTTGTAGGCAACTACTGTTTGAATAAGTTGTGCAACTCGTTGCCTGCAGACAACTACTGTTTGAACAAATTGTGCAACTAGTTGTCTGCAGACAACTACTAGTGTTTGAACAAGTTGTGCAACTCGTTGTCTGCAGACAACTACTGTTTGAAAAAGTTGTGCAACTAGTTGTCTGTAGACAACTACTGTTTGGAAAACTTGTGCAACTAGTTGTCTGTAGATAACTACCCTTCGAAAAAGATGTGCAGCTAGTTGTCTGTAGACAACTACTGTTTGGAAAACCTGTGCAACTAGTTGTCTGTAGACAACTACTGTTTAGACAACCTGTTAAAATTGTTGTCTGCAGACAACTACTCGATGAAAAACCTCTGCAACGAGTTGTCTGTAGACAACTACTGTTTGAAAAACTTGGTGAAAACCCTATGCAACTAGTTGTTTAGGGACAACTACTGAGTAGTTGCGGCCGTGCACACCTATTAGTTGTCTGATTAGTTGCCTGCGGACGACCTAAACGTGTACAGTTTTCGATGTGTGTTACTCCAGGTCGCCGCACCAAACGAAAACCATTTATATTGGCCTTTACATCTTCCACGTAATTGCATATATTATATCGTTTTCGTGAGCGTGCCGCCCAGAATGCGTGAAACAAAATGTAATAACCAACACCCACCGAAAGCCGCACCTCACCCCCCCAATTATGATTCTGCCGCATCATACATGGTGAGAGATTGCGATAATTCGTGTCGACGAACATAAGAAAAGAGGCGAGATTATAAAGGCCTCCCGATTAGCGAGACATATTCGCAGCTTGGCCAGGCCGCTATCGCGCGCCCCCCCTCCCCCGGATTACTCTACTATTCCGGCTCTACTTGGTCGGTGAGTTCCAACGGACCAAACAGGCCGCCAAGCTGTGCCAGCCCCGCAATGGGATTCGATGACCGCCCGGGGATCTTGGTGTGCACCACGTCATGGCCCAGCTTCGGGATCTCCTCAGGCATGAGGTCCAAGTTACCGTCCAAAACCAGCACACCCTGTACAACTACAACTACTTGTAGTTGTCTGCGAGACAGCTACTGTTTGAACAAGTTGTGTACCTTAGTTGTCTGTAGACAACTACTGTTTGAAAAGGTTGTGCAACTAGTTGTCTGTAGACAACGGCTGTTTGAAAACGTTGTGTACCTAGTTGTCTTTAGACAACTACTGTTCGAACACATTGTGCCACTATTAGTTGTATGTAGATAACTACTGTTTGGAAAAGTTGTGCAACTAGTTGTCGGTAGACAACTACTGTTTGAAAAACTTGTGCACCTAGTTGTCTGTAGACAACTGCTGTTTAAAAAACTTGTGCAACTAGTTGTATGTAGACAACTACTGTTTGAACAAGTTGAGCAACTAGTTGTCTGTAGACAACTACTGTTTGAAAAACATTGTGCAACTAGTTGTCTGTAGACAACTAGTTGTCTGTAGACAACTACTGGTTGAAAAAGTTGTGCAACTAGTTGCCTGTAGACAAGTACTGTTTGAAAAACGTGTGCAACTTGTTGTATGTAGACAACTACTGTTTGAAAAAGTTGTGCAACTAGTTGTCTGCAGACAACTGCTTGGTGAAACATCTAGCAAATGGTTGTCTGTAGACAACTACTGTTTGTAAAACCTATTCAACTAGTTGTTTAGGGGCAACTACTGAGTAGTTGCGTGCGCGTACAACTATTAGTTGTACTAGTAGTTGTTAGGTGCAGTTGTACAGGGTGTGAAAAAGGTGGGCGAGGATGATGAATGAGACGAGGAAACAAAAAGGGGAAAAAACCGATAATAGGTTTTTGGTGGACATATTAATACCGTATGCAACCACCTTGGTTCGTGACTATTTTAGAGGAAGAATATAGGGGTAAGCTGCCGTTTCTTGCCCATGCGGAATATCGACAATACGTATTCATCCTAACATGGCGTGGTGTATCATACGTAGCCTCTACGTATAATACATAATACATACGTAACGAGTATTGTTTTGGTCAGCCGTATGGGATGTACGATGTACCGCTATCAATCAATGCGGTAACCCTTGAAATGCGGTCTCTAACCCTTCAAAATTGTTTGTGGCAAATGCGAGCGTGGCTCGTGTGGCCCTTATGTGCAGACGTTATAATCGGGTTCACATGTTATCGTATACCAGGTATAGTATAATGTGTAATTTGTCACTTTTTATGTTTGTCCCTTTTTGCCCTTCAGCTTCATTTTTTCCATTTTTCCATTTTCCGTTTTTTCCTTTCTCCTTTTTCCTGTGCATTGATTTCATTTGGTCTTGGTTGAGGTGTACAATGGGCCACACACAGCAGTTATGGTGTACTCCAAATTTCCAGGTATATCGTACTACAAACAGAATGAATTGCGTTATAATTTGTATCTTGTCAGATCTTATGCACTGTTTTTCCCCGAGGTATTATTCTCCACTGCATGCAGAGCTTTTTGGAGCCTGTCCTGTGACCATGGATGCTCTTTTTTGCGATCAGTCAATGTGAGAACAACAACAGCAACAACAACAACAACAACAACAACAACAACAACAACAACAAACCATTGTGTTTGTTTGTTTTCGACAAAGGGAATTCGTAGATACTGACGCCCCTTGCATGAGATCTGGCGGAGTGTCAACCCGGTTGCCCCGTGTACTTGTCCTATTATTATTATAGATTGTGTATTTAAAGGATATAATAAGGCATTCTTTGATCAGTTGCCTACTACGAGATGCTCGTATTGGGAACCTTCGAAGTAGAGTGCGAGGGCTGCACCCACGGCGCGGCCCGTTTCGTCCGTCACTAAAACCCTGTAGTTTTCCACAACAACCTCGCGTGCCATACACCAAATTCGTACGTAAATCATTATGTGTATGTAGTGGTACGAACGGGCCAACTCTACGTACTCCGATGACCGATAACACCTACAGCATGAACCAACGTCCCTCCAGGACTCGAACATCATACACCACTACGTACTGCGGCTCGTGTTCCCGTACTTCGTGTGGCGTGTCGTGATCCCACAATTATTGTATTTTTGCTCTTGTTGTTATCACGTCAACTCATACCACCGTGGTCACGTGGTCACACGACAGCCTTCAAAAGGGGCCTGGGGTGGAAGAAAATTATCCAGAACAAAAGTATACGCAAAATAATTATTTGGTATATACGTACGCATAAAACCTAGAAACAACGTGTTAGGCACATCGTAACTCCAGCACCTATACGAGCACACCAAGAAAACATAAAATTAAAAATGTAGTCAGTCAATGCTTATCACGGGCCGATAGTGCGGGCCAGGCCGGGCCGAACGGATTTAACAAGTGTGATGGACCGGGCCAGGCCGAGCCGGGCCGAGAATTCTAAAATGTGTGATGAGCCGGGCTGGGCCCATAGTATCAAAATGTGCTGGGCCAGGCCGGGCCGGACCAAACAAATCAAAAATGTGATGGGGCGGGCCGGGCCGGGCCGTGAGAATTCGAAACTGTGATTTGGGCGGGGCCGGGCGGCGGCCCATTAAATAAATGTAAATTCGTGGGCCGGGTCGGGCCGCGGCCCATCGACTTGAAACTGGACACAGGCCAGGCCGGGCCGCGGCCCATGGAATGTGGGCTTTAAATGGATCGCTCCTCCCAGCCCATAAGGCGGCCCATGCATCAATCCATGTGTTCTTGTGGGCCGGCCCGGGTCGAGGCCCATGATATTCAGTGAACTGCTGCTACTGGAATTTATATTTTGACAAAATTGTCTAACGAGCATCGAGACTAAAGCTAGCCGGCATCCAACAAAATAAACCTAACTTATTTTATTTCTGTGGGGGGCTAAAAATCTTGAGTTAAAGAACATAAAGTTGGGAATGTTCTGTCAAAGGTGGACCAAATTTATTGATCTAGATTTTGTTCAAAGTGCAGTTAATATACGACAACAGAGTAATGATATTAAATCTGAAATCGAGTGTATTTCCGAAAAACAAAAACACTCGAAAATAAAGATGACCAGCATTCAACAAACTGTTTTATGACTTACTTGGTTTCATTATGGGACGCGTGCTACGATATAGAGAAAGGCATTAGTTTTTTCGGGGAAGGTTTTCTGGATGACGGGAGTCTACAACCCAGAATCGTCATCATTCCATCGTCCTCCTGTTTAAACAGTTTGCGTTTTTAGTCAGGCCATCGGATTGTTATAGCACTTCCATTTCCCCCCAGAATCAGTGTTCGGGTTGGGTATAGAGCTCCTCAATTGGCGAACCTCGGAAAACAAGGGATGCTCCTCTGCCGTAACAGCTCCCGTGGGACCAAAAATCTCGAGTTAAGAAACGGAAAGCTGAGAATGCCATGCGCAACAAGGTGGTTTTAATTTAATAACCTACCAGGTAGGTTTTATTCAAAGCAGGCTTATTATAGTGACCGAGTAAGGGCATTAATGAATCGAATTTACCTCCGAACAACAAAAACAATCGAAACGAAAGATGAATACGTAGCATTAAAAAACAAAAAAGCTCACTTACCTATTTTCAGTATGAGACAAAAACTAACAGAGTTAAGAAACGGAAAGCGGACAATTTCCGCAGGAGGTGGCTTTCATATTAGGATTAAAATTGTATTGAAGGTGGGGTTAACATAGGACGAAGTAAGGGTATTAAATTGAGAATCGAAATTACTCACGAAAAACAAAAGCAATCGAAACTGAAGATGAGCAGCATCCAACAAAACGACCATTATTACTTACTTGGTTTCAGTATAGAACCAAACAAACACGAGTTAATAAATGAAAAGCTGATACATATTTGCACAAGGTGATTTAAATTGAATAAGCTAGGTCTTATTCAAAGTGGGCCAAGTAAGGGTATGGAATAGATATATATCCGAAATACAGAAACAATCAAAAACAAAGATGTCCAGCATCCAAAAGGAATAACTCTTGCTTACTTCGTGTCAGTATGAATAAAAATAACTTGAGTTAAAAAACGGACTGCTGGATTTTTTCTGGGCAACAAAAATGGTCTTTGTTCAATGATCCAGATTTCACTCATGGATGTCGTCATTTTCCTCCTTTCCCAGCTGTAAGCCATATGATTATCGATATATCGCATCCGGGCACGGACACACCAGTGAAGAAGTAGAACCCTGCCCAAGCCTTACATCCAACCATACCCGATAGACGCGTGTATTCGCACAGTGGCAGGCCGCAGGTTTCAAATATGTAATGATGAACACAGAATATATATAGTAGGTATATGGATATAGAGTAGGCGTACGCGTCAAGACTTTAGTGCAAGGGACACCGCCGTAGATCGTACGTACGTGACGGACCCGACACCCATGCACTCACGTAGGTCCAGTGCTCGAGCTTTACCCGCAAAAATACCGACCAAAAAAGGGGGCATGTCTGGTATGGGTGTTCCGTGCATGGCATTTAACCGTGGTGCTAGTATACCTGTGGTATTGGATAGCTGTGTCGGGCAGATACATTCATACGAGAACACACAGCCGGGTGGAAAACACCGGCCACCGGACTTTACAACGCATGCATGCACTAACGCACAGGCATCAAAGCACGCACACAGGCACATGCACGATAAAACAGACGGATCAAACTCGGAAGGTCCACGCCCGAAGTTTATGTTCTTATAGTCCCACTCTTTTGATTATGTATTACTGTAGTTCAAGTATATATATATATGTTATTTTATATTTTGCTGTGGCAACCCGTGCTACGATCGAAGTACCGCCTAGTTTTCTGGGGGTGGTCACTTGAGGAGCTCTATACCTGCAGTAGCCTGCACACTGATTTACATCAAAATAAAAGGACAACCCGATTACAAAACCACATTACGTAGGCATGCAACAAAAAGAGATTGCCAAACAAGAATGCCATTCCCGCGATTTTGGGTTGAGGAGCCTTTAATAGCTCATTAAATTGGTTATTACATGGGTCATTACATAGGTCATTACATAGGCCATTACATAGGCCATTACATAGCTCATTACATAGCTCATTACATAGGTCATTAAGTTGGTCATTACATAGGCCATTCCATAGGTCATTACATAGCTCATTACATAGCTCATTACATAGTGTGATATGACTGGGTGAGACACAGAGTATCCCCTTGCAGGTTTGTCTATCAAGCATCCTTGGTGTTACTCACTTTCCGTAGAGTCAAGCGTAGAAGAGAAGCAGCTTTTATTAATCCCCGAGCCAGATGACATCTGTCTCGGTGGGCTTCAAGTATGGCCCACAGATATTATAAATACCCCGAATACCGAATACGAATGCCATCCAAGTTATACGAAAACGGACCAATTACCTATGCAGAGGTAATTACCGGTCTTCCTAGCCCATACCATTACAATAGCTCATTACGAAACCATTTTACCCAAAAGGTGCTATGACTATCGTAACACGCGTCTGGCACGTTGTTTCTTTCTTTTATTTTGGCATACTAGCGCGTGTAGTGGTATTCCTGGAAATATGTGGAAACGCCGGTAAATACCTGGTGACAGGTATAGGAATCGCAATGGTAGTACTTGGAAGGCGTATCTTAGATGGAAACCAGGAGGTTTCATGGGCGAGGCAACCGAGCTTCCAGCTTTTCAGTCTTTTATCGTGGGAGAAGGTACAAAGCTACTCTTCTCCTATCTCTAAGCAAATAGCACACGTGAGTACCAATGAGTACCTGTTCCACTGACTGCTCGGGCAAGGGACACTCTGTGTCCATATCGTAATTATATCGCACTTGGCGTTGCTTTCGGCAGACTTTGGTCTATGTTCGGTGCGCGTTGTGCTCGTTTTCGCCTGTTTGCTTTTATTTTGAGTTTAGTTTTTGAGCTTGCGCTTTCCGCTGCTCACCCACGATGGAGACTCACGAGGACGGAGGGTTTTCTCCTTCTCACGGTCGCCAAGACCCCGAACCCCAGAGCCCCTCGCTGAGCCACCGTTCACAATGCCCCAATGAGATCAAGCGCTTCGTACAACAGACAAACCTGAGGACAGACAGACGGCCTGGACTAGGAGAGGGAATCACGAGTTCGACAAGAAGGCAGGCCTCCGAACAGCGACACTCTTGCTCGGTAGAGCCAGTTCTATCGTTCAGCTCTCGAATATTGCCCCTTCTTGGTCAACTGTGGTAGTTCTGCCACTCAAGCCCTCGGACACCGTGACTTTTCACTCGAATGCGGACGTTCTGCCACTCAAGCCCTCGGACGACTGGACTGCTCGCTCAACGGCTGAAGCTCGGCCCCTCAAAACCGCGAAGACCGAGCTTTCTCGCCAGGCAGCGCCAGGTCAGCCGGTTCCTTTCCACCCAACGGCCGATTCTGAATCTCACAGGGCCCCCCGCCTTTGGACGCGCTGCGCAGGCCGGCTCAAAGGCTTCCCTGCCTGCCTCCGCCTCTGACTCTACGATACCTGCCGAGCAGGATTTGAGTAGACAGGGCAACCAGCGTCCAGTTCTGCCTGGACCTGAGCAAAACACGGGGCTGGCTTCTGCCCAGCTGAGTACTACTGGTACCCGTACGAGGCCAGAGAGCGATCCTGTGGTCAGCAGTAGTTATTTCCCTGTTTTTGTTTCCGCTCTTCGCGCACAAGATGGCACACTTGATTAAGATATATATATCGAGCGTTTCCTTGCTGCTGTGACCACGAGTTTCGGTGCTGATGAAATTTTCAATACTGCCATTCGGGAGAGCGAAATTGTTCGGAGTGCTTTCAGTACTGTCCGCATGCACAGCCCCACAGCTGCTGCTGTTAGTACATATACGGAAGGTGGAGGCCCGTCAGACGGCTCCCCTTCCATCACGCCATTTCTCTGGACCAATGCACGATTTACCAGCACTCATAGCTCCCACCGCATCGCACGAGACGCGTCGAACCCTGCTGTACAAGTCCCTGCGGTACGTTTTGCTGCTCCAACTGTTGCTCCTGCAGCCTGTGATGTCGAGGCCAATCAGGTGTTTGTGCCCCCGAGCCCTGCGTCCTTCGCGCTCGCCCGTTGTGACAAGTTGGAAGGATACACCAGCCCACCGAGGGCTAGCGCTGGAGCGAGAGACTGCGGCTCTTCGTCTCGGACCCGGACGTCACGCTCAGCCTCGAAGACATGCCCTCCGCAGTGAACCCTGCGATTCCCCTCGACTCCGGAGGGCTGGGTGGAATACGAGCGCCGCAACAACGAGGACTCCAGACTCGAGTCGGAGGACTCCCCCGTACAACAGCAGGTGACTCGGTCGCCGCGATCGCTTGACCACGAGGAGTTGCTGGCACAGGTGGCGCTATGGCAAGACCACGTCGAGCAGCTAGAGATGCAGGCATTGTAGAGACAACCACCTCCACCAGCCACCTCCGTGCTTGCCAACGCCGCACTCTGAGGGTCATGGGACGCCTTTCCGGAGGCGATGAAGACGATACGCACATCAAACTGACAGTGTATTAGCGAGGGGGTCACGGGCGTCGCCGCGACCCGACCCTGCGCAGACATCGCCCCGGCCGAGGAGACCTTGTTCTCTGTCGACGCCGTCGGCACCGCCTCCGATGGGATGCTCGCCAAGGCCACCTGCATCAACCAGGAGGCGACGCGTGCCATCACGGCCGCCCTAAAAGCATTGAAGGCCACCACAACTGAGAACCCGCCACATCCCCATGGCCGAAGGGAAGCCAAAGCCAACCTGATCTCCCCAGCTCAGGGACTGCCTGACCCCACACCAGCAGAGGAACTGCCCACCGCCCGGGCCACTTCTGCAGTGGTGGCAGCTCGGACTGGTGCTACGGCAGGGGGGTCATGTATAGGTGCTAGGTGTTGAACTGCGCAGAGCCACTCGGCCGAGTGACTGCTTTACTGCGTTGTACTCATAACGTATTACCAGGTATTATTGTTTTGTTACTCTATATGCACCGCCATTGGGGGCTTTTTTACGCAACGCCAACAAATCATGTTTAGGTCCAATTTTCAGTTGTATTCGGAACCACTCGTCTGAGTGGCCAAAATCAAGTAGTGACAATGTGGGTACCCCCCCTATCGTACCACCAGTCCTCGCCCGGGACCGACCTCCGACAACAAGACGCCCGCCCCACTCACGTTCTAAGTCAACGAGACCTTTGAGAGACCTGGAGACGCTGACTTCCTGGACGGCAGCATGGTCGGGATGGCCCACGAACGCCACACTTGGCCGTCAAAGGAGCGGGGGGGGGAAGCAGTGGTCACCAGCGCTCGCCTTCTCTGGCTAGAGTTCAAGGACCCGATGACCTACGTGGGAAATGGCATGGCGCCACATGGCCACGAACCTCTGAGAGGATCATCAAGCTTCGACGGGGGCACGACGCCTGTGACCTAACCGTACATTGGCTGTGACACGAGAATTTTATTTACTAGGAGAAGTGCCGCGAGGCCAGCCGTCGTAAAGAGGAAGACTGCTCCCCAAGCGACAAGTCCCGCCGCGACTGACTCCCGATGTCAGGGAGCTCACACTGCCGCAGCTGCTGGCAACGCTCGGCGCGAAGAAACACGCGGAAAGGCGAGCCACGGAAAGGGGGGACAATGTTTGAGTGGCGGGAGAAGGCCTCGCAACCAACCACAGGGAGTGCCGGAGCCAGAATCTCGAACTCTTCAACGGACAGCAACAGGCGTTTCGTCGTCCCAGGGGTCACTGGCGTTAGCGGAAAGAGGCAAGTGGTCCCATTTTTGGTAGGTGGTTCCGCCTCGGCCGAACGTATTGGACGACTGCCCGTGCCCGATACCCAAGTCATGACGGTGGAGTATAACGTCGTCCACGCTCGAACAACGGTGATTGACGCCGCTGCCGCAGTTGCCGCTGCTAAGTACACCATAGACGTCAAGCGCGCGTACAAATACCTGGGTATCAAGGACATTGCTCGCATATCGATCCTTCCTTTGCCCTCCTCAATCAACCCGTCGGAAACCGCGCAACAGCTCGCCCATTCGGTTGAGGCCTCCGCGCCCGATATTATAGTGCGGTGCGAGGAAGACAGCCACGAGGGCATACACTCGGCGGAGAAACTCCCG
Organism: Saccharina japonica; assembly: GCA_008828725.1. NCBI lineage: Eukaryota > Phaeophyceae > Laminariales > Laminariaceae > Saccharina > Saccharina japonica. The sequence goes on along the minus strand of MEHQ01001257.1, from coordinate 140,501 downwards.
GCTGGGAGTGTCCCCTTCAAAAATGTTTTTCTCGAGCCATCGCTCCTGACAAGCCTACGATCGCCCCCCTCCCCCCCCCCACTACCTCCATGGGCGATTTATTTGCACAGGTGTCGCGAGCCCTCGAAGGCAGAGCCACGGGTCCGGCGGGGTTCGCGCTCCTTCTGAGGCCTGCTGAGCACCCACTTCGACCACGCCGACACGGGGGCGAGCTACGCCAATCTTCATAACTCTGTCGTGTCTAATTGGATCCCCTTCTGTGATTTTAGCCGGGAGTTTCCAGTGGTAGTTTCAGCAGCAACAGGCGCTAAACGTGATTTTTCCCCTGGGGCAGAGGTGGTTTTGGAAGTGGTTCGAATGGTGGATAATGAGCAGCACCCCAGTTCGATGCTCACGCTGCATCCGGGCGTCTCGGCAACCATGACGAGGCGGTTCGGCACTTTGGAATACATGTGGCTGGCTTGTCAGACTCTTGACAGTAATGAGACACTAGCCACCAACGGCGAAAAACCATGTATTTGCCTACTTTTTCGACGGGTCCGTGGTCATCCGCCCGGTCGAGGCCCCGGCCCGCCAGAAATGGGCAAGGCCAGGACCGGACGCCTTCACCCTCGCCTTCGTGGCAGACGGGGTCGCGTACTAGTCCGATGATCGTGAATGTCAGCCAATCCATCCCTGACTGCACAGACCCGTGGCTTGACACTTTCTCGAACTGCTGGCCCCTAGACGAACACCACTATACCGACGTTGACGATGTTGGCATGTCCATCCAGACCGAGGATCCTCGCCTGTGGAGCGGTCTGCTCTCGTCGACCGAACGTGCAGCCTCACCAGTCAGGGCACGGGAGCCCACACAGTAAGCGTCGCTTAGCCCGCTATAGGAGCCTGCGCCTCGAGCGCCGCTCCCCTCAGCCCGGGGCACAGGAGCCCGCGCAGTAAGCGCCTCTTCGCCCGAGGGTATGTCGATGTCGACACCAACAGTTTACTGTATTCGTTTAAAAATTGCAAAACCATTCCAAACCAGGCGGGTCCACGCTTACAAGAGGAACCAATGAGCGGACATTACCTATATTTGGACTATATTGGCCCAGATATGTCTCCAACAACTCGGCCTTCAGTGGACCTCCGGGGCAAGCATGGAGCCGTCATGGTGTTTCGAGTTAAGCATGGAGGCAACGCGCCATCATGGTGCCGGCATTGTGTGGTCAAAACACCATGGTGTCTTAATGGTGGACTTCAAACACAATGGCGTATCTATGGCGCCACGATAAAACCCCATGGTGCCTGCATGGCGCCGCTATGAGGAGCTCAAAGCGCCATAGTGCTTTCAGACCGCCACGGCGGATTCATGGTGCCTCCATTGTGGGCGGCTCCATAGTAGTTACAGTCCTCCATGGGCCGTCCATGGTGTCGTCATGGTGACTCTATGTCGACTCCGTGGAGGATCCGGTGGAACCATGGTGGGTCCATGGTGGGACCATGGTGGATCCATATTTGGTCCATGGTGGGACCATGGCCTTGTGCCACCGGGCGGCTTTCGTGGTGGGGACAATATACATCACCCACGATCTGCCTCCTCGTGCTTGCAGATGTGTATAGTCTAGAGACGTTTTGCTACCGAAGCTATACCAGGGTATTGATGACTACAGATCATCTCGACTCACGAGTCAGGAAAAATTACAGGGCCTGGGAGTGCTACTGTAGTTGAAGGCACCGCACCACTCACACAGGATTACTACGAATAGCTGAACGTTCTGGGTATGTATGCCGCACCTCACAAACGACGTCGAACCACGTATAGCAAATACAACTTTGCACATATCAGGCTGACGACGCCCGAGTTGCCGTGGAGTCCGACTCAAGCACGTGCTCGCTTCAACCCCCTGTCGACATTCTCCTTGTCTCTCGACGTCAATATTATGTACGGCCTACTCGTTCTTCGACTCTTTGTGCCCTCAGGTTCAACGAAGCCGTGGAGTTCAACAACAACACTTCAGGCGACCAGGGTGGAGGGATTTACGTGGCTGGAGGAGAAGTCACGTAAGCAAACCGAAAGGCATACAGTACCGTTTAGAGCTCTCCTGCTGCATGAAGCCGTGCTATCTACAATTTCAGTGCCTGGTACAGGGTAGTGTCGACCGCAGGCACCAGTAGTCTTCTTCGTGGGTACATCCCCAGCTTAGGAAACACTATCAGGGGGGAGTTAGGTGTCCGTTGCATGACAATATCGAAGATCTCGGTAGTCGCACGCACCATAAACGTTACAGTTGAACTATTGCCGGGCAACCTGTTAGCCGTGAGCTGTGCGTGTGTGATTCCATCAGTGCCGGTAGAAACACCGCTGCCACGCTCACACCTCGATATACCCTCCGAAACTCTGTTTTTGCACAACACATATCAGCTTCAGCGAGGCGGTGACTTTTGACGGCAACACCGCCGAATCGGGCTCCGCGTTCGCCGTCAAAGGTAGCGGTTCGGTCACGTTCAAGAAGCAAAAGGCAGTTATCTCTAGGAACGCCGTCCTCAGCAGATATCCGATGCGTCCCATGAACAAGAGGTTTCGGGGGTGTCGTAAATAGCATCGGTCGACAAACTCTGGAAGCGGGCTTGTCGCATTAAGGTATATATTTGAAGCCGAGCACACTATGAAAGTCATTCATCGAGCCAAGTAACTGACTCACCGATCAGATGGAGGATGGATCAGTAGTAGGCAGAACTGCGTTGTTAGTTAGTGCTGTGTGTCGAATGAAACCAACAATCACGACTGCTGTGATACGTTCGATGGTGTACTGCTGCAGCAGCATGCTGTCCCTTATTACCCGTCAAACGGTCCAAAGATCCGCAATACGAAGGACACCCACTTTCCTCGAATACGTAAAGAATACAAATATACATGTGGTGTCTATCGTCTACAGTACGCAGACCCGGTATTTCTTGCTACACCTGTTCGACCAGCCCGGACCACGTTCACCCAGCAAACATAGCCAGCTCTGAAAAACGACCAAGCTACTGTTTGCTGTAAGTGATCCCCCAGTCAGACCGACAGTGGGAAGACTTGGCCGTTCTGCGGTGCGTAGTTTGCGTTCCGCGAAATATGCATAAACGCCTGCCATGTTCTACGGCAGCAGCATGGTGTCCGTTACTGTTACAGTAGTACACCCCAGGCGAACGATGGAAGGATCCATAATCGATCCACTCTGGAAACCTCTAGAACAACTGCGTCAAAGATTCAGTACCTCTTGACTACATCGCTGCACGCTATTGTACTGGTGCACTATGTATTTCTGCAAAATATAAAAGCCGGTCGCCCCGGTGGTCTAACAGGTAATCACGAAGCATGTTACGTTGGAGGTCGAGGGTTCGAGTCTCCGTGTTGTGGAGATTTGTATTATCAAATGACACTAACTGTCGAGCGCGCATATTATACCGTGGGTGAGCACATTTCGACGTGGTTCGACGAGGCAATAAAGTGCTGAATCTTTCTGCGGAAAAAAGTGCAAAAGCAAGAACCGTAGTGGGGGAGGGGGGAGAGGAGCCTACTTTGTGACGCCGGACCTGAGTTACGGCTAGGAAGGAGAGAAAAAGGAAGGGCGAAGATAATAATTGGGATGAGAAAACAAAAACAAAAATGGTTGGTCAGTCCAGAGCACGTCCACTAGCAAACCGCCAGCCTTTGATTGTCATCCGACTTTATAGTATATACTGTAAGTATGATATTTCCCAAGTCAGCTATTAATAGAGCACATGCATGCAACGATTTCGAGTCAGTACTGCGCTGGTAGGGTGTGACTTCGTTCGAGCGCAAGAAGCACAAGTGTCTGCTTACGACATACGTCCAGTGCGCTTTTTAAGCAGCATGGTGCCCAGTCGAGACATCCAAAGATCCATGACCGACCTCCCCCAGGGAAATTCACGATTCAAAGATACCTCGTGACCGAATCGATTGTAGGCAGCACTGCGCGGTTGGTGTGTTACATAGTTCCACTGAAAAATGCACAAGCGACTGCTGTGTGCGGCGGACAGTTTATATGTAATATTTAGTCGGGAAATCCTGTAATTAGGCAAACGTGCTATAGTGAGTACAGTACGGCGCAGACCCAAGAGTATGTTTGCTAAACATATACTTCGAACTGTAGGTACGAAGTATATATATTTTGAAAAATGAAATTGGCGCTTTATCAAACTAGAGCGCGGCCACTCAGGAGGCGGGTTTCGTATCGAAATCCGGCCAAGGGACCCGCCAGTCTGACGGTGCATGAACAGTACTGCTGCACTGGTTGATGTGTCATTTGTGGCAAGTAAGATATAAAATGGCGGCTACATGCGATATGCATCTGCAGCGGCAGTATGGCGTCCGGTACATATGTCGGAAGATCTAAATATCCAAAAATAATATTAGGTACCAGCTATGTACAATCTTGCACAGATGCTCCCAGTACCTGCATGCCTGGGAGTAAAGCCTGGGAGTGAAGTGAAGTATTTTCGAGAAAAACTCCTTCAATTTTTTCGTGTACTCGCAGTACTTCGGGTGTATCTACATATTGCGGACCCTGCGAGTACTCGAAGTAGTTCAAGATTATGTACTGCGAATATATATACCCAAGTATTAGGGGTCCGATAGTGCGGGTACTCCTTGTACTCGCAGTGTTTGGGATTTATTACTACTCGTACTCCCAGTGCTCGCAGTATTTAGGCCGCCAGTACTCTTATACGCTCAGTACCCACGTACGCCAGGTATTCGATACTCCGAGTATACTCGGAGAATGACGTATACTGTCATCTGTGCGTTAGTTTCTAGACTCGGCCGTCATTACTCCCAGGTTCTGGGAGCATGTGGCTGGCGTTAGCAACATGTTATATTTCACAGATGCTCCCAACACCTGGAAGTGGCGTATACTGGCATCTGCGCATCATTATCTAGACTCGGCCGTCAGAACTCTTAGGTTCTGGGATGCATGTGACTGGCGTTTGCAGCATTTTACATTTCACAGATGGATGCTCCCATCGTTACCTGGAAGTATAACTATAGTATTTTGGAGAAATGTACAGTAAATAACTTTGTGTACTCGCGGTATATCGAGATTCAGAACTGTCCTGCGGATTCCGCCTGATGCTCCAAGTATCTGTGCAATCTTGTGTTGATCATTTGACGTAGGATCACGATAGTTATTGATAACGCCCATGATGCATCTCGCATCAGCCACGACTGCCGCTCGGAAACTAGTCTATGATTAACACTGGGCGATGTTACTGCTGTAGTAAACAACCGCTGGCCAGATATCCTATGTTAGGGTATTGGCGCCACGATGGTGATTATCGTCAACCGCGTTGGTTTTCGCTCAGCATGCGCCTTTTCGAGCGATGCTATACCAACTACTCCTGTGCGCGCATATCCCACAGCAGGATCGCCTCTGCTGCATCGTTGTTTGCGTATATCATACCCTTGCCTCGTAACAAAATGTCTGTCCCGGTCATTGCATGATACCCCACTCCCAGGAGGAAGGTTGCACCTTCGGAGAGGGCGGCGGGACTGTCGTTGGGTTCACAGGCGATGACGTGTGCACCCTTCCTGACGCTGCTGCTTAGATCTCGCTTCCGACTTCCTACGTCAAGTGTGAGGAGAGTGTTCGTCTATCACGGTGGCCGAAACAAGGCAGCGCCTTTCATTCTGCAAGGATTGGTCTTCAACTATGACAGGGGGGCCAAATGCGTTTGGCGCGCTCAGTCAATTATTTCGTTTGGACGATTGTAGCTCCTAAAGTTTTGCATAACTATGGGAGAGGCAGACTGTCGCACAGCAGAAACTCTCTCTGAGCCGTTCTATGTTGGAAACGATCAGGCGCATCGTAAGGACATTCGCGTCAATAGAGCATGTCCGTAATAAAATTGATAACTGCAGTTCCAACGATTCAAAGGTGTTCTACTGGGTGCGCGAAGGTGAAGACGATCGAGATGCAACCGTGGGCGTCGCCCGTCGTCGATATTTAAACACGCCAGGGCGTGTAAGGCGCGAAGAACCCGGACTTTCACTTCAAGGACAGAGGCCATCGATCGGCAGATGCCTGCTTTGCTTGGTTTATATGTGTACTTCGAATAAGGTTTGAACTAATTCGTGTGCTTGACTTTACTTATATCATATCGGTATTGGAACGCGCTTTGGATGCTTGCGTTTAGTGAGGCATGGGCGGGTGCGAGTGTGGTGCCGGTGTTAGTATGTTCGTACGCATTGTTCTTCACAAGGAGGCCCTTCATACCCTACAGGCAAGACAGCATATTCATACCTGGGGTGCGTATAGGCCTCCAGTATATAAGTACAAGTACGTACAGTGGTTTATATGTCTGTGTACTATCTATCGATGGTGGACGTATACCACTGATAACGAGAGTTGCCCGGGACCGATTCCCACTAACCCGGGATCAATAGAAGGTAGCGAGCATGGGCGCCTGTTTCGTCACCAAGCGTCTCCATTTGGCCGCGGTTGCATGGACCTCTGTGGTTTTGGAGTTGGGTTCGGAAGACGACAATATTTCGTGATTATTTTTTTCGTGTGTGTGTTTTACATCGGATGCACACGGCCTGGTGCAAGTATGAAGCCGCCTTGTCTGACTTACGTCTTTACTACAGTACTTCAAAGTACAGTAGTAGTACAATGAGGCCGGTGTTTGCCTATGGCCAAAACGACTCTTTATACCGGGGTGCGTACAGGCTTCCATTGCTCTATTCGTCTGTCTATGTGTTGGTGCACTTCGTGCGGGCGGTCTATATCACTGACCGTGAGAGCTGTGCGGTACCTATCCCACAAACTCGGGATCTATAGAAAAGCGGGCGAGCCAGAGCCAGCTCCTGGGTCTTGTGTCATTGCACGCCGCCTCGAGGCGGTCGCAGTCACCGGGGTGCTGTGGTTTTAGGGGTTTGACGTGTGTGCGGCGGGCTTCGGCGGGGGGGGGGGGGGGTCGCTGCTTTCCTTGAACGCATATGGCCGGCTGCAAGTAGTACCAGTTTTATGGCACTATACGGTAGTAACGCTCCTAATCTTTCTTTTTTATGAACTTATTCATTTTGGTTTGAACTTCCCTCTCTTACTGCTATCAGTGCAATACTGAAACCTGTTGGAATACTCCAGTAAATTGCCGATACACGCCACCGTTGCCACGATGTGCGACTGTAAATGACAGTTTATACCAAGTTTCTACTCTAACCATATCACTCCTACCTCCCCTCCTACTACTGTACTACTACAACATAACTCCTACTGCCAGTCCTATTACTAAAACTACAGTACTACGGCATTACTACTGTTAATACTATTTCTACCACAGTACTACTACAGTGCCACTATTACTGCTTCAGCTACTTTTAACATCTCCGCATTCCGTAGATAACCCATTTTTGATGCCACCGGGGATATTTACTGTAGTAACAGTCCTGTATAGACGGTCATGTTCCCGTTTCGCACACGTAGGGTAGTAAGAATAGCTTGCACAGTGATACCATCCTAGAGAGACAAAAACGTAAGCTTTTAATTCATCCATACAAACCCACGAGATTGATCAGTTTTCACCTACGGCGCGCATGATATAGAGCAGTGGTATAATAAATCGATTGTGTTGTTGCATCCAATAAAGACTGGCTATCAAGGCCCATTTCATGGTATCGACTAAGGCACCCGAACCTGAGCATCGTTTCTCGCTTTTTTGTTTATAGTTCTTCTGTCAAAATATTTTAGTTTTTTTGTGAGAAATCGAGACTCTGTTTATCACGACCGAGTTTCTCAAGATTGGGCGTGCGCTGGATAGACGCATGCAGTATCGGTCCACTCATATGGCAACAGACTTTACGGAGTATGACCTAGAAACTGTTAAAACGCCAGAGAGTGTGTGGCTTAGGTGCTCGCCGTCTAAAGGAAATCGTCAGGAGTCTACCCCCCTTCCCCCTCAGCCAGAACAAGGTTACATGGATGTTGTATAGCCTAACATGTGATCCCAAGAGGGTCGATACTGCTGTAAAGGCAATGGACGAGACATGTCGCAAGTCTCACTGTAACCCTGAGGGATGTATCGATGCTCCGATGCTCCGCTGTTACGAATACACAGCATACACAGCAATACCGCCATCCTGCGCATGTCGGGCCGATTGATGACGTAAGACTATCAGTTGCTGCGCATCGACCGTCTGATCTCTCAAATCTGCAACCCACAAGGCGCCAACCAAACTACGCAGCGGGGCCCAGGGGGGCGCGCGCCCAACCTCGACACTCTCATCGGCTCTAGCTCTAGGTATACAGTAATGACCCCTTTGAGCACTCGTCGGTTGCTCCCCCTCGGGCTCTCCCGGAACACGATTATTCGGTACAGTTGTTCGCGTTTTTGAGCGAAGTGTAAAACGCGTGATCCCTCGACCGACACGGCATCCCAGCACGCGACTCTTAGCTGCGACCCCGAACGACCTTGTCTCCGGTTGTGATCCGTCGGAATAGTTCTTCGATCGACATAGCTGTTATCGGCATCACTACGTCGGTCGCCCATTGCCGACGATCCTCGAGTGGGAAATAGTCTTGCAAAACACACAGCCGGAAGGACACCATCACACCACAGCACGACCGCCGCACCCAGCTCAACACGATTGTGACGGAACGAGGCCCATGGTGGAACAGCACAAATCGCGCTCACTTGTACAGACGCACTGTTGGTCGAGATCGGTTGTGTACAGCAGGTTTCGCTAATGATGGTGTCGCCACCAATACACACGTCCGACGTACACAAGATAGATGGACCGACGAACAATCGAACGGACAAAGAGACAGACAGACAGGCAGACAGACAGACAGACAGACAGACAGACAGACAGGCAGACAGGCAGACAGACAGACAGACAGACAGACAGACATAATTGCGCACAGCAAACCTGTCCGCACTTCGCTACTAGTAGAGAGGTGAATAAGGTAAGGCCGCCTCATACATGCATCAGGTCAAGTGCGTTCGAAGCAACAGAAATATTTAAACATACAAAACGAGATCCCACCTAAACACACCAGGACCGCAACTACAGCAACCCGACCGTCGCGACCACTTCTAGGCAGTGTGACAAGAAGCACGCTCCACGCGTTAGTCAGGCTCGCTCGCTTTTACAGATTCCGGGTGTAGTGAGATCCGCGTCGTACAGCTCTAGCGATGCAACATAGCGCGGAAACTGCAATCATACAGCAGTACACAACAGCCAGACTATCACATAATGGAAGACGGGACGCACCCCGGTGTTGCAGTAGTAGAAACGTAAATGAGGAAAGGCGGCCTCATGCTTGCAGCAGGCCGTGTGCGTTCGAAGCGAAACACGCGAAAACAACAATCACGAAAGATCTCTTCGCCTTCGAAGCACGCCTCCAACACCACAAGGTCTCCGCAACCGCGGCCAAGTGGAGATGGATCGCGACGAAACAAGTCCCACGCGTTAGCCCATTCTCGCTCGCTTCTACGTATATATCTTGGTTGTGGGGAAACCTGCGCCGTATATCTCGCCTTTGGTGATATAGACGGCCAGTAGACAAGTACACAGACGTACCACCTTCGTACACCTGTACGCACCCCGGTATGAAGAGGCTGTCTTACCTGTAGAAAACAAAGGGCCTCGTTCTGAAGAACAATGTGTACGAACGGCATAATGACGGCATCGCACTCGTCTTCACCCTTACCTCACCAAACGTAAATACCCAAAGCGCATTGCAATACCGATAATATGTAAGAAAAGTCAGACACACGGATGAGTTTAACCCCACATAAATAAACGTATATCGAACAAAGCAGGCGTCTACCGATCAATTACCTCTGACTTTAAAGCGTGAGGTCGGATTCTTCGCGCTTTACATGCCCTGGCGTATATAAATATCGACAATGGACGATACGCACGATCCCACGTCGATCGTCCTCCCCTTCGCGCACCCAGTAGAACATCGTTCAAGCATTATACCCGCCGGTATGATGATTGCGGACATGCTCTATTCGCAAAAATGTCCTTTTATGCGTTTGGCCGCTTCAAACATGGAACGGCCCGGCAAGAGTTTATGTTGGGGTACATTCTGCCCATCCCAAGGCTTTGCAAAATTCCAGGAGCCACAAGTGTCCATATACAAAACAATTGGACTGTGCACGCCAAAAAACAATTGACCACCCGGCAAGCTAAACCGAATGCGTCACAATCCCACAACCGACATGTATATCTATGGCGTAGCGTAAACACCTATAAAGTCTCCAAAAGTTAAGTTCAAGAGTGTTTTACAGTAGTGGCATCAAGGTGTGCTAAGGACTCGCACTGCGTGAGTTCTGTTCATAGGGTCGATGCTGCCAGTCTTGTCGATTTTTCTATACCTCACATGGAAGGGGTGCACGTTCATTCGAAGGCCGGCATCGTGACGTTTCGTCGCGGTAAACGCCTGGAGAGCACGCCAACGCACAACAACAGCAAACGAGGGCCAGGCTTGAACTGCCCAATGCAAGTTTCAGATTGTTCGTACAGCTCTAGATTGATCTTGCACATCAGCATCCGGAGGCTTCCTGGTCCTGCTTGAACGCTTGCACTACTGCAAAAACAAACGTAAACCAATTCCAGTTAGTTTGCGGGGCTGCAGTATTACTGTAGTAATAAAGGCATACAATGTTACGGGGCATCGGGGTATTTTGCTTATTTCCGCAAGCACCGACAGCAGTACAGCAGCAAGCGCACCACGAGAACACACGTACACCGTCTTCATAAACCGATTGACACGCTTTGACACGCTCTGGCACGCTCATGTATGTGCTAGCGGACTAGTCTACAGCAGTAGTAGTACGTACGCAGTAACAAACGTGAACCCTACCGCACCTTAAGCAAGAAACGCGAAAACTCACGGCGGAATAACACAGGCAACAACTCGTGAGAGGCCGTGAGAGACCAACCATACTCTGAACGGTACTGAACGGCGACTTGAAAATAATCCGAACTACTGTATATACTACTGTATACTTTACCGGTACAAGACACAACCAGCGGTTACGTGTCACGGCCTTTGCCTCTTACGTTCCTAGTATTAGCCTTTGGGTTTAGTGGTACAATACTTCCTCGTGTGCTTCATCCATGGTTATAAGCCGAGAAACCAAACTCGGACCACAGTATGCAGCGATACTCGTTGCGATAGGGGCAAGGGACGCGTGCTACGATAGATGTAGCACTTTTGGGCTGAAACTTTTTCTGAATGATTAGGCGCCTGATTCCGAAATCGTCGGAATTTAATCATTTTTGTACGTTGCAACAGTTTTCATTGTGTACGTTGGCCATGGGATTGTTGATCGGGTACAGTAGCACTTTTTTTTTCCCCTCCAGAATCAGTGTGCAGGCTACTGCAGGTATAGAGCTCCTCAAGTGACCACCCTCAGAAAAAACATGGCCTGTATGCAGGTGCTTACACCTCTATCGTAGCATACGTCAAGGTCAGCACAATTTTGGGCGGAAATAGTTCTTGCTGAGAGCCCCCGTCCGCGAGGCAGTTACATAGTAAAACCCATTGCTGTCTCCGGAAGTGGCCACACCAGAAATTAAATTAACTCATTGAAGCTGTCGTCCATATGCAAGTCCGCCTCAGAGGCGGTTCTTAGCAGGATGCAGCTCACCCTCCATGCGACTCGCCCCATACCTCACGGCGTTTCGCGCTTGGTGCAAGCAATGCCTGCCTGGTTGGTGAAAACCCAACGCGCTCCGTCCCGGCATTGTAGGGATGCGAGGGTCTATGGTCATATGACTACGGCCGTGCACAACATGAGTACACCCCCCCCCCCCCCCCCCAGCTCCGTCTCGAGGGATGCGTGTCAATGGTCAAATGACTAAGGCAAGCAACAAATGAGTACGCCCCCTCCCCCCCCCTACACTGAGGAAAACCCCTGTCGCTGGGACCGCATGTGTGTTTACAGTTCATCTTTGTTGCAGGTATACCTGCAACAGATCATGGTGGAATTGTTCGTGGGGTCAAGCTTGCCACATTGTTGACGCAGTCGGTGCTTGGGTGAGATGTAGAACTCCTCGAACGAGAGGCCGCCTAAATATAAGGCGTTACCCCTATATGGCACGTGTCTATACAGCAGTACCGATTATGAAGACCCTCAGAGGTTGCTCAGCTACTCTCAATTCCGAAATCCAGGGCATCTCGAGGGAATGTTTAGCAGCGTAGCAACTGATGATTATGAAGACCCTCAGAGGTTGCTCAGCTACTCTCAATTTCGAAATACAGGGCATGTCGAGGGAATGTTTAGCAGCGTAGCAACTGATAGATTCATATGTCTTCTAGCGCCCCAATATGCGTGCAGGATGGTGGTACTACTTTACTGTGGGCTTGTAACATAATAGCATTGGAGCATCGGAGCATACTGTAGCATCGGACAATTCCTAGGGACTACAGTAGGACGTCCGTCGTGTCTCGTCCATTACCTCGATACGCCTTTACGGAGGGCGCCCGCTCTCAATCCAAAACAAATGAGGCTGGTTTTCTCGCGGTAAATATCGAGTTGGCCGAACATACGGTGCGCAGGGTCGAGTGCCAGGCTTACAGTAATGAGATACAATAGCCAATGGTGCATAGCCGGTCCAAAACTGGAAACAAAACAATCCAAGCTGAGCCTGGACGCCAGCCAAGTTGACGTTATAACTATTAAAAGCGGGCGCCTTCTGTGCTACGGCTTAATACGACGGTGTTTGGCTGTAGCCTTTGATCGAAAGACCACAGGAACTCCGAAAGAGTCTAATGTCATTTCTTAGCGTCGAATGTTGTTACAGTAGTGCTGTAGATGGGTTGAGTCTATCTGCTTCTACTCTCCACTCGTGCGAGAGCGGAACACGATGGCCAGACTGACGCAATCCAGAGGAAAGCTCGCCAAAACGCAAAACCCCTGGGGACTATCGACCGTTGTTCACCACTTAGGCACATTGTGACGATTATTTACGCATACATAGGATGTACAGTGCAACTTTTCGATGTGCGCCAATGCGGCTCGACGCGCACTCCTCCAGTAAGGCATTGCGGAGTATGTTTCGTTACAGAAGGAAAACGTTTTATCGCCCCGAATGACACGCTGGTGGGAGTGACGGCAGTTCCTCGGTCGTCTACGTCTTCCTTTATGCCCGGTAGCGTCCACATCTCTGGGTTGGAGAGCGTACCTAGTGAGAATACTATGGAGTGTGAGTGGTGGTAGTAGTAGTAGTAGTAGTAGTAGTAGTAGTAGTAGTAGTAGTAGTAGTAGTAGTAGTAGTAGTAGTAGTAGTAGTAGTAGTAGTAGTAGTAGTACTGTAGTAGTAGTAGTAGTAGTGTTCGCCAACGTCGCCAGTGCAAGCATAGCCCAAGACTTCGCTGTCGTCAAGTTGAATTCTATGGAAAATAGAGGATGCTATGGTGTCGAGAGCTTGGAATTGTACGAGCGTTATCTTGCGGGTCGAACGATGACCATGCCGGTGTTTTTCGACACTATACGACGTGGGGTCGTAGATTTGCCGTCACGCCGTTGTGGTGCTCTGATTTAGGCGTGGAAAGCGAGAACCCCAGCCTTTCTCGAACTGTTCCAAAATACCCCGAGACACGAAAATTCCTCAGTAGCACGAAAATTCCCAAGTGGCGGGAATATGATGTACAATCTAATACCGTAGCAGCAGTAGTAGCAGTAGTAGCAATAGTTGAAGCGGCCGTACTTCACTATTAATCATGCGTAGCAAGTATAGCAGTATACTACAGCATAGTATTGCAGTCGTTGACAGCAACTAGCTGATAGCCGTTTGTTTTGTTTTTCTCCATCCCATTTATTATCTTCGCCCTTCTATCCTCTCTCCCTCTTCAGTCGTAACTCAGATCCGGTTTCACTAAGTAGGCTCTCCCCCTCCCCACTACCGTACCGTATAACACGGAAGAAAGCACACCCCGGTGATAACATTTTGACATTTATAAATTGTATCACCGGGTGTGCTGTTGTGGGGGGGGTGTGTTATCTAACGCATCCCCGGTGATAAACACCATGCGCGAGAGCCCTGCAGCTAGGGGGTGTGGTAACGAGAGGGTGTGGCAACGAGGGGGTGTGCTAACGGCATTATTGGTTGATAAGGAGAGTTAACGGACCTCGATCAGATTCAGGGTGTGTGGTAATTAGAGGGTGTGATAACGGTATATGCTTGGGACACGGCGGACGTAGGAGACGTGATGACGTTAGTGCCAGTACCGGTAAGCGCGCTGGTTCAAGAGAAAAACGATATGATCGTTGCCCGAGACGCCGCAGCAGCAGCTACAGACGGGGTCGAAGCGGCAGACTTGTTGGGCCCACTGTGAGGGTGCGCAGCAGTTGCCTCTATGCTGCATTGCGGGTTGGTTGCGAATTGTGAATGATATCCGTCCACCAGGTGGCGTGATGATTGTGGAATTTGACACTGTTTGCCGGCTTACATACGTAGGGGGGGTGTTATTTAACGTAGATACATTGACGGTAAAAAAACGAACAAAACAATGTATCACCGGGTGTGCTTATGTGGAGGGGTGTGTTATCTAAGGGGGGTACGATTTCTTCCGTGTTATACGGTACGTGCCTTGCATTTTTATCGCGAGAAGACGTTAGCACTTTCTTCCCTCGTCAACTCTCGTCGAATTGTGCTCACCCACGCTATAATATCCGCTCTCGACAGTTGGTGTCATTTGAGAATACAAATCTCCACACGGAGACTCGAACCCTGGACTTCCAACTCAACAGGCTTCGTGGCTACCTGCTGAACCACCGGGGCGACCGGCTAGTAGGAGAAGGAAGCTCCAAGCATATATATCGAATAGGAGGAGTTGTACAACTACAGTAGAACAGTGTTCTACTGTTGGTAGTACAATACGAAAGCAAAGCTACCATGCTTGAATCTCGTCGAGTGTCTTCTTCTCGTGGAAATCGAACCCAAACCTTAAAGGAAAGTGCCAGCGACGTTTCTCTGTCCACATGCGCTCAAATGAAGTTGCGGGATATTCTCAACGCCTTCCCAGTGACTCAAGTATTTCCGTACCACTGTCAATACAGTATGCCACAGGCGGTTGGCGCTCTACCACAATCGTTCACACCAGGTGCGTGATTTATGCAAACATTACATTTGAAGTGATCGTCGATCGCGTTTTTCCCTTGTCTTTAACAGGAGGAAAACCGATCTGAGATTTTTCTTGGCACTATTTATAAAACCGGTCGGGCAAGAGATTTCCACATTCCTTAGAGAACTGACTGGTGACACTGGGGACAAAGCGGGAGTATTTATATTATATATAGTCCCGCAAACGTCCATAATACCGTCGCTCACACGAAAACAACAGCTCCATTGCGGCGTGACGTCATGTCGACGACACACTCACCTAGTGTCGAGGGAAATCGGGATGGCCATTTGCCGCACCCCCACCAAAACACTCTCGCAAGGCCAAGCTCCTGACACGACCCCTTCCGCTTTTTCCCAGAGTACTTTTTGAAGATGATGAAGTCTTGGGCTTTGCTTGCACTGGCGACGTCGGCGGTATTTTCCACGGCCAGGTAAATACGAGATCGTCATATCAGCGTATCATCGATAGCATCATATCATCACACCAATGACGGCGTGATTTTAACAACACAATTGTCACGGCGTAGGCCTTCTGCAACTCAACAATGGTGATGCCCCCCGGCCTGATGGAAGATGTAGACGGTCAAAGGACTGCCGTGACTCCGACGAGTGTGTCGTTGGAGACGGTAAAACCTTCACCCGCTGTAAGAGAATGTACATCGAGTCTCATTGACTCGCACCGATACGACGAACGCTACATTAACACGTATGCGCGGAGTTTGACGGTGCGTATCGCTGTAGGGAACGATGGCAGATGATCTTCGCGTGATTCGGACTCGATACAATCGCATAGCCTTCTGTCCGCAACAACAATGGTTCCTTTTCCCTTGACTGGCCGTGAATGTCCACAACAATCAGAGCTGCATGCGTGGACATCGAGCGGTATCTCGACATACCCTCGCCACTCACGGGCGACGTGGAGATCAACCTGGATGGGGTAGACACCATCGAATGTGGAGTGACCGGCGAACAGGCCGAAACTAGCGCCGACACGGTGGAGACTGTCACTGTCGACGGTGGGACCCTCACGCTCAAGAGCTCCAACAATGTCCGGTACGCCTTTATGACGTACTTTTCTCTGAGTGCAAACACACCAAGCACTACTACTGCGGAAGCACTGCTGTGCCGTGTTTTGTTCCATACTATCGTACCTGGTACCAGGGCATGTATGTGTTTACGGGCACGATATATGAAATAGTTACGTTTGTACAAGAACATTTTGCTACCAGGCGCGCCAACAAAAAAATACGTGCTCTGAGGAAATATTATTGAAACCTTATTGTGACATCATCCTTGAACAACCTTTCCCGATAGATGACACTACAGTATATATATATATTCTTCGCGTGCGACGGTAGAGGTGGCACGTTTGGTCTGGAACGCTTTCTGAATTATCGGGCTCCTTAAGCCAAACTCGTCGGCTTTTCGTCCTCTTGTTGCAGTGTTTTTTCATTTTGCACATAATAGGCCTTGGGATTGTTCGACGGGTATTATAGCACTTTTAGTTTCCTCCAAAATCAGTTTTTGGGTGAGGTGTAGATCTTCTTAAGCCACCACCCTCAGAAGGCAAAAATGGTGCACCTCTATCGTAGCATGCGTCATTCGCGGTAGTATTCAGTGTAGCTCTCACCGCTGGGCGGGATTAGTTACTCCACATATTGCATAGCACGAGTAACGTCCCCACAAAAAGGGAGCTTACTGTTTTTAGCCAGGACGCATGCTACGATAGAGGTGCACCATGTTTTTTCTGAGCTCCTCACTTAAGGAGCGTCATACCTCGCCGAAAAAATTATTTTGGAGGAGAATAAAAGGGCTGCCGGATGCGAAATCTAATGACCGACGCATCCTCTGGAACAGTTTTCGTCACAACAATGAAAGTCCGACGAATTTGGGTTAAGGAGCCCAATCGTTCAGAAAACGATTCGGCCAAAAAGTGCTACCTCTACCGTAGCACGCGTCGCAGGTTACCTACAGTAGTAGTACCAGGTATTTTGTGTTTGTGGGCACTCCCTGCGCGGGATATTGCCGCACAAGCACGATGCCGAAATACATACAGTACCAAGGTACGGCGGCGGGGACAAAACTGTCAGGCTTCTGTGGATAACTTTGCCGTGGTAAGGTTAACCTCCGTCAGATTTCCTGGGGTGCTCGAGCCGAGGTGACACGCGATGATACTGTGCAACGTAACAGAGTGTGTCTTCTCCTGCAATCTATGGTGGGGGGCTGTATCAAGCTGCCATAATTTACTCCTCCTTCTCTCTGGGGTGGTTGAACAGTCTTGCTATACACTGGAACTGTTGTTGAACTGACTTCAAAGTCGCACTCTTGGCCTGACTCCTTCAGCTGCACCCCCCTTCTCAAACTGGCGTCACGTAGCTAACCTTCCATGTCCGCAACCCACGCGTGATCGTTGTGCCCTTCTAAGGTTTGTGAACGTCGGCTTCACCGTTAGGTCTGGGGCCAACATCGTGTTTGACATGCCCAAGACATTGTTCGGGCCCAACACCGAAGTAAGCACCGTAAAGGCAGGCTCAAAGACCTGGCACGGTGACCCGAGTCCTGTTGGCATGTGACTTTTCAAGCGCGCGTTTCACCACGCTATACCGCTGAGCTGTGTGTTGGAGGCACGGATACCTATGGTAGTGATTCTTGTACGAAGGCAGAGGAAAGTCCACATGGCCCCAGCCATTTCCTGATTTTTCATCCTGCCTGGGGTCCCGTCGAACAATTTTAGCTCCGCTCGGGAAACAAATTTCGATGATCCAGCGGGTCGCATGGCAAAACCATTAAAAAAAAAAGTTGAAGTATTGCCCATACTCTTCCTCTCCCCATCGCTCAAATATCGTATCAACTCCCGCATTTCGTCAGGGGGGCAAAGACGTATCGGGTTCGAGCTTTGCTACGAGAGTTGAGGAGGGCGCGGGCGCTACTTTCCTGGGGCAAGTTCTAGCGAAGGAGGTGACCAACGTGTTCGCTCTCTTCCGGAACGACGGCACCATGGAGTAAGTCGACTGCCCCGTCTGACACGCCCTATGGTAGAAATAGCACGTAACATTTCTGAGGTTGTGATGTTCACTTGATTATAGTACAGGAGCTATATAATTAGTAAGTCACCCAAAGCATGATGCTGATGAAAGCTAAAAGTCCAACCTCGATGAAAACTCCCACCGCCTACTCGTAGGTATGTCGCGAACACTATCGTGAACCACTGTTGGTAGACCGGCGATATCAAGTTATGGAGCCCCGTCAGTTTTTGGCGAAAAACAAGTGCTACCCCTACCCCCAAGCATAGCACGCCTCGTCGTCTACTCTTTCGATGCCTGGACATGGTTTCGTTTGGTCATCTCCTGTGAACATTCTTTTGGTTTTGGACGCTTGAGGGTTAAACAGTAGCCCCCAGCCTTGCTTCGGCAACGGCACTCACCGCAGGATAGAGACAAACCGGTATCGCATGTGTGTTTTGCTGCACGAGCAAGTTTGTCAAATCGAAATGAAGTGCCGGTGGACCAGGTACCGTTATATCTGATGGTAGACATCCGTCCCCATACACCCACGCGATTGTGATCGTAACTACGAGGCCACCCCCAAAAGTTTGAGAAATGAAGCCGGGACGGACGATATACATCGATGTTTCATTCCAACGCGCGAGCACTCCGACCGTGCTACTATCTCGAGAAACTCATGACGCTCTCTGTTTTCCCGTAAACGTTTTTTGCGCGCAAGGTTTAAGGAACGTGTCGTGTTTCAGGACAACGGAAACGTCTTTCCGGACAACACCGGGGTCGTGAAGTGAGTTAACCGGCACGGCTGCTGCTGCTGCTGCTGCTATCTGCACACCCTTGGTGGACGTGTGACTACCGCATACGGCAAGCTTGATCACGATATTTGTACGTTTTGCACGTGAGATTCCCAAGCCCTGAAATGGTGACTGCAATTATTATGGGACCGTCACCCATTGTCTTGCCTCAATCGCTCCGTGTGGCGTAGTTCCCGGCGCGAACTGCAACGGGATTTCAGCTTGACTTGTCAGCGTTGCCGGGACATAACGTTGTTGCAGGTAGGCCAGTGCAAGGTGGTCAAAGCTAAGGGCTGGTTGACCTCGTGCCGGTATAAGTGGATGCCGAGGACTTTGCCACTCATGCTCGTCTAGCCCATTGGACTCTCTTCCCCTCAGCAATACTGAAATGCAACTGGGGACATGGGCGCGAGCGGTGAATTTTCTGCCCCTTTGTTAGGCTGTTGTCGTGACATTCGCGTGTTTTACGAGGCGATCGCAACAAGTTTACGCTTGGTCCCCCAGCAGGCTTGGACCAAGGGACAGGTTTCCCAAGCCGTGTGTCGTGCTGCCACTAACGGTCGACCACACTAGCCAACAGCGTGGGTGTCGTGCCCCGTTCCTTATCGCTCTCCCCCGCCAGGTTCAGTGGCGATGCCACCTTCAAGGACAACCGCTTCCTCGCCCTCGAAAACCGGGACTCGGCATACGTTATGTGAGGGGGTTGTTACTATTTTCGGGGCGTTTCTCTAGCAGCGTTTGACCCGCGGGAATTAGCGTTGCGTGTATTTGCCTGTCCTCCCTCTATCACTATACAGGGTCCATTGGTAGGCCGGAGAGTTCCCGATTCCATCGCCGCAGTAACGATTGCCTTGTTGCGCTTTGTTAAAGCGTCTAAAATGTTCCAGTGGAACCGTACGATCTGCGTAATTTCCTGGGGTTCACATCAATGGCTCACGTGGTCTGTCGTGCCATGAACTGTGGCGGGGAGTTTAGAACTGAAATTTTCCCCTAAGCCCTATGCGTTACCCTCATCGCCGGCAACTGTCAACCGGGTTTTCAACTCTTCCTCGTCGGAAAGCTTTGAGGAAGACGCAACCTTCGACGATAATGCATCGAGATTCGACGGAGCAACTGGTTGCAGTTTGCAGAACTTCGATACTTCGACGACCATGTAAGTTATATACACTCGTCTTCTTTCGCTCTGAGCCCAGCGCACCACCTATGTTTCATTCTGGTTCAGCTGAACTATAAACTGTTCACCTGTCTGTACATTCCTCACAAAAAAGCGTGTACGAGGTAACGTTACACTAGTTTGTGTGTACGCCCATGATCGCGTCCATACACTATCCAACCAGCATTCGGGCTAACGATGTTTCATGCGGCGCAATCGTTCGTAACACTTGTCCGACGTCGTTGCCTGTACGCCTGTCCTTTTTCGAACACGAATCTGCAGCTTCCGAGGAGATGCAACGTTCCGGAACACCAACTGCCGAGAGGCCGGTGCCGTTGTCAACGAGGGAGACATCACGTAAGCGACATTACCCTATTGGTCACTGACCACATAAAACAAGAGGGGCGTCGTCCACCTCCGATTTAGCCCGTTTGTTCAAAGAGCCACCGATTGTCGTAACTCTGGTGGGTTTCGCGCGTGCTGGCGTGATGGTTCGCAATTATAAAGTTTCGCTGTGTTCTCGACTACATGTACCATTGCATGCTTTTTTTCTCCCCTTGAACATTGTTTTCACGGTTGGCAGGTTTGAAGGAAAGGCGTACTTCAACGAAAACGAGAACCGTCGGTCCGACGGCGGCGGTGTGATCAACAGACGTGGGACAATCGTGTAAGTGTTTGTTTTTTTTGCCGTTATTGCTACAATATGTGAGGTATCTTGCTCGCTCTCGGTGGGGCTGTGCTACCTTCTATCTTGGCCCGTGTATGCTACTGTGTGTCAGGCAGATTTATATAGTAGGAGACCTGCCAGCTCGCGCCAGCTCGTGCTTATATCGACATGAGTCAATATCATTGTTGTTACAGTAGCTGTGTCAAAGTTAGGATACCTACTTGCCATCTCAGCTCGATCTTCGGGCGAACGAGTGGACCTGAAAGTGCTTGTTGAAGGCTCCGCACCACCCGAAAAGGGTCACTACGAAATGCCCCACCTCCCAAGCGACGTCGAGCCAGATAGTTATTAATAGTAGACCTTGAAAGTACCAGGCTGGCGAGACCGGTGTTGTGGTCAAGTCCAGCTTTAAGTTTTTGCTCTCTCGATATGTTTCCGTCAGTTTCCCGCATCTCGACGCCAACTACTGTACATACAAAGCTTGCTGCTGCTTCGGTTGTTCCGGCGCCCTCAGGTTCAACGAAGCCGTCCAGTTCAACAATAACACTGCAGGCTTCATCGGCGGGGGCATTGTCGTGAGCGGAGGAGAAGTCGTGTAAGTAAAGCGAAACGAGTACGGTACCCTGTAGAACTCTACTGCAGAAAGCTGTATATTATTTACAGCAGCAGTAATAATGGGGAACTGTAAAGATCTCAATACCCACATATATGCGACGGGCGAGTGTTAGTTTGGTCGAAAAACAGA
The DNA here is from genome assembly GCA_008828725.1 of Saccharina japonica. Classification (NCBI taxonomy): domain Eukaryota; class Phaeophyceae; order Laminariales; family Laminariaceae; genus Saccharina; species Saccharina japonica. The sequence goes on along the minus strand of MEHQ01001257.1, from coordinate 119,022 downwards.
GAGATAGTGAATTTCGCCGTTCTTCCGTTGTCCCATTTTATTCCTGCGACACATACCTCGTAATGTTTGTAGATTGCGACTTCATGGGGTACGTCCCGTAGTCTGAGAAGCACGATCGGGGTGGCTTGATGTCCACGGAACGATACGATCGTACATATAGGTAGTCACGGCCACCATAACAATATTTGTTTAGCTGCTAGGGAAACCTTTCAGCCGCGCGAGCTGCGCGCGTGTGCTTCCAATCAGGGCCACACGTGGGTGGTCGATTCGTGGTGCGCTGAGGGCTCCCGGAAGGCCGTCATAGTAGGGTCGCCCGGAGATCCGCCAACGGCGGGGTTGTTGGAGACGCATCTGGGCCAATATGCGTAGTCAATATATGTATTTCCCGCTCCGTATCTCTTCTTGAAGGCGTGAGTCGGCCTGGTCCGGATTGTTACACAATTTGCAAATGGACAAAGAAAGGCAAAATTGCAATCGATCATAAGCTTGCTTTTTACAAGGAAGAAAAAACTTTGTGACGCAAGGTTGTTTCTTGCCGAGAATGTGTCGAGCAGCCTGACTACAGCAACTCGTGCCTGCAAAATAAGAAGGAGAAGAAGAAGTAGAAATCAGTCACTGGATGCGTCTAAAAACACGCTATGAGATACGACTACCGGTACAAGTGCTACTGCTGTAATCATTTTGTCTCCGAAGGCGGCCAACATTTAACAATCACGGCGCAAGATACTCAATAAAGGCCTTGATTTGTCGGTTCAACCTGCGGCGAAAAGCAAGCCCTAAAACGTTCAGCCTGCGGCGAAACAGACCCATACCAGATTTTTGCCTACGGCGGAAAATAGGGCGCACCATTTTGTTTTTCGAAAACCGTAGTGCGCGAAGCCTTAGCAAGCCCTCCATCCCGCGATGCCCCACGCCCAATTATGAAGAAATATGTTCCCCAGCGCAATACCTTCACCAACTATTTCCGGCCGGCCCTGCTTCCAATAATGCTGATAGGTATAATAGTCCGTGCATATTTTGTTTTCTACATTTTCCCCAGCACTTAAAGAACATGTTTCTCCTGGTATCGATACGCGATCGAGATTTCGAAAACACCTCTAAAACGGCTGTACTTCCGCGCAGCAGGTGTTTCTGGAAAAAAAAGAAGAAAAAAAGTTGCTTTGCATCTTTATGTCTAAAAAACAGGAAAAAAAATGATATTTCAATGGGGTGAACGGTGTACGTTTCGTAGTATCATTTATTAGACAACGGATTTCAACAGCCCTTGAGATTCCCCAGGGGACTTTTCTTCCAATTTAATATAACATGAAAAATTGAAGAAGAAACGGGCAAAAACCTGGACTCAAGACGCCATGGAAAATTCAATGGGACTCTTTTTCTACCCAACAGAAATAGAAATAGTGGTTGCCAAACGATTTCATTCACCGATCTGCAGGGGACTCTTTCTTTTTTTCGATCGGAGCGGGTGTCGCTAAATATTCACGATTTTGTTCCAAATAGGTGATTTGGCTACGTATGATCATGCCCTCGACAACCTGTAACTTACTTGATTTTATTTAGTGTGGCCGGAAAAAAAACTGCTGAAACAATGTGTGTTCGCTCAGCCCTGGTGATTACGACTGACTGTGTTCAGCTTTTCTTGCAACTCGTCGTAATTCAAAAGTTATTAGCCGGAAACAGATTGGAAAAACTGTATTGCACGGACCATATGACCGCCGCTGTCTCGCTCACACCCCGCCATACCCTTCGAAACTCTGTGTTTGCACAATACCTTCCAGCTTCAGCAAGGCGGTTACTTTCGACGGCAACACCGCCGAATCGGGCTCCGCCTTCGCCATCAGTGACGATGGCTCGCTCACGTTCAAGAAGCCTGATCAAGTTATTTCCAGGAACGCCGGCCTCGACGAATTTTCGGTGCGTTCCATCAGCAAGAGCTGTTGCGCGAGTATCATGCTGGTATACCTGGTACATAGATAGCGTCGGCCACCGCCAACTTATTGAATCGAGATTGTCATGTTAACGCATCCAATGAGTCTAAATGGATTCCGACGATAATCCTTGCTACAAAAAAAGTGAACCCTCCGTCAGATGCAGGAGGGATCGTCATTTGCCAGTACGCCGTTGCTGGTGTGCGCTTTGCGTCGAGTGGAACACACAACATAACACACTGCTCTATGCACGTACGATCTATCATGTACTGTGCTGCAGCAACATGGTGTCCGTTTCTACCACAGACCAGTACACCTGTCGAGCGATCGAAGGGTCATAACATGTACTCTCTATTATACGGGGGGCATAGGCCATAGTAAATAGGACCAAATATTGTTACTAAAAATAGTTAATTAAATATATAGGTTTTTGTGTGCACCGTGGGTCCTATTTACTACATTAGCCCACCCCGTAATGGGGGAACCCAGAGATTTAAGCAGAGATTCCTGATTACTGCAAGAAGAATATTTCAGTAGCCCTTTTTCTTCTAGAAATATGCTCGATCAGACCAGAGCACGTCCACTCTGCAAACAGCCAGGTTTGACCAACATCAAGCTATTATTGTAATAATAGCATGTGATCGCCCAGTCAGCTAGAGCACACGAATCGATACAACTCCACTGGTAGGCAGTACTGCGTTGTTGGTGTGCGATCTGTGTCGAGTGAAAGAAGTATGGGCGACTGCTACGTGCGATGCGCTACTTCTGCAACAGTGTGGTGTCCGGTTTTACCGTTCGAAGGATCCAAAGATCCATCATATCCACGTGGGAAATAAGCACATTATTACAGTAGTACATACAAAAAAGATGCCTCGTGTGACTACTCGTACAACAAAACCATTTTTCAATCAGACCAGAGAAAATCCACCTGACAAACAACCAGCTGTGGTCATATATTCAGCAGGGCCCCCCAGTTAACCATTACTCGTACAGTATACGGAAGGGAAGCCGATACTATATTTCATGTATTGTAGAAAGGACTACAGTACGCTGGTGTGCGACTTGTGTGGAGTGAAACAAACGTAAACGACGGCTACACACACGTGCGATGTACTGCTGCAGCAGCGTGGTGTCCGTTCTGCCGGTTGAACGACCGATTGATCTGTGATACAGTCAGTACGTTGTATCGGTATCTAATACCAGGTAATCGGTATCTAATATGTAGGGAAATCAATAGTGGGCAAAGATATCAGATATAATACTGTGCAACGAAGACCCGCGAATACTTTTGGTAAGACAAGAGAGCACGTCCGCAAAGCAGATACAGTGGTTAGATTGATCAATCAACATACGGCCAAATAGATTTCCCAGTCGGATGGAGGGTTAACCGATCTATATAGTGCATGCTTGTGTACGACATGTGTCTTTCTAATGAAGGAAGCACAACTACCCGCTACATGCGATGTGCTGCTGCTTCTTCTGCAGTAAGATATGGCGTCCGTTATTTACCGGTCGAAAGATTCAAATATCCAAACAAAAACAGTACAACAAGATATTATAGACCCTTCGACGCAGGGTCGTGATACAGCAGTATATGGCGGTGATTATTATTTAGTCGATGCTGTCGCCCGGTATGGGCTACGCTGAACGATGCTCGTATGACAAATGTAACAAGCGATTCCTGTGCACGCATATCCTACAGCAGCAGTAGGACCGCCCCTGCCGCCTCGTTTCTACGTAGCGTTTGCCCTTGGCTCACAACTGCTCGTCCCGGTGACCTTGTGCCATGGGATCTCATTTGCAGGACGAATTCAGCTGCACTTTTGGATTGGTCTTGGACGAAGCGACTCTGATTGGCTTCACCGGCGATGATGTCTGCATCCCTGCTGGTGATGTGGCTTAGATGTCGCTTCCGGTCCGCCCAGTGAAGTGCGAGATCCGTCTACTCTCTCTCACGGTTGCCCTCTAACAATGCCGCACCCTCATACGACTGTTGATTCGATCAACTTAGACCGGTGGTCAGATTATGTTTTGGTGTGCACAGTCGTTATTTTTCTTGGGCTCTTGATACCATGCCCAAGTGGCTCCTGTTGACGTTTTTCTTCAGGGGGGCAGGATATCCCTCTCCATGGGCCGTTACGCATGTTTTTGGAACGCTAAAAGGCATCGTCGGACATTTGCGATAGCTGAGCATGCCCGCAGATATCAAAGCGGTAATAGTGCCAGTTCTCCCGTTGTATTCCCCTGGATGCGGGTTGGTGAAGATGATAGAGGCGGAGTCGTGGGTGTTGTCCAACACAGTTTTGATATTGGAAAACGCAAGGGTGTAGTACAAGCTCTCGTTTCTTAATGCACAGGGCACCGGTGGATATGCTTGCTTTTTGTTTGGTACGTATGCGATTTTGACTCATCACCCGTTTGATGTTTTGGATAGTACAACAGCAGTGTCGGTATTGCCATATAATATGCGCTTTGGATAGCTCTGCATATATATACTGTAGTGAGGTAAGGCCGGGGGGCAGAGTGCGAGGCCGTTATTATGCTGTCCGGAGTGCCAACAGGTTGTCTGTTCGTCTGTATGTTCGTTCGTCCTTTTTTTATGTCTGCCTACCAATCTATGTTATGTATGTCGGGCGCGTATATTCGTGGCTGCATCGCTGTTTGCGAGACCTATACACAACCGATTTCGACCAACCGGGCGTCTCTAAAAGAGGAAGTGATTGCATTATTCCACGGCGGGACTTGTCTCGTAACAATCGTCTCGAGTTGCGCGCGGTGGGCTTGCTGTGGTGTGATGGTGTCCTTCCTCCTGTGTGTTTGAAAGCAGGGTTCCACTCGAAGATTGATATGTTTTGTTATCTGTTCTTCAATATTTTAGTTATAAATAGCATTCAGCGACTGAGGCAGCGATGACGAGAGAGCAGCTCCACCGATAGCACTTCTCCCGCTCGAGAAGCCATAGGGACAGGATCACAACCGGATGTAAGACGATCCGGAACTGCAACCAAGATTCGTGTCATGGAATGCCGTGTGGTTTGAGGGTTCCCCCGAACTGCAGCTCACTCGCGAGTTTGAGATCTCGTTCGAAACAGCTAAAAACTTGCGAAACACACGTGGTCCCCGGAAGAGCGCGAGGGGGGCAACCACCCGACGAGTGTTCGGTAAAGGGCGCCAAAACAAGTACTTCGAATAATATACAAGGGATCATGGCAGCATAGCTCGAGCCAACGATAACGATTACGTCGGAAACCGGCCTCCCTCGCTCCCGCAAAGCTGTTGTGCTGGTGCCTTGTGGGTTTCAGGCTCAAGACTTCGGACGTCTACATTCGTCTTGATGCTGAAGGACTGCAAATACAGTCTGTGGGATTGATTGGGTTTGGTCTCCACTCCGCGCTACGAAGGGTTATGACTATTGGATCGTGTATAGTATTTGATTCCCAGTTGCTTTCTTCTTCAGTGCGCATATACAATACAATGATATCCGATACACCTGGCATACACCTTCAATTGCAAATTACCAGGTACGTACTGTAATACGCAGGTGTGAGGTAGATTCGCCAAGAATCATACTCTACTGTAGTATTAGGCAGCTGGCCGTAGGCCCAATCCAACCAAAACACAGCTGGGAAGGCTTTACACAGTAAAGTAGATGTACTGTAGACCCCAATCGCCCGGGGTGTGAGTGCAAGATGTTGTAGTAGTTGTGATATATTCAGTGATCGCAATGTCGACAGGGCTGTTCACAGGCCACATGAAACGTATACAGGTAGTAGAGTACTCCAGGTGTGCTATGGCCAGTGTGTTGACACGTCTGGCGTGGATTAGTATCCATAGCGATGCAGGGGTGCATGATGTGGCTCGATATGACCAATATGATGTACCAGGTATGTTCTATTGACAGACTCCTGGCTGCATTTCAGTTGCTGGACAGAGTCAAAGCAAAACCTACGCGATGTTTTGCGTTCAATAGAATGGGCAGTCCAGCAGCTTCCTCGGGTTCGGTTGTTTCGTGGTGATATAGAGCAGCAGCCAGTATTTTTCGACCATCTGGGAAGGCGCTAAATGCCGCCTACCTTGTGAAAGTGCCGGGCCTCAAAACGTTTTCACTGGGTGGATCTGAAACATTGTACAACGAATAACTCTGTTTAGAATCGCTGCTATTGTCTCAGCGCGGGATTTCCGTTCGGTGTTTACTGCGTATTGTCTTAGTAACAAACCCACAAGAAATGCTGCCTAAGAAAGGAATAATGAGTCGATTCGACTGCCGATGTTGCTTGTATTGAGAAATTCGTTGCTGGCATATGCCTGGAAAATTGTGGTAGAAAGTCCAGTACTTTCTTGGGAGAGGGAGGGAAGCAGATACGCGGCTGGTGTGGCGAAGTCCATGCCCGATCTAAAACATGTGTTTTGATATTTCGGAGTATCGGCAGTACTGAGTGTCACCTTATTTAAGCAAACTCTCTTCAACACCAACGGCTCTTCGGCCCAACCCACCGGATGTGTGTCTTCGATTTATTTGAGCACGTGACATATAATTTGAAGCGATAATCAATACAATATCACAATATCATATCATCATCTCAACATTGAGACAAAGGGCGCCTCCCCCCTTTTGCTATCGGGCAGCCCCCTTGTTGGCAGGCGGTATTAAATATCAACAGCCCAAACGGGTTATGAATCCGGATCAATTCATGGAAGGGTTGCAGCTACGTCCGCGGGGGTGCCCGTAGCGACGGGCGGTTGCTCTCCCACAAAGCGCAACAAACCCTTGTTCACAGTGCAAAACAAATCTTCAGCATAGAGCCTCCGCCATCCTGGTCTCGAAGTATACTTGTACACAGTGTACATTTAGTGCAGGGAGGGTTCGAGAAGGAGCAGGCGTGTCTCCACCCGTCGGCGGCCATCTTCCACTCCTTGCCCCGTTGTCGAATGCTGTGTCCTTAATGCGCGATCGTCGCCTCCATCCAGGCGGTACCTACCTGCTTTGCGGGAGTGCCAAGTTGAGCTACCGCACTAGTGTAATACTGGGAGTAAATGCCCCCCTCATGATAAACGCCCGGGGCGCCGTTTTAAGCGAAAACGGGCGAAATCCGGAGCAAACGCCCCGTGTCATAACAACAATGCGAAAAACGCCCCGCCGGTCTCACAGTAAACGCCCCCCTTGTCGTTTTTCGGGGTAAACGCCCCGGGGCCGAGCTGGAAAGCCATCTGAGTGTGGGATATGGAACGGTTTCCGAAAGAAGGCACAAGCGTGTTTTACATAGGAAACTTAATGCCTGGTACGTGGATAGGTACATGTTTTGTGCTGTAACAGAAAAACAGACAAAGTCAGACGCAGACAGAGAATCAAAGTTGTTTTGGGCGTTATGGCTTTAAAACATAGTCCCCAGCGAGTCGAACCCATTGCTCTGATCCGCTTCGGACACAGCCCCTGTTCCAGCCCGGTCACCGCTCCACGGTTTCTCACGAGGCCGCCGGAGACAGGCATGGTGGATCACCCTGAGCTTAGTCGCTGTCGAGTAGGAGTGCTGCTCCTTCGGCCCCACTGAACGCTCCAGTTCTAATGTCGAACGGCAAACGCGAGGGGCTGGTCCGCGCTGTATCACCTGAGCAACAGGCGTGGGAACTGGGACTAGCATGCCCTCGTAGGCGCCGCTGCACCAGGACGACGCAAGCTTTCCGAAGGGTTTGATTGATCGTCGGTGCTTTGATCAGTGGTGGGTGCCTTGTCGGTGCTACTGGGGTGCGAGACGGTCAACACCTGCTAGCTGCTGCTGCTGTCTTGCGGTTGCTGTGTGCGTCTGGGAGATGTGGGTTTTTTTCTTGATCGTTAGTATCGCCCCGCGTGTGAAAGTTGTGCTCGTTGTTTCTTGTTTTTTCGTTTCGCTCCGGGGGGGGGGGCAAAAGGCCCGAAACGATTTTCAGAAAACTCCCCGGTATCGCAGTAAACGCCCCGGGGCGCCTTTATTCACCTACCCGCAAAATCGTAGCGTCCCGGGGGGGGTTTACTCGCATAATTACGGTATTGTGGCAAGACAAAAAAAGGGTTGGCTGCATGATCCGCAATGTTCTGCGTGACAAACCCGCTGCAACTACAGTAAACGCGACGCCGAGGAACGCCACGTACGGGTGTTGCAATATAATGCCCCAAGGCGCAGTGTCGTCCCTTACTGTAGTTTGCTCTTATAATTATTATGCTCTTACTTCGTATAATCGTCAGCTTTGTCAACAATCTGCTCCATCACACCCCTCAAAGTTCTGTGTCGTGGTATCCTGGCACCGTTCAGGCCCAAGCCCACCGTTTGCTGTACCACCGTTTGCTGTATCAACAGCATTTCGCGGAAGGAAGACTGTTGTATATAGAGAAGTTGCCTTTCATGAAGGCGAGGTCACATTATATCTATCATCATCAACCTCTTCACCAGCAGACTCGGGAGGCGCGGGGGGGGGGGGGGGGGGGAAAGTTTCGCCTCGATCGGTTTCGGCTTCCCCGGAGCGATGCGCTGTTCGTGTCCAGTGATGTACTGGCTGAGGCTACGTACCTGGCCCAAGCACTAACAAGTAGTGTAAAATGTGAGATAGGGTCGGCTTCAGAAGAAAAGCCGGCAGATAACTTTTGCTTTCGGGATATTTCAGGGACGTACATATTAGGGTCGTTCTTATCGAGCAACTTTTTTCCAAAAATTCCAAATAAATTTTCCACAAAAAATAGGAAAATCGAAAAAAAACAGGATTTATTTGGAAATTTGGAATTTTTACAGAGGGCAAAATATTTGGGAGGCTTCACATTCCAAAATTCGGAAATTATTTTTGGAAAATATGGAAGTCCTAAAAATTGCGCGAAAACAATATTTGGAAATTGTGGAAAAAAGTTGCTCGTCGTTCGTTCTTATCGAGCAACTTTTTTCCAAAAATTCCAAATAAATTTTCCAAAAAAAATAGGAAAATCGAAAAAAAAACAGGATTTATTTGGAAATTTGGAATTTTTACAGAGGGCAAAATATTTGGAAGGCTTCACATTCCAAAATTTGGATTTATTTGGAAATTTGGAATTTTTACAGAGGGCAAAATATTTGGAAGGCTTCACATTCCAAAATTAAANAGAAGAAACGGGCAAAAACCTGGACTCAAGACGCCATGGAAAATTCAATGGGACTCTTTTTCMACCCAACAGAAATAGAAATAGTGGTTGCCAAACGATTTCATTCACCGATCTGCAGGGGACTCTTTCTTTTTTTCGATCGGAGCGGGTGTCGCTAAATATTCACGATTTTGTTCCAAATAGGTGATTTGGCTACGTATGATCATGCCCTCGACAACCTGTAACTTACTTGATTTTATTTAGTGTGGCCGGAAAAAAAACTGCTGAAACAATGTGTGTTCGCTCAGCCCTGGTGATTACGACTGACTGTGTTCAGCTTTTCTTGCAACTCGTCGTAATTCAAAAGTTATTAGCCGGAAACAGATTGGAAAAACTGTATTGCACGGACCATATGACCGCCGCTGTCCCGCTCGCACCCCGCCATACCCTTCGAAACTCTGTGTTTGCACAATACCTTCCAGCTTCAGCAAGGCGGTTACTTTCGACGGCAACACCGCCGAATCGGGCTCCGCCTTCGCCATCAGTGACGATGGCTCGCTCACGTTCAAGAAGCCTGATCAAGTTATTTCCAGGAACGCCGGCCTCGACGAATTTTCGGTGCGTTCCATCAGCAAGAGCTGTTGCGCGAGTATCATGCTGGTATACCTGGTACATAGATAGCGTCGGCCACCGCCAACTTATTGAATCGAGATTGTCATGTTAACGCATCCAATGAGTCTAAATGGATTCCGACGATAATCCTTTGCTTACAAAAAAAAGGGGTAAGGCACACTTTTGGTTTTTTTCGTGGAAGTGCGCGGAAGTTTCCACGGAAGCTTCCATGCTTCCGACGGAAGCTTCCATCGCTTCCACGGAAGCTTCCACGAAGCATCTTCCGCGGAAGCATTCGTGACTTCCGCTGGAAGCTCAGTTGGAACTTCCCGCGGTCAAGCTCCGTCTGACTTCCGCTGGAAGCTTTCGTCCGTGGAAGCTTTCCGTGGAAGCGATGGAAGCTTCCGGGAAGCATGGAAGCTTCCGTGGAAGCTTCCACCGTGGAAACTTCCGTGGAAGCTGACAGTGGAAGTTCTAAGCTTCCGCSTTTTGACCGCGAGGTGGAAAGAGCGAGGCTGGGAGTCGACCTTGTGCTTCGCACCTGGACAGGTTTAGGGTGGCTCCATTCGGCTTCGCCTCACTCCGCGGTTTTTATTAAGAAGGCTCTTATGGGAACACATCCTGGCGGGGCCTGTTTGTGTGGGATCAGGGGTGTGATGGGATCACCCTTTCTTTGGTGGACGAGTGGTGGTAAGCTTCCACGAATACTTCCACGGAAGCTTCCATGACGGCAGTGTCGACATCTTCCGCAGAAGCACGTACGGCCTGTGGGAAGCTTACACCGTCCCCGTGGAAGTATGGAAGTTTCCACGGAAATTTCCATGGACTTCCGCGGAAGCTTCCATGAAAACTTCCGACGCTTCCATGGAAGCTTCCGTCGCTTCCACGGAAGCTTCCACCGCTTCCATGGAAGCTTCCATGGAAGCGGTGGAAGTTTCCGTGAAAGCGGTGGAAGCTTCCATGGAAAAAGCTTCCGCGGAAGTCCATGGAACAAACCAATAGTGGACTAGATCGGGCAAACGGCAACAACAGCAATATTATTATCTGAGACGCAGGACAGGAGAAAACACTTTTCTTCGAGGTCGTACCATTATGAGGATACCACTCGTATGTACTACTGTTGTAAGTATACCACTGTGGGGACGGGAATATAAAGGAGCACCAGTCTCTAAAATATTCGGTATTTTGTCACCCCTCCCCCCCCCCCCAACCTGCTTACACCTACTGCAACCCCGACTACTACCAGGTATATATTACTTGGTACATGCTAATATGTTTACGGAGGACCATAGTAAATAAGACCACACATTGTTAGTAAAAATAGTGTAAAATTAACATAATGATATGGTTTTTGCTGTCCACCGTTGGGTCTATTGTACTACATTAGCCCACCCCGTAATGGAGGGGAACCGCGCACGCACTTTTAAGGCGAGAGTATTCCGCTGATTACTAGCAAGAAGTAATATTGAGGCTCAGCAAACTCTCTATTTTCTTTATTTAATAGAAATATGCTCGATCAGACCAGAGCACGTCCACTCTGCAAACAGCCAGGTTTGACCAACATCAAGCTATTATTGTAATAATAGCATGTGATCGCCCAGTCAGCTAGAGCACACGAATCGATACAACTCTACTGGTAGGCAGTACTGCGTTGTTGGTGTGTGATCTGTGTCGAGTGAAAGAAGCATGGGCGACTGCTACGTGCGATGCGCTACTTCTGTAACAGTGTGGTGTCCGGTTTTACCGTTCAAAGGATCCAAAGATCCATCATATCCACGTGGGAAATAAGCACATGATGAATACATACAAAAAAGATGCCCTGTGTGACTACTCGTACAACGAAACCCTTTTCCAATCAGACCAGAGCAAATCCACCTGGCAAACAACCAGCTGTGGTCATATATTCAGCAGGGCCCCCCAGTTAACCATTACTCGTACAGTAGATGGAAAGGAAGCCGATACTATATTTCATGTATGATTGTAGAAAGGACTACAGTACGCTGGTGTGCGACTTGTGTGGAGTGAAACAAACGTAAACGACGGCTACACACACATGTGCGATGTATACTGCTGCAGCAGCGTGGTGTCCGTTCTGCCGGTTGAACGACCGAGTGATCTGTGATACAGTCAGTACGTTGTATCGGTATCTAATACCAGGTAATCGGTATTTAATATGTAGGGAAATCAATAGTGGGCAAAGATATCAGATATACTGTGCAACGAAGACCCGCGAATACTTTTGGTAAGACAAGAGAGCACGTCCGCAAAGCAGATACAGTGGTTAGATTGATCAATCAACATACGGCCAAATAGATTTCCCAGTCGGATGGAGGGTTAACCGATCTATATAGTGTATGCTTGTGTACGACATGTGTCTTTCTAATGAAGGAAGCACAACTACCCGCTACGTGCGATGTGCTGCTGCTTCTGCAGTGGTAAGATATGGCGGCCGTTATATACCGGTCGAAAGATTCAAATATCCAAACAAAAACAGTACAACAAGATATTATAGACCCTTCGACGCAGGGTCGTGATACAGCAGTATGGCGGTGATTATCATTAGTCGATGCTGTCGCCCGGTATGGGCTACGCTGAACGATGCTCGTATGACAAATGTAACAAGCGATTCCTGTGCACGCATATCCTACAGCAGCAGTAGGACCGCCCCTGCCGCCTCGTTTCTACGTAGCGTTTGCCCTTGGCTCACAACTGCTTGTCCCGGTGACCTTGTGCCACGGGATCTCATTTGCAGGACGAATTCAGCTGCACCTTTGGATTGGTCTTGGACGGAGCGACTCTCGTTGGCTTCACCGGCGATGATGTCTGCATCCCTGCTGGCGACGCGGCTTAGACCCCGCTTCCGGTCCCCCCAGTGAAGTGTGAGATCCGTCTACTCTCTCTCACAGTTGCCCTCTAACAATGCGGCACCCTCATACCACTGGTGATCAGATCAACTTAGACCGGTGGTCAGATTGTGTTTTTGTGTAGACAGTCGTTATTTTGCCTTGGGCTCTTGATACCATGCTCAGGTGGCTCCCGTGGACGTTTTTCTTAAGGGGGGCAGGATATCCCTCTCCATGGGCCGTTACGCATGTTTTTGGAACGCTAAAAGGCATCGTCGGACATTTGCGACAGCTGAGCATGCCCGCAGATATCACAGCGGTATTAGTGCCAGTTCTCCCGTTGTATTCCCCTGGGTGCGGGTTGGTGAAGATGATAGAGGCGGAGTCGTGGGTGTTGTCCAACACAGTTTTGATATTGGAAAACGCAAGGGTGTGGTAAGGCGCGAACAATAAAAGCTCTCGTTTCCAAATGCACAGGGCACCGGTGGATATGCTTGCTTTTTGTTTGGTACCGGTACGTATGCGATTTTGACTCACCCGTTTGATGTTTTGGATAGTACAATAGTGTCGGTATTGCCATATCATATGCGCTTTGGATAGTTCTGCATATATATACTGTAGTGAGGTCAGGCCGGGGGCCAGAGTGCGAGGCCGTTATTATGCTGTCCGGAGTGCCAACAGGTTGTCTGTTCGTCTGTATGTTCGTTCGTCCTTTTTTATGTCTGCCTACCAATCTATGTTATGTATGTCGGGCGCGTGTATTCGTGACTGCATCGCTGTTTGCGAGGCCTATACACAACCGATTTCGACCAACCGGGCGTCTCTAAAAGAGGAAGTGATTGCATTATTCCACGGCGGGACTTGTCTCGTAACAATCGTCTCGAGTTGCGCGCGGTGGGCTTGCTAGTGTCCTTCCTCCTGTGTGTTTGAAAGCAGGGTTCCACTCGAAGATTGATATGTTGTGTTATATGTTCTTCAATATTTTAGTTATAAATAGCATTCAGCGACTGAGGCAGCGATGACGAGAGAGCAGCTCCCCCGATAGCACTTCTCCCGCTCGAGAAGCCATAGGGACAGGATCACAACCGGATGTAAGACGATCCGGAACTGCAACCAAGATTCGTGTCATGGAATGCCGTGTGGTTTGAGGGTTCCCCCGAACTGCAGCTCACTCGCGAGTTTGAGATCTCGTTCGAAACAGCTAAAAACTTGCGAAACACACGTGGTCCCCGGAAGAGCGCGAGGGGGGCAACCACCCGACGAGTGTTCGGTAAAGGGCGCCAAAACAAGTACTTCGAATAATATACAAGGGATCAGGCAGCATAGCTCGAGCCAACGATAACGATTACGTCGGAAACCGGCCTCCCTCGCTCCCGCAAAGCTGTTGTGCTGGTGCCTTGTGGGTTTCAGGCTCAAGACTTCGGACGTCTACATTCGTCTTGATGCTGAAGGACTGCAAATACAGTCTGTGGGATTGATTGGGTTTGGTCTCCACTCCGCGCTACGAAGGGTTATGACTATTGGATCGTGTATAGTATTTGATTCCCAGTTGCTTTCTTCTTCAGTGCGCATATACAATACAATGGTATCTGATACACCTGGGACATATACCTTCACGTGCAAATTACCAGGTACGTACTGTAATACGCAGGTGTGAGGTAGATTCGCCAAGAATCATACTCTACTGTAGTATTAGGCAGCTGGCCGTAGGCCCAATCCAACCAAAACACAGCTGGGAAGGCTTTACACAGTAAAGTAGATGTACTGTAGACCCCAATCGCCCGGGGTGTGAGTGCACGATGTTGTAGTAGTTGTGATATATTCAGTGATCGCAATGTCGACAGGGCTGTTCACAGGCCACATGAAACGTATACCGGTAGTAGAGTACTCCAGGTGTGCTATAGTCAGTGTGTTGACACGTCTGGCGTGGATTACAGTAGTATCCATCGCGATGCAGGCGCGCATGGTGTGGCTCGATATGATCAATATGATGTACCAGGTATGTTCTATTGACAGACTCCTGGCTGCATTTCAGTTGCTGGACAGAGTCAAAGCAAAACCTACGCGATGTTTTGCGTTCAATAGAATGGGCAGTCCAGCAGCTTCCTCGGGTTCGGTTGTTTCGTGGTGATATAGAGCAGCAGCCAGTATTTTTCGACCATCTGGGAAGGCGCTAAATGCCGCCTACCTTGTGAAAGTGCCGGGCCTCAAAACGTTTTCACTGGGTGGATCTGAAACATTGTACAACGAATAACTCTGTTTAGAATCGCTGCTATTGTCTCAGCGCGGGATTACCGTTCGGTGTTTACTGCGTATTGTCTTAGTAACAAACCCACAAGAAATGCTGCCTAAGAAAGGAATAATGAGTCGATTCGACTGCCGATGTTGCTTGTATTGAGAAATTCGTTGCTGGCATATGCCTGGAAAATTGCGGTAGAAAGTCCAGTACTTTCTTGGGAGAGGGAGGGAAGCAGATACGCGGCTGGTGTGGCGAAGTCCATGCCCGATCTAAAACATGTGTTTTGATATTTCGGAGTATCGGCAGTACTGAGTGTCACCTTATTTAAGCAAACTCTCTTCAACACCAACGGCTCTTCGGCCCAACCCACCGGATGTGTGTCTTCGATTTATTTGAGCACGTGACATATAATTTGAAGCGATAATCAATACAATATCACAATATCATATCATCATCTCAACATTGAGACAAAGGGCGCCTCCCCCCTTTTGCTATCGGGCAGCCCCCTTGTTGGCAGGCGGTATTAAATATCAACAGCCCAAACGGGTTATGAATCCGGATCAATTCATGGAAGGGTTGCAGCTACGTCCGCGGGGGTGCCCGTAGCGACGGGCGGTTGCTCTCCCACAAAGCGCAACAAACCCTTGTTCACAGTGCAAAACAAATCTTCAGCATAGAGCCTCCGCCATCCTGGTCTCGAAGTATACTTGTACACAGTGTACATTTAGTGCAGGGAGGGTTCGAGAAGGAGCAGGCGTGTCTCCACCCGTCGGCGGCCATCTTCCACTCCTTGCCCCGTTGTCGAATGCTGTGTCCTTAATGCGCGATCGTCGCCTCCATCCAGGCGGTACCTACCTGCTTTGCGGGAGTGCCAAGTTGAGCTACCGCACTAGTGTAATACTGGGAGTAAATGCCCCCCTCATGATAAACGCCCGGGGCGCCGTTTTAAGCGAAAACGGGCGAAATCCGGAGCAAACGCCCCGTGTCATAACAACAATGCGAAAAACGCCCCGCCGGTCTCACAGTAAACGCCCCCCTTGTCGTTTTTCGGGGTAAACGCCCCGGGGCCGAGCTGGAAAGCCATCTGAGTGTGGGATATGGAACGGTTTCCGAAAGAAGGCACAAGCGTGTTTTACATAGGAAACTTAATGCCTGGTACGTGGATAGGTACATGTTTTGTGCTGTAACAGAAAAACAGACAAAGTCAGACGCAGACAGAGAATCAAAGTTGTTTTGGGCGTTATGGCTTTAAAACATAGTCCCCAGCGAGTCGAACCCATTGCTCTGATCCGCTTCGGACACAGCCCCTGTTCCAGCCCGGTCACCGCTCCACGGTTTCTCACGAGGCCGCCGGAGACAGGCATGGTGGATCACCCTGAGCTTAGTCGCTGTCGAGTAGGAGTGCTGCTCCTTCGGCCCCACTGAACGCTCCAGTTCTAATGTCAAACGGCAAACGCGAGGGGCTGGTCCGCGCTGTATCACCTGAGCAACAGGCGTGGGAACTGGGACTAGCATGCCCTCGTAGGCGCCGCTGCACCAGGACGACGCAAGCTTTCCGAAGGGTTTGATTGATCGTCGGTGCTTTGATCAGTGGTGGGTGCCTTGTCGGTGCTACTGGGGTGCGACACGGTCAACACCTGCTAGCTGCTGCTGCTGTCTTGCGGTTGCTGTGTGCGTCTGGGAGATGTGGGTTTTTTTCTTGATCGTTAGTATCGCCCCGCGTGTGAAAGTTGTGCTCGTTGTTTCTTGTTTTTTCGTTTCGCTCCGGGGGGGGGGGCAAAAGGCCCGAAACGATTTTCAGAAAACGCCCCGGTATCGCAGTTAACGCCCCGGGGCGCCTTTATTCACCTACCCGCAAAATCGTAGCGTCCCGGGGGGGGTTTACTCGCATAATTACGGTATTTTGGCAAGACAAAAAAACGGGTCGCTGCATGATCCGCAATGTTCTGCGCGACAAACCCGTTGCAACTACAGTAAACGCGACGCCGAGGAACGCCACGTACGGGTGTTGCAATATAATGCCCCAAGGCGCAGTGTCGTCGCTTACTGTAGTTTGCTCTTATAATTATTATGCTCTTATATTTCCGCAACACCCCACAGCAGTACGTGTAGATTCCACGCTGTAAATTATTTTCCCCAAGATCACCCAAGTGCGACACCTTTCTTTGTGTCGTTGATTGAACTGGGAAAGAGTAATACTACTGTACGTAGTGTGCAGTATTGTAGCACGACAACATGATTAACGCAACCCCAAAGCACCCTGTCACTCTATCACGCCCATACATAGTGTACGGCGTACAGATACCCGTGCTTGTAAACAATTGTCGATATCTCGTTTCACCCACCCACAGCTACTACTGCTGCTGTTTTGTAACTGCTGTTCACGTACATCAACACTGAATGCAGGTGGCTTTCCGGACCGTCCTCGCTATGCAGGATTGCCTGGACTCCGCTGACAGACAGCCAGACGTTGGCTCTCTGCCACGTGTACAGCACAACATGCTGTGTGCGCTGTTCCATCGCGGTGGGGTCATCAATCTTTCGCCAGGCAGTGTGCGAAAATGTGAAGTCCTATAAAACCGACGGCGAATTATCTGATTACCGACGCCCTTAACATTTTGTGACTGTGGAGAAGACGCTACCGACAGTTTTACGAGACTGTCAGAATACCTTATTTGGGAGTGCAGTGCATCGCTGCAACGCTGCTGTAACACGCAGCACCTCGCCGCGTGAGCTTTGGCGTTCTCCATGTGGCCCACGGCTTTTGCACATGCTCCGCCATTACACTCGCACACGCTCGCCGCTCCGTCGTGGCGAGTGTGTGGCCTGAGGCAACGAGATAGCAACCTCGACCTTGTTCGTGTTGATAAATTCCACAGCCTTTTGAGGCACGTGCGCTCGGGCGTGCGACAGCAGCAGAAGTCCGAGGCATCTCCAACTGGCGATCAGGGAGAGCACGGAGGAGAAGAAGACTCGCCCAGGGACAGCTGCAACTCGCCGGTAATGCAAGTAGGGGCTGATACGCGTAAGGGGACGATGCCTGGCATTTGCCCTTTATCACGAGCGGGTGTCATATTCGACTCACAGCAATCAGTAGGACTCCACGAGTACCGTACTCGTACTCGAAGTGTGTCTGTTGTCTGTTTAGGCACCAGGGGTCGTGTCGTGAAGGAGCAGCCAAGCACCTCGTACACGGCCAAGCCGTGTAAGAAGCACTCGGACGCCGACCGTGAGCTCTGTCAGAGAGATTTTAGTCGCCCAAAGCTAACTCATGGCAATGTTCTAGTAGGTGTAGAGTCTAAAAACATGCATCTCGGACCCAACCTGACGGTACAAGCGTATCGTGAGTTCGCTACTGTAACTACTACAAGCAGTACGTGCATACTGACTGCTGCACTGTTGTAAACTCGTACTGCTGTAGAGCAGTACAGCAGTGTACTATTAGCTCGTGCGTAGTCTACTGCTGTTGCGCCTGCTGCTGCGTAATGACGGCTGTATGTAGTTTACGGACTCCAACCTACCCCTACGATCCACGTGAGAACTTTGATGCGACAAAAATCAAAAACGGATCGACTACGACGTATTTTGTAATTAACATGTTTACACTTCCCCCAATCTCCATGCTTTATCCTCGATGTTAATTTCGCGGTTTTGCGGAGGCTTACACACTGACTTGTACCCAGCCGGTAGTCTACTGCTGCTGCTACCGTTCCTTTAGTTCACGGTTCTTCAGTTCATTGACGAACAACAGGTAATTTGCTGACGTGGGATTCACACCGCTTCCTATTTTCTCCCGCGTCCAACGCAGCAGCTTGACAACCCTCGCCTACCGGTGCCCAACGAATACCTGGCGGGTTGGGCCCTCACCCAAAACGACACTGCGTGTCTCAAGAGGCTTCAGGACACAATTCCCTCCCTTTCTGCTGCAGCAGCAGCAGCAGCAGCAGCAGCAGCCTCTTCCGCCAGTGGAGACCCCTCGCTGAAAACCTGGTTGGCCGCATCGCAAGAGGGGTCGGGGGGGCGGGGAGATAGGTTGTGGGGCGAGACGACAAGTGCGTTGATGGACCGCGTGGACATTTCACGCGATGTTGATCAGAGAAGGTTAGCAGCTTCACGCTATTGGCAGCGCCTGCAGGTGCGTACTTCGGCGGCTGGTGTCGCTCTTTCCTAAAATTTCAGGGCGAAACGGATCGATTCAGAACGTATACTTACGCCGGTGAAGCGCGATGGGTCCGAACGAGTAGCGAAGCCGAACTGGTCGAGTCTGGGCCAGCAACGTTTCGATTTGGTGAAGCGCGCGTTTCGACGATTTATTTTATTTTTTTCGTTTTATCTTCCGGCAGATTGGCGGAAACAACGCGTATCCTCACTTCCACACGCCCATGAACATGCCTTGTGTCAATTTAACTCGTCGCTCCAGTTGCAACAGCAGAGCAGGCTGCTGCTACCTCGGGCGCGTGAGTATGTCGACCCGGTCCTTTACTGATACTGAAACGTGTTGCCCTCCTGCAGATGAGCAGAGACCTCATGGCACGCCGGACCCTTTAGCCTTCTATTGTGGTAGCCCAGGCGAAACTCCTTTCACGAGATTGATTTTTGTCCCTACAATAAATACGACTTATCTTTTCGTTTTGTGCCTCGTCCGCAAACCTACTTGTTTATTGTTTGCCCTCGAGCCCAACCTCATTTTTTTGTTCTTGGACCTCGCGCGCAACCTAGCCTTCTGCTTTCCGCCAGTGCTGCAACTGTAGGTGCTATACATACGTAGCACACGCGATCGAATAATCACGCCCATAGTGCGAAGATCAAGTTATGGGGGAAAATTCGATATCACAGCTTTATTTTCTCCTTCGTGTTTTCAAGTATACTACGTACTCTAGAAGTTCGTCGGTAGGAAAAATATTCTCCTAGGGTTAAGACGCCGCAAAAAACAGATTTGGGGCACCCGTCTGAGCCCGACCGACGCCAACGATCTTCTCTAAACCCACCGGCGCGTGCACCGCCGCCTTTCTCATCCCGCTCGCCTTTACAAAACAAATGCACGCACATAAACAGGAAACCCAGCCAGTGGCAGAGTCTTCCGCCGCCGACGAGGCATCGAGGCTCTCGTGGGCAGACGTCAGTTCCCTGTTCGAAGAAGACGCGGCTTTCGTGCGGCGAGAAAGAGAGCGCTTACTGGAAGAGGCCGCGATCGGCATTCCTGAGGGGTGGAGGGAGGACCGAACGTCGCGGGCTTGGGTGGCGAGTTATCGCCTCTCTGTGTTCGAAACCCGACGGCAAGCTCAGCTGTTTTTTTCGTGGGCTATCCCGGACGAAGGGTGAGTTTCTTGCTCGGAGGGGGGTTTGCATGGGATAGATTCCTATGGGGATACAGTACCTGGTAGTAACGAAACGTTTTCGTAGTCAATTGTTGAGACGAAATCGTGGCAGTGATGTCGTTCGATCACACTTGAAGTTTTGTGTGACACATACTTCACATTCGCTTGAGGCGTGGTTGAGCCTGATATCTCATAAACCTCAAGAATTCTGGTTATTTGCATGGTTTTACTCGGGTTTTTTTTGGAGCACTGCTGTTCTCTGCCATGTCGACTAGCTCCAGAGTTTCAACCACCAATTGCCTTTTTTTCTCGCCGATTACTGCATCGCACCCCCACACCCCTGGTGCTTGCTGCAGAGCCTTGGACTGTATACTAGAACCCGGGAAGCGCGTGCTGGAGGTCGGGTCGGGTCTAGGCTACTGGGCCTACCTTTTGAAGAGGCGGAGCGGGGACGATAACCGCGTGCGCTGCCTGGACCCCTACGCGCCCGAGTTGCCAAAGCCGCCTCCAAAGTCCATTGGAGGCTGTCCACCAGCAGGCGATCGCGGGGCGGTCTCGCCTGGGGGGGGTGGCCCGAGTGCTAGCGAAGCCAGCGCGGCGGAGCCCTTGTCGGAAGCAGAGGTTGACGACGTGTGGTTCGGGGAGGGGCGCGCGCCTTTTGCCCCGGCGGAGCGAGGGTCGTTCGAAAAAATCGTCGAACAACCCGGGCGCTATCAGGCGTGGTCGCTGCTGGTTTGCTGGCCGAGCGACGGAGAGTGGCCGGAGGGTTGTTTGAGGGCCTTCCGAGGGGACGAGTTTTTTTACGTGGGGGAGGCGGAGGGCGGGGCCACACGTATGCCCTGGCGGCTGCTGCGGGAGGAGTGGCAGCTGGAGAGGCGGGTGGACATACCTCGGTGGCCTGGGTTTAAGGACGCGCTGTGGTGGTACAGAAGGCGGGGCGCTGCACCCTTGCCACCTGCCCCGTAGATTTGAAGCAGGTCTAGCGTGTACGTAGCACTAAAATAGTTGACAGGTAGAAGAGTGTAGCGCTAACACTTCGGTGTGTATACTCAGCTTCGAATGTTGGTTTTGCTACAAAAGTGGTTTGCGGCTGTGTTCGCCGTCGTGTATCCTTCTTGGTCGTCTGTTTCGGTGGCTACTGCTGCTTATACATAGGTGCTTTGCATTCAGTGTTGATCGGGTATGGCAGGGCTTTTAGCCCTTTAAGAACAGCAACCGTTGTTTATGGCGAGTTTTGTACTTGGAAATAGTGAGGGATTCAGTAATTTAAGGGATGACAACTCGACATTCAATCCTGTACAGTGTATGCTGACCCGTGGACATAATTTTTTCGCACTTTTGAGCTATCCGCGTCTCGATATACGGTGTTCACCACGTGTCATTTTTACGGGGGAACGTAATAAGCGGCGTGGTGTGTCACGCTGCGACCGTGGGCAGCTTGGTCGGTAATAAGCGGCATTTTTGCTGCTAATGTACGCGTGAAGGTGTCGGCGAGGATAACCAGCAGTGGTAGAGTCCTTCGCTATTACACACTTCGATGGATACATACATGTATCCCCTTCCAAGCAGTACAGAACGATGCAAACACCGCCCTTTTTCTGTAATGCCGCAAAAACAAAAACACCCTGATTCAAGTACCAGGTAGCTTGTGTCGAAGCGTGGGCGCAGTTCAAAAGGCATTTTACCCGACAGTGATACATCACCGTTTACACGACTAAACAAAATGGATCCTTCTCGTCTCGTTATATTTCTGCATTAAAAACAAAGTACGTACGTAACTGAAAACAATGTCCATATTTCCGGGCATCGAAAGAAACTTAGCCGGGGCACAAGAATGTGGCACCGTCACACAACACACTGTACTGTGTAGTATAATACATCCCTGGTATACGCAGCAAATACAGCTGTCCATCGAATCATGACCGCGTTCCAAAGCTTCGAGGGGCGAAGCGCAGTCGAAAACCAATAAGGAATCGAAGATATCAAAGACATCGATAACATGGCCCGTTGTCGGTAACCACAACGACTACAAGTATGCAACACCACTTAAGGCACTTCAGAACCTCTTACTTTGGACCAGGCTCGCATTCTCATGTAAGCGAGGGTGCGTCCTACTCCATTTCAGTATTGAAATGGCCACATTCTTACATTCGTCCAAAATTCGAGCCTGAAGTTATTAACCCCCAAATTTTTGAGCGCTTGTCGCTTAGTGTACAAATAAGACCGTTCCCGACGCACGTGCGTGCTTGCAACTTCAACGGACCAATCGTGCCTCGCACGCACGCAAGAAACACAACGGAAAACCGCTCCCTCACTGGTATGTGTACCGGTATAATCTCGGGGTAAAAACAACTCGACTGCTTTTCCTTCGCACGGCAAAAAAAATTTCTTTTTTCTTATTTCCCTTAATCCCTTCCCTTTTTTTTTTTTTTTAAAATTAATAAAGAATATAGAGCGTCCCAGATACCAAGTATCAAACAATCTGCCCGGCCTCTTCAAGCGCAGCTACGAAATCCCAGATTTCATCCTCATGCTTCGCCTTTCCGCTGAGCTTGGTAGGGGGCTTGGGGCCGGCATCGACCACCGACACGCAGTACCCCACCCGCCTCCCGTCCGACATCTGCAGCACGCCCGCCGAGCCGTCCCCTTGGACAGCCGAGGAGTCCCCCTCCCCCTCCTGCCGCCCGATCGACTTGAGCGACATCATGACGCTGCAGTCCATGACCCCGAGGCCGATGATGTACCTCCGCAGGAGCTGCACGCAGTCTTTCGAGCTCAGCTTCTCGACGGCGCGCAAGCCTTTCTCGTGAAGGGTGCTTAGCTCCACCGCCCCCGCTGGTGCCGGGGTCCCTGCCCTTAGAGCCGCCAGGGTTGCCTCGGGCATGAGGAGGTCTGCGTCGACGGGGTTTGCTGTGAAGGGGTCCGCCTCTTGGTTCTCCAGCAAAGACAGGGCTTCTTCCCTGCGAGGGGGGTCGTGGGGGATGGATGGGCGACGTCAGGCATTTGAAGGGGGGGAGGGGGGCTCGGGACTCGGTGGGCCTGAGCTGCTGCCGCTATTACTGTTAATTCTGCTATTACAGCTAGTGTTGCTGCTACTGCTGTTGTTGATGTGTTGCTGCTGCTGCTACTGCTGTGGATGATGGATGTTACTGCAACTGCTGCCGTTGCTGGTTTTTCGGCATCGCAGTTTTTTTTTGCTTTTTCGAAATGGTACGGCAACGAAACGGTGTGCGGTATTATGCTCGATTTGCGCAGTCACCATGATGTGCGGAATAAAATAATAAAAGAAAAACGTCAAGGACAACACTCGCCGCGACACCTCCGGCGCTTTACGTTTTACTGCGGTGGCGTCCAAGCAAGCAAGCAACAACTTCACACCTCGACAGCGGCAAAAAATCCTCCCACCGAAAAAAAAAAACTGTTTTCCATATCGCGTGCGCCGAGCTACATTATCATAAAAAAAACCACGGCGCCTTGTAGTAAAAAAACAAAACAATCGCAAACCCTTCCCTCGCACTCACTTGGAGTCTCCGCACAGCGAGACGAGCTTCTCGAACACAAGTCCCCCACCCTCGATCTCCAGCACATCCAGCGCTTGCGCCGCGACAAGCCGAGACACGAGAGGCTCCCTCGCCAGAATCTCCCCGACCAAGTCCATGAGAGCTTCAGCGGACGTCCTAGCAATAGCAATAGCGCCATGGCCGACGAGGTATACGAGCATAAATGTAAACGTTACGGCACAAGGGTACCCCGGAAAGGGGGAGGGGGCGGGGGGGGTCGTCAGTGCGTGTATGAGATGGCGAACGAAACGGTGATACGTGACAAGTGCTTGGAGTTAGTGGGGGGTACGTTTAATAGTATTACAGGGGAACATACAGTAGTGCTCAGAACCAAATATGGTTCGTAAAGATAGGGAGGCATGTCGTTTTTACACCCATCGTGGGTTATACTTATAGAACTACTACTGCAACCAGAATATGGTACACCGGTATATAACTACTGAACTATAACCTCGTTTGGGCTGATCGGTGTCACTTGCCCGGATACTTGCCCGGTTGGATACGTTTTTTTTTTATTTTAGCTTTCAGGAATTTGAAAAAAAAAAACGTTCTTCCCCGGGGGCTATATGTACGTACATACGAGTAGCTGCTGTGCTCTCGCTTTTCAGCTTGCGATACCCCCCGGGGTTTTGAGTCAACCCCAATCCCGAAGGGGAACCTTGTCTACGACAGTAGTATTACTTGTATTACTATGTACTATGTATTACTGTATTACTATGGTGTGGCCCGCGTAATAGTACAAGGGGTAAGGGGATAACCCTTAAAGCGAACTAAGGGGCGAACGCAACGCAACTTTCACGCGATACCCATGCGGCCATGCCCCCGCATGCCCGAGAATAACTCAAAGTCGCCAGCGTCGGCCTTTACCGTACGCAGCTCCGACCAAACCCGCGCCCGGAATAGAGATTGCAAAACGAAAACAAAAACACGTAAAATACGAGAGAAGGCCATTGGAATCATCGAGACGAGCCAAGCTTAAAACTCCACAAAAAAAACGGCGACTCCCAACGCGCAACGGCTTGTAGCCCCCACACTACTCTTACAGATGACAGGCAGCCGACACCGTTGTACCCATAAAATTAACAAAACAAATACGCACCCATCTCCACCGCCAAGACCAGCAGTGACCACAGCCTTGCCCAGCTCCACCTCTCCAGCAGTCTCCCCCGCCTCATCCTTGCCCTCGCCGCCCTTATCCTTCCCCGACCCGGCCCCGAACAACATGTTTCCGTTCTCCCACGCGCGCAGCTTGTTCTGCGGCGTCTTCATGAGCTCCTTGAGGGTGGCCGCCGCCCGCGGCGCCTCTCCGGAGTAAAACTCCCGGGGGTGGTACAGGCAGGGACGGTCGATGGACCCCCAGGACTGGTTTCCCTGCGCCTTAAACCTCTGCTGGGCGTCGAACCTCGCCACGCGGTACTTGAGGCGGTTGTTTCCGGGAGGAACCAGAGTCCCCACGGGCATGACCGCGCCCTTCGGCTTGATCTCGACAGCGATGACGGTGGCTTCTTTCCCGCCGCTGCCCGCGCCCGCGCCGCCCGGGAGTTCCAGCCAGAAGGCGGTCTTGTCGGGTTCGAGCTGGGCCGCCGAGGACCAGTGCCCCGGGTCCTTCTTGATGCGCCCCGCGGGTCGCAGAGGGTCGATGCTGCCAGACAGGGAAAAGGGGGGTACCACGTAGGCGGTGTGGGTTAAAAGACTATATTTATAGAAGGGACCTGCATTCAGGAAAGTTACGACGCACTCTACGATACGTATACAGGTTCCGAAATGGACGGGTGGAGCGGAGAACTGGCCCCGTGGCTCTACTGCAATACGAACGACTGCTTCAATAGTGTCTGCAGGCCCATTTGTCTGTACCAGGTAAACTTTAGCTCGGAACCGAGAACCCAGACCACCCGAGCACCGGAAAAAAAATATTCCAGCAAACGTTCTCGGCTACGACGTAATGGGGAAAACTAAAGCAGGTCCCTCCAATTTCTACACTCGTAAAACATCTACCGACAGGTGGGGATAGCATAACATGTTTCCAGGCACCAGGTATATCCTAGCTATAGTCAGGAAGGCAATGGTGAGCAGTACAGCACGTCTTCCAGACCGGTGCCGTGGCACTGGGAATGTGGGGCTCTCCCTTCGACGGACAAGTGTTGTGGTGCCCTTGACGAGGCCACGGGGGGCGTGATCACAGCAACGACGACACGGCTCCCAACCGATACGATCACAGCAGGGGGGGGGGGGGGNGGGGGGGGGGGCGTACTCATTTGTTGTTTGCCTTAGCCATTTGACCATTGACTTCGCACCCCTTTCAAGACGGAGCACCGTTTCCTTCTCCTAATAATGGAGACACCTCCAACAGGGCACTCATTAATTTTCTTCCACATAGTATATGAAAAAAAATGCCTACCTTACACGTACCCTTCCTGTTTCGCCTTTTGTGGCTACCACGTATCTCCAAGTACAGTGTTCCCTTTCTCGCTGTTGGGTCGGTATCGTCTAAGTACCTTTATACGATATATGTGTACGTCAGTTGCGAGTTCCTTTCGCAGAATACATAATCTATATGGTACACGGTCCCTCCCCCCGTCCGCTTTATGATACGCTCTTCGCACTTTCGCTGTCTGAATTTCCGATTCGCTATCCGTCCCAACGCCAGTGCATGCACTGAAGGCAGAAGGAAAGTAAACGTGTTCAGACAGGGTGAGTGACTCGGTCGAATGCCTGTAACAGCCCATTCAAAGTACCACTCCGGACGGAAATATAAGCAATTTTTATACATAAATATGAATACCCAACGGTTCTTACATTTCGGTCCAAAGTTGTACCACGCGACCGATGGCGCGGCAACATGGTTTACTATTAGTACTACAGTATTGCAGTACTAACAGCAGGGGGGCTAGGCGCTCAGCGTCTGCCTCAGATACATCCACACATGGCCCATTTTCCTGAACCACTTGCTGCAATGCCTGCCCTTCTCCAACTCGCAGTTTCTGACTTGACCGCAGGTTCTCATCTACGTACGTCCGTATCACCGCACTTGTTCACGAACACATACTCGCACACGTATCCCAAATATTTTCCGTTCAAATATCAAAAACGCGCCTGTGGCAGCAGCCTTATCCATGAGGCCACCCCTATCCCAAGCGTGCAGGCCTTAGCCATGAGCGCTCTTGGGCTGAGTCGGGGCTCACCTCCCCGGGCCTTCATGCCGCGTCTACCAGGTACTGATCACTCCAGCGAAGGAGGGTCGGCAGAGAGCAACCAGAGCGGGTGACGGGGCTGGCGGGGCTGCAAGACACGTCAACCTCCAAAGACACCACGTATTGAATACTTTAGGCGGGGTTTAACCTCTTTAGGCCGGCACTCCCGTTTCGGCGACAAACTACTTGAAATTAGAGTAATATATTAATTTCTGTACAGTGTACGCGTAGCTCTAAACGGGTTACACCCCCTTTGGAACTACAACCCCATATTTTTGAGAAAAATACTTGGAGTCTCAGTATTACGGGCAAGGACCATAGTAAATACTGGTAAATAGGACCAACGGCATACACAAAAGTCTAGATATTTACCTATTTTTACTATCACAATATTTGGTCCTATTTACTGTGCTCCCCCGTAAAATTTGGTATACACTTTGCAGGGGTAATAAAGGGGATATAAAGCAACCTCAACCACAAGAACTGCGGTCCCAATTGCCAGTCTAGCAAGGGCGTGCAGCAGTCCAAGAAGCCCAAAAGGTTTCGCGTTTTATCGTTTATTACATATATCCGGCCTACGAAGCGCTTCGGAAACATATCTCAACGCAACAGCCCGGCCTTTCTCGAGCGGTGTGTGCTGTAATTGCCGTTGACTTTCCACCCAGCAGTATCCCTCTGGATTCCCCAAGAGAGAAGACACCATTATTAGCAGGCGCACATTCGTCGGTCTACACCTGCACCTCCGCTGTGGAGTCCGGCCGCTTCGCTTAGAAGCTCGGCGGCGGCGCAGCGAGATAGTCAAACCCACCCTGTGCACTGTGTTCACACTTTGAACTGTACACGGACGGCGCAGGGGAGCCGTCTGGACTTGCCCGAAGCGCTGCTCGTAGGTGATCAACTGAATGAGATCGGCCGCAATATATCTTGAAAGGGTCGAGATACAGGCCCACGGAAACCGCCAAATAGAGGGGGCCAGATAAATCGAAAACGACACGAAATAAAACCGGAGGCAATACGGGACAACATCAGTCCAACACAAACCGCTGACCACGGTGATTCGGCTGTACGCGTAGCTGCAGTTGGAGCACGTGCTGTTCTACGTAAAGAGGCGCCAGGTTCGTAGGGCAAGGACGGAGCCCGCTGTTCCCGGTGTTACCACATGCCGCACCTTTCGGGTGAGTCAGTCTACAGTAATCACCAGAACCCCTATACTCGTACACGTATAATATACCTGGTAGATAACATAGGATAGATGGCGATAGGACTCGCGCGGCAGGAAATGTGTAACTGTCGTCGACTTGTGTGCGTTGGAGTAAGAGCGTTACGGCGGACGCATCAGGCAACTCGAAATCGGTTGGATCCCTATTATTTCGGCGCCGTCGAAATTAGAAGAAGAAAAAAATCGCACTCGCTCGTAATTATACGTACGACTGCAAGCGTTCACCATCGACAACCCAGCATTCACTTGACGGTGAGTGCGGTCGAGCAGCACCAGTCGACGGGCGATGCGCACATCGACAGCGCCGATACTTTCTACCCGCCCTCTACCCGCACACCGTATATTGACACACAGCAGAATCACCGTCATGTGTGTATATCGGAGGACAGGGCTGCATGGGTGTGTGCCAGCTTTGTACGGCCCTTCGCGTCGCCGTTGTGACGCACGTCACCTTGCCCGCATGATGCCTCCGAGTATGATGCCTGAAATGATCCTTGAAATAAAAGATTTTCACTCGAGACTACTTGGGACGCCTCGAAATCGGGCAAAGAACCAGAAAACGGGAGGGGAAAGCGAGGCAAGTAACTTTTCTGCATCATGAGTACCAGGTACTGCAGTACAAGGTATCATACGTGTACCGATCAGAAAATGAAGGCTGCTGCAAACGACAACACCAGTAGTACATTGAACTGCGTAGTAAGTACGACTGCTGCTGTGTCTTGTGCAGCAGCAGCAGTAGCAGCAGCGTCGACGAGCGCCCGAGAGACGACAGATACCGTGCGGGCAGCTGGTCTGGCGTGGCTGGTCCCTCGGTCGAAAACTATTACAGCAGTAGCATGACGTACGGTATACGTACGAGTATATACCAAGAACCTGTCAAAATACAAATTGCGAGGGCTTCAGAAATGCACGAGCAAGAGTAGGCTAAATTTGCCAGGTATGCCTTCCACCCATACTTTGTGCCAGGTACTCGTATGATATACGAAGTGTATGCTGTACGGTATATAGGTTGCCATGGAGACAAAATCATACATCCATCGGTGAAGCTTGTAGTGCAAGCCACGAGCGGATCCTACAATAGTAGGAGGAGCACACGCGCCCCCAGTTATCGTCCACTTTTATCCACCCGAAAATCTATGAGGTATCACTTGTACCGTACAGCAGCTCGAACTTACACGAAGAAGGCATATCGTATGCCAGGAGGGGGTGGAACAAACAGGAACAGGAACTCGGAACATGGAACACTGGAAGCCGTCAAAAAGACAAATCATTCATAGAACCATTACGCAACGACATCACTGTGCCCACGCACGTTGTACGTCGTGCTTGCGTGCGCATCCCCGCCAAGCAGGCACATAGACCTCAGACTCGGTTGATGATTACACGAGAGCGCGCAATGGTGTTGGGCCGGGTTGAGCATCTAATGTGTGCTCCCGCAGTCGAACTTCAAGCGGACACGGCTGTACAGCAACAGCTAACAGCTACGAGTACTCGTACTCGCAATATATTTTGCGAGCAAAGGGAGGCATAATTCCGCTGGCTGAGGAAGGTAAATGGTAAATTGTACCAAGGGCGTGACTAACCCGAAGAAAATGTAAACCGGCACACAAGCTGGGTGAACCCACGGGCATCAATCCTCAATACCCACGCCCCAACGCCATGCGCTGCCGCGCTGCTGCTCGATACGTGTACAGGCTGGGAGATGCGTCGTAGATGTTCCGCTCACCTGGCATGAATTTTGTCGATATCTTCCCTGGACAACATGACCGCATCTCCCGGCTGGACGTACTGGGCCCCGAGCAACGGGATCAGCACCCCGCGCTCGAATTTCCTCCTCGCGCCAGCCTCGTCAGGAGCCGTAGGCGCAGCAGCTGGCGCTGCTTCCGGCGTGCTCGCCGCCCCGTCACCCTCTTTGGAGTGCCCAAGAGACTTCTTCCCAATCCTGAGAATCCTGCCGCCAAGCTTAGGGTCGGCCCCGTCGTAGCGAAGAATAATGTGAAAACCTCCCTCTGCGAGGTACGACCATTCGCTAGGGTCAATTTTGAGGGGTGGTGCGGCGCCGGCGGCGCCTTCGGCGACACTAACCAAAGAAGACATGAGGTGTATTGGCGTTATAGGTGCTGTGTAGGTTGTTGGTGTGATGCTTGGGCACAGCAGTCGGAATGGCGTTGACCTTCCTGTTAATGGTGTCCGCAAACAGAAAATAGGTTTCATGTAGTCCTGGAAGGCCTTTACAAAGCGGGCGTATAATCGCTACCTGGTAGTTCTAGTGCAGAGATGCACCGCCGCGTGGCCACTGCCGTGTGGACTCTCCTGCCATGAGCGGAAGAGCAGGTAAAATGATCGCATCCACGGTAAGTGGCATTGCCACTGGAGCAACGGGAATGCATTTATGGGGTCGAAGGTGGGTGCTGTGCGCTGTGTCGATAGTTCTACTCGCTTCGTTGTGGGCCAAAAGTATGCGGCGTAATCACATCAAATTGCTTCGTGTTTCATGCTTGTATGCGAAAGAATCGAGCCACCTTTCATCCTGACGTGAGGGATCGTGGCCGTGCCTCCTGTCCACGCTGCTGCTGTGGACATTCTTCTGGCTGTGCAGGACGAGGGATGCCGTGGAGACGAGCCAGGAGGAGGTGGAGGTCGCACCTGCTCGACAGCCATTGAACGTGTCTGTGAGTAAAACAGCAACCGTCGTTCCGGCCGAGGAATTATTTGCCGAGCGCGATGATATACGTACTCGTACCTGTTGAAGACGCATGGTGGATGGTACGATGGTACAACATTGACGTTTACATTTTGTAAAAGCGGCACTACAAACAGCAGTTGTTCTCCACCCTGATTGTGTTGGCATTGGGCATCGGTCGTGGGTAGCTAGTCGTGGGTTGGCTGGTTTGACTGCACACTAGAGATGTACCCCCGGAAGGAAAATCTCCGGGTGCTCGCGAGTACAAACTCTCTCTGGCAATCCTCATCACAGGCACGAGTACATAGCAGCTAAATACTCACATTCGGAGCGAGAGTACCCGCGCACTCGCGGGTAACAAGTACCCGGGTACACGCTGTTTCATCCCCTAAAACCCCGAGGATGGAAAAATTTCACCCCCTAAACCGCGCCACATGCGCAGTCGATTTTTTCAACTGCGAACCTCCCGACAGGGGGGGTGAGGGGTGGGTACTCATGGCATGCGAGACCGTCGTCGTGGGGAGAGGTGAGGTACCTGACACCGCCCTCTCCCCCAAACGACATTTTAGAATTACTTATAAAACGATGTACCCTACTAATTTCTATACAAAACACACGAACTATCAGGTGCACTCTAATTCGTTCATTAACAAGGGCAACACACTCATTCCTACATATACCGCTGAACTTACACATTGCTCGTATATACCTGGTATGCAGTACCTACACGAATCGCAATGCCACGCATACTACTCTAGTTACTATATGAACTTTGGTGCCATGCTAATTCCTAGAGATATCAACGCACCGTACGAATTCCTATACAAAACGCAATCCTACAGCAGGTGTACGTACGTATCACTTCTGCCTGGTTGAAATACTAATATTAAGGTAAATTGATGATGTAAAGGTGTCACCTACATTACGCGACAGATGTTAAGAATATATCTTCAATTTTTGGCCAGACTGGAATTATAATGTAAGACTTGGTGTGTTCCACACTATTTTCAGTACAAAGAGGTCTCATTCTTATGTTTTCCCCAAAATCTCAGTCTCAAACTCTTATTTATCAGATTCTTGAACATCTGTCGCGTACTGCTGTACTGAGCTATATACCGGGGTAGGAATATCCATCGACCGGACGATGCCCAGTTGGTCACACCTACCAGTATAATAGCACCAGTATCACGTTAGACGTCGTCGAGGACACGGGGTTGCATCTCACTTCGAACTTTTCTTTAGTTGAAACTCTTGAGCGAGTGAGTGTGTGTTAATAATGGCATGTGTCCCTGAGTCCCCAGGAATCGAAACGAAGTCTGGGTAGCCACTTGCGGCGGTCGACGGAGATCCGTCACACCGATACGTCTCAAGAGTTGCCGCGGTTTCGAGGGGTATATAGCCATTTGTTGCTTGCGAAACGTGAGGGGGTGTTACATGCATGTAGTCCCCCCGTATTTTCCTAGGACTTTCTTTGGCTGCTTAGCTACGTACGTATACATTTTGTTTTTTGTTACTTCCTCTTCTCTTTCCTGGACTCTCGTGTGAGGCACGAGGACGAAACGGAACTGAGTACGAGGAAGTGCCACGTATCCGTTGTATGGGTGGCGCCCAAGGGAATGGAGACAGAGGGTGGGGGGGTTCGTAGGGAAACCGCGGCGGACGAAAGCAGGAAAGAGACGGCAAACAGAGTAGGTACCAGTACCAGACCGACTAGCTGGTAGAACCTGCCTGTACTACGGGCACAAACCTGCCTCAGCTGGCTGGAAGGTACTTTTGGTGTGCTCTGGCTGCCTGTCTTTTCCTGTCGTTCTTAGTCTTGCTTTGTTGGCACTGTTTTTTTTTT